>JBBPBQ010000008.1:11180513-11206859 GCA_037974755.1 Cicer yamashitae | reverse complement strand
AATCTTGTGCATCCAATATGTGATTTTGTGTCATTGGTTGAATATTTAGGTCATTTTCGTCCTCCCTAGGCTTATTCTAATCCAATTAGGGTTTTTAACCAATCTTGTGCATCCAATATGCGATTTTGTGTCATTTTGTGTCATTGGTTGAACATTTAGGTCATTTCCGTCCTCCCTAGGCTTATTCTAATCCAATTAAGGTTTTTAACCAATCTTGTGCATCCAATATGTGATTTTGTGTCATTGGTTGAACATTTAGGTCATTTTCGTCCTCCGTAGGCTTATTCTAAATCAATTAGGGTTTTTAACCAATCATGTGCATCCAATATGTGATTTAGTGTCATTGGTTGAACATTTAGGTCATTTTCGTCCTCGCTATGCTTATTCTAATCCAATTAGGGTTTTTAACCAATCTTGTGCATCCAATATGTGATTTTGTGTCATTGGTAGAACATTTAGGTCATTTTCGTCCTCCCTAGGCTCTTTTTAATCCAATTAGGGTTTTTAACCAATCTTGTGCATCCAATATGTGATTTTGTGTCATTGGTTGAACATTTAGGTCATTTTCGTCCTCCCTAGGCTTATAATAATCCAATTAAGGTTTTTAACCAATCTTGTGCATCCAATATGTGATTTTGTGTCATTGGTTGAACATTTAGGTCATTTTCGCCCTCCCTAGGCTTATTCTAATCCAATTAAGGTTTTTAACAAATCTTGTGCATCCAATGTGTGATTTTGTGTCATTTTGTGTCATTGGTTGAACATTTAGGTCATTTTCGTCCTCCCTAGGCTCTTTTTAATCCAATTAGGGTTTTTAACCAATCTTGTGCATCCAATATGTGATTTTGTGTCATTGGTTGAACATTTAGGTCATTTTCGTCCTCCCTAGGCTTATTCTAATCCAATTAGGGTTTTTAACCAATCTTGTGCTTCCAATATATGATTTTGTGTCATTTTATGTCATTGGTTGAACATTTAGGTCATTTTCGTCCTCCCTAGGCTTATTTTAATACAATTAAGGTTTTTAACCAATCTTGTGCATCCAATATGTGATTTTGTGTCATTGGTTGAACATTTAGGTCATTTTCGTCCTCCCTAGGGTTATTCTAATCCAATTAGGGTTTTTAACCAATCTTGTGCATCCAATGTGTGATTTTGTGTCATTTTGTGTCATTGGTTGAACATTTAGGTCATTTTCGTCCTCCCTAGGCTCTTTTTAATCCAATTAGGGTTTTTAACCAATCTTGTGCATCCAATATGTGATTTTGTACCATTGGTTGAACATTTAGGTCATTTTCGTCCTCCCTAGCCTTATTCTAATCCAATTAGGGTTTTTAACCAATCTTGTGCATCCAATATGTGATTTTGTGTCATTGGTTGAACATTTAGGTCATTTTCGTCCTCGCTATGCTTATTCTAATCCAATTAGGGTTTTTAACCAATCTTGTGCATCCAATATGTGATTTTGTGTCAATGGTTGAACATTTAGGTCATTTTCGTCCTCCTTAGGCTTATTCTAATCCAATTAAGGTTTTTAAGCAATCTTGTGCATCCAAGGTGTGATTTTGTGTCATTTTGTGTCATTGGTTGAACATTTAGGTCATTTTCGTCCTCCCTAGGCTTATTCTAATCCAATTAGGGTTTTTAACCAATCTTGTGCATCCAATATGTGATTTTGTGTCATTTTGTGTCATTGGTTGAACATTTAGGTCATATTCGTCCTCCCTAGGCTTATTCTAATCCAATTAAGGTTTTTAACCAATCTTGTGCATCCAATATGTGATTTTGTGTCATTTTGTGTCATTGGTTGAACATTTAGGTCATTTTCGTCCTCCCTAGGCTTATTCTAATCCAATTAGGGTTTTTAACCAATCTTGTGCATCCAATATGTGATTTTGTGTCATTTTGTGTCATTGGTTGAACATTTAGGTCATTTTCGTCCTCCCTAGGCTTATTCTAATCCAATTAAGGTTTTTAACCAATCTTGTGCATCCAATATGTGATTTTGTGTCATTGGTTGAACATTTAGGTCATTATCGTCCTCCCTAGGCTTAATCTAATCCAATTAGGGTTTTTAACCAATCTTGTGCATCCAATATGTCATTTAGTGTCATTGGTTGAACATTTAGGTCATTTTCGTCCTCCCTTGGGTTATTCTTATCCAATTATGGTTTTTAACAAATCTTGTGCATCCAATATGTGATTTTGTGTCATTTTGTATCATTGGTTGAACATTTAGGTCATTTTCGTCCTCCCTAGGCTTATTCTAATCCAATTAGGGTTTTTAACCAATCTTGTGCATCCAATATGTGATTTTGTGTCATTTTGTGTCATTGGTTGAACATTTAGGTCATTTTCGTCCTCCCTAGGCTTATTCTAATCCAATTAGGGTTTTTAACCAATCTTGTGCATCCAATATGTGATTTGGTGTCATTGGTTGAAAATTTAGGTCATTTTCGTCCTCCCTAGGCTTATTCTAATCCAATTAGCGTTTTTAACCAATCTTGTGCGTCCAATATGTGATTTTGTGTCATTGGTTGAACATTTAGGTCATTTTCGTCCTCCACAGGCTTATTCTAATCCAATTAGGGTTTTTAACCAATCTTGTGCATCCAATATGTGATTATGTGTTGTTTTGTGTCATTGGTTGAACATTTAGGTCATTTTCGTCCTCCCTAGGCTTATTCTAATCCAATTAGGGTTTTTAACCAATCTTGTGCATCCAATATGTGATTTTGTGTCATTTTGTGTCATTGGTTGAACATTTAGGTCATTTTCGTCCTCCCTAGGCTTATTCTAATCCAATTAGGGTTTTTAACCAATCTTGTGCATCCAATATGTGATTTTGTGTCATTTTGTGTCATTGGTTGAACATTTAGGTCATTTTCGTCCTCCCTAGGCTTATTCTAATCCAATTAGGGGTTTTAAACAATGTTGTGCATCCAATAAGTCATTTTGTGTCATTGGTTGAACATTTAGGTCATTTTCGTCCTCCCTAGGCTTATTCTAATTTAATTAGGGTTTTTATCCAATCTTGTGCATCCAATATGTGATTTTGTGTCATTGGTTGAACGTTTAGGTCATTTTCGTCCTCCCTAGGCTTATTCTAATCCAATTAGGGTTTTTAACCAATCTTGTGCATCCAATATGTGATTTTGTGTCATTTTGTGTCATTGGTTGAACATTTAGGTCATTTTCGTCCTCCCTAGGCTTATTCTAATCCAATTAGGGTTTTTAACCAATCTTGTGCATCCAATATGTGATTTTGTGTCATTATGTGTCATTGGTTGAACATTTAGGTCATTTTGGTCCTCCCTAGGCATATTCTAATCCAATTAGGGTTTTTAACCAATCTTGTGCATCCAATATGTGATTTTGTGTCATTTTGTGTCATTGGTTGAACATTTAGGTCATTTTCGTCCTCCCTAGGCTTATTCTAATCCAATTAGGGTTTTTAACCAATCTTGTGCATCCAATATGTGATTTTGTGTCATTTTGTGTCATTGGTTGAACATTTAGGTCAGTTTAGTCCTCCCTAGGCTTATTCTAATCCAATTAGGTTTTTAACCAATCTTGTGCATCCAATATGTGATTTTGTGTCATTGGTTGAACATTTAGGTCATTTTCGTCCTCCCTAGGCTTATTCTAATCCAATTAGAGTTTTTAACCAATCTTGTGCGTCCAATATGTGATTTTGCGTCATTTTGTGTCATTAGTTGAACATTTAGGTCATTTTCGTCCTCCCTAGGCTTATTCTAATCCAATTAGGGTTTTTAACCAATCTTGTGCATCCAATATGTGATTTTGTGTCATTTTGTGTCATTGGTTGAACATTTAGGTCATTTTCGTCCTCCGTAGGGTTATTTTAATCCAATTAGGATTTTTAACCAATCTTGTGCATCCAATATGTGATTTTGTGTCATTGGTTGAACATTTAGGTCATTTTCGTCCTCCCTAGGGTTATTTTAATCCAATTAGGATTTTTAACCAATCTTGTGCATCCAATATGTGATTTTGTGTCATTTTGTGTGAATTGGTTGAACATTTAGGTCATTTTCGTCCTCCCTAGGCTTATTCTACGCCGATTAGGGTTTTTAACCAATCTTGTGCATCCAATATGTGATTTTGTGTCATTTTGTGTCATTGGTTGAACATTTAGGTCATTTTCGTCCTCCCTAGGCTTATTCTAATCCAATTAGGGTTTTTAACCAATCTTGTGCATCCAATATGTGATTTTGTGTCATTGGTTGAACATTTAGGTCATTTTCGTCCTCCCTAGGCTTATTCTAATCCAATTAGGGTTTTTAACCAATCTTGTGCATCCAATATGTGATTTGGTGTCATTGGTTGAACATTTAGGTCATTTTCGTCCTCCCTAGGCTAATTCTAATCCAATTAGGGTTTTTAACCAATCTTGTGCATCCAATATGTGATTTTGTGTCATTGGTTGAACATTTAGGTCATTTTCGTCCTCCCTAGGCTTATTCTAATCCAATTAGGGTTTTTAACCAATCTTGTGCATCCAATATGTGATTTTGTGTCATTTTGTGTCATTGGTTGAACATTTAAGTCATTTTCGTCCTCCATAGACTTATTCTAATCCAATTAGGGTTTTTAACCAATCTTGTGCATCCAATATGTGATTTTGTGTCATTGGTTGAACATTTAGGTCATTTTCGTCCTCCCTAGGCTTATTCTAATCCAATTAGGGTTTTTAACCAATCTTGTGCATCCAATATGTGATTTTGTGTCATTTTGTGTCATTGGCTAAACTTTTAGTTCATTTTCGTCCTCCTAGGCTTATTCTAATCCAATTAGGGTTTTTAACCAATCTTGTGCATCCAATATGTGATTTTGTGTCATTTTGTGTCATTGGTTGAACATTTAGGTCATTTTCGTCCTCCCTAGGCTTATTCTAATCCAATTAGGGTTTTTAACCAATCTTGTGCATCCAATATGTGATTTTGTGTCATTTTGTGTCATTGGTTGAACATTTAGGTCAATTTCGTCCTCCCTAAGCTTATTCTAATCTAATTAGGTTTTTAACCAATCTTGTGCATCCAATATGTCATTTTGTGTCATTTTGTGTCATTGGTTGAACATTTAGGTCATTTTCGTCCTCCCTAGGCTTATTCTAATCCAATTAGGGTTTTTAACCAATCTTGTGCATCCAATATGTGATTTTGTGTCATTTTGTGACATTGGTTGAACATTTAGGTTATTTTCGTCCTCCCTAGGCTTATTCTAATCCAATTAGGGGTTTTAACCAATGTTGTGCATCCAATATGTGATTTTGTGTCATTGGTTGAACATTTAGGTCATTTTCGTCCTCCCTAGGCTTATTCTAATCCAATTAGGGTTTTTAACCAATCTTGTGCATCCAATATGTGATTTTGTGTCATTTTGTGTCATTGGTTGAACATTTAGGTCATTTTCGTTCTCCCTAGGCTTATTCTAATCCAATTAGCGTTTTTAACCAATCTTGTGCATCCAATATGTGATTTTGTGTCATTTTCTGTCATTGGTTGAACATTTAGGTCATTTTCGTCCTCCCTAGGCTTATTCTAATCCAATTAGGGTTTTTAACCAATCTTGTGCATCCAATATGTGATTTTGTGTCATTTTGTGTCATTGGTTGAACATTTAGGTCATTTTCGTCCTCCCTAGGCTTATTCTAATCCAATTACGGTTTTTAACCAATCTTGTGCATCCAATATGTGAGTTTGTGTCATTGGTTGAACATTTAGGTCATTTTCGTGCTCCCTAGGCTTATTCTAATCCAATTAGGGTTTTTAACCAATCTTGTGCATCCAATATGTGATTTTGTGTCATTTTTTGTCATTGGTTGAACATTTAGGTCATTTTCGTCCTCCCTAGGCTTATCCTAATACAATTACGGTTTTTAACCAATCTTGTGCATCCAATATGTGATTTTGTGTCATTGGTTGAACATTTAGGTCATTTTCGTCCTCCCTAGGCTTATTCTAATCCAATTAGGGTTTTTAACCAATCTTGTGCATCCAATATGTGATTTTGTGTCATTTTGTGTCATTGGTTGAACATTTAGGTCATTTTCGTCCTCCCTAGACTTATTCTAATCCAATTATGGTTTTTAACCAATCATGTGCATCCAATATGTGATTTTGTGTCATTTTGTGTTATTGGTTGATCATTTAGGTCATTTTCGTCCTCCCTAGGCTTATTCTAATCCAATTAGGGTTTTTAACCAATCTTGTGCATCCAATATGTGATTTTGTGTCATTGGTTGAACTTTTAGGTCAATTTCGTCCTCCCTAGGCTTATTCTAATCCAATTAGGGTTTTTAACCAATCTTGTGCATCCAATATGTGATTTTGTGTCATTGGTTGAACATTTAGGTCATTTTCGTCCTCCCTAGGCTTATTCTAATCCAATTAGGGTTTTTAACCAATCTTGTGCATCCAATATGTGATTTTGTGTCATTTTGTGTCATTGGTTGAACATTTAGGTCATTTTCGTCCTCCCTAGGCTTATTTTAATCCAATTAGGGTTTTTAACCAATCTTGTGCATCCAATATGTGATTTTGTATCATTTTGTGTCATTGGTTGAACATTTAGGTCATTTTCGTCCTCCCTAGGCTTATTCTAATCCAATTAGGGTTTTTAACCAATCTTGTGCATCCAATATGTGATTTTGTGTCATTGGTTTAACATTTAGGTCATTTTCGTCCTCCCTAGAGCTATTCTAATCCAATTAGTGTTTTTAACCAATCTTGTGCATCCAATATGTGATTTTGTGTCATTGGTTGATCATTTAGGTCATTTTCGTCATCCCTAGGCTTATTCTAATCCAATTAGGGTTTTTAACCAATCTTGTGCATCCAATATGTGATTTTGTGTCATTTTGTGTCATTGGTTGAACATTTAGGTCATTTTCGTCCTCCCTAGGCTTATTCTAATCCAATTAAGGTTTTTAACCAATCTTGTGCATCCAATGTGTGATTTTGTGTCATTTGGTGTCAGTGGTTGAACATTTAGGTCATTTTCGTCCTCCCTATGTTCTTTGTAATCCAATTAGGGTTTTTAACAAATCTTGTGCATCCAATATGTGATTTTGTGTCATTGGTTGAACATTTAGGTCATTTTCGTCCTCCCTAGGCTTATTCTAATCCAATTAGGGTTTTTAACCAATCTTGTGCATCCAATATGTGATTTTGTGTCATTTTGTGTCATTGGTTGAACATTTAGGTCATTTTCGTCCTCCCTAGGCTCATTCTAATCCAATTACGGTTTTTAACCAATCTTGTGCATCCAATATGTGATTTTGTGTCATTGGTAGAACATTTAGGTCATTTTCGTCCTCCCTAGGCTCTTTTTAATCCAATTAGGGTTTTTAACCAATCTTGTGCATCCAATATGTGATTTTGTGTCATTGGTTGAACATTTAGGTCATTTTCGTCCTCCCTAGGCTTATAATAATCCAATTAAGGTTTTTAACCAATCATGTGCATCCAATATGTGATTTTGTGTCATTGGTTGAAATTTAAGGTCATTTTCGCCCTCCCTAGGCTTATTCTAATCCAATTAAGGTTTTTAACCAATCTTGTGCATCCAATGTGTGATTTTGTGTCATTTTGTGTCATTGGTTGAACATTTAGGTCATTTTCGTCCTCCCTAGGCTCTTTTTAATCCAATTAGGGTTTTTAACCAGTCTTGTGCATCCAATATGTGATTTTGTGTCAATGGTTGAACATTTAGGTCATTTTCGCCTTGCTAGGTTTATTCTAATCCAATTAGGGTTTTTAACCAATCTTGTGCATCCAATACGTGATTTTGTGTCATTTTGTGTCATTGGTTGAACATTTAGGTCATTTTCGTCCTCCCTAGGCTTATTCTAATCCAATTAAGGTTTTTAACCAATCTTGTGCATCCAATGTGTGATTTTGTGTCATTTTGTGTCATTGGTTGAACATTTAGGTCATTCGTCCTCCCTACGCTCTTATTAATCCAATTAGGGTTTTTAACCAATCTTGTGCATCCAATATGTGATTTTGTGTCATTGGTTGAACATTTAGGTCATTTTCGTCCTCCCTAGGCTTATTCTAATCCAATTAGGGTTTTTAACCAATCTTGTGCATCCAATATGTGATTTTGTGTCATTTTGTGTCATTGGTTGAACATTTAGGTCATTTTCGTCCTCCCAAGGCTTATTCTAATCCATTTAGGGTTTTTAACCAATCTTGTGCATCCAATATGTGATTTTGTGTCATTTTGTGTCATTGGTTGAACATTTAGGTCATTTTCGTCCTCCCTAGGCTTATTCTAATCCAATTAGGGTTTTTAACCAATCTTGTGCATCCAATATGTGATTTTGTGTCATTGGTTGAACATTTTGGTCATTTTCGTCCTCCCTAGGCTTATTCTAATCCAATAAGGGTTTTTAACCAATCTTGTGCATCCAATATGTGATTTTGTGTCATTTTGTGTCATTGGTTGAACATTTAGGTCATTTTCGTCCTCCCTTGGCTTATTCTAATCCAATTAGGATTTTTAACCAATCTTGTGCATCCAATATGTGATTTTGTGTCATTGGTTGAACAGTTAGGTCATTTTCGTCCTCCCTAGGCTTATTCTAATCCAATTACGGTTTTTAACCAATCTTGTGCATCCAATATGTGATTTTGTGTCATTGGTTGAACATTTAGGTCATTTTCGTCCTCCCTAGGCTTATTCTAGTCAATTTAGGGTTTTTAACCAATCTTGTGCATCCAATATCTGATTTTGTGTCATTGGTTGAACATTTAGGTCATTTTCGTCCTCCCTTGGCTTATTCTAATCAAATTAGGGTTTTTAACCAATCTTGTGCATCCAATATGTGATTTTGTGTCATTGGTTGAACATTTAGGTCATTTTCGTCCTCCCTAGGCTTATTCTAATCCAATAAGGGTTTTTAACCAATCTTGTGCATCCAATATGTGATTTTGTGTCATTTTGTGTCATTGGTTGAACATTTAGGTCATTTTCGTCCTCCCTAGGCTTATTCTAATCCAATTAGGGTTTTTAACCAATCTTGTGCATCCAATATGTGATTTTGTGTCATTTTGTGTCATTGGTTGAACATTTAGGTCATTTTCGTCCTCCCTAGGCTTATTCTAATCCAATTACGGTATTTAACCAATCTTGTGCATCCAATATGTGATTTTGTGTCGTTTTGTGACATTGATTGAACATTTAGGTCATTTTCGTCCTCCCTAGGCTTATTCTAATCCAATTAGGGTTTTTAAGCAATCTTGTGCATCCAACATGTGATTTTGTGTCATTTTGTGTCATTGGTTGAACATTTAGGTCATTTTCGTCCTCCCTAGGCTTATTCTAGTCAATTTAGGGTTTTTAACCAATCTTGTGCATCCAATATGTGATTTTGTGTCATTTTGTGTCATTGGTTGAACATTTAGGTCATTTTCGTCCTCCCTAGGCTTATTCTATTCCAATTAGGGTTTTTAACCAATCTTGTGCATCCAATGTGATTTTGTGTCCTTTTGTGTCATTGGTTGAACATTTAGGTCATTTTCGTCCTCCCTAGGCTTATTCTAATCCAATTAGGGTTTTATACCAATGTTGGGCATCCATTATGTGATTTTGTGTCATTGATTGAAAATTTAGGTCATTTTCGTCCTCCCTAGGCATATTCTAATCCAATTAGGGTTTTTAACCAATCTTGTGCATCCAATATGTGATTTTGTGTCCTTTTGTGTCATTGGTTGAACATTTAGGTCATTTTCGTCCTCCCCAGGCTTATTCTAATCCAATTAGGGTTTTTAACCAATCTTATGCATCCAATGTGATTTTGTGTCCGTTTGTGTCATTGGTTGAACATTTAGGTCATTTTCGTCCTCCCTATGCTTATTCTAATCCAATTATGGTTTTAAACCAATCTTTGGCATCCAATATGTGATTTTGTGTCATTGGTTGAACATTTAGGTCATTTTCGTCCTCCCTAGGCTTATTCTAATCCAATTAGGGTTTTTAACCAATCTTGTGCATCCAATATGTGATTTTGTGTCATTTTGTGTCATTGGTTGAACATTTAGGTCATTTTCGTCCTCCCTAGGCTTATTCTAATCCAATTAGGGTTTTTAACCAATCTTGTGCATCCAATATGAGATTATGTGTCATTGGTTGAACATTTAGGTCATTTTCGTCCTCCCTAGGCTTATTCTAATCCAATTAGGGTTTCTAACCAATCTTGTGCATCCAATATGTGATTTTGTGTCATTCGTTGAACATTTAGGTCATTTTCATCCTCCCTAGGCTTATTCTAATCCAATTAGGGTTTTTAACCAATCTTGTGCATCCAATATGTGATTTTGTGTCATTGGTTGAACATTTAGGTCATTTTCGTCCTCCCTAGGCTTATTCTAATCCAATTAGGGTTTTTAACCAATCTTGTGCATCCAATATGTGATTTTGTGTCATTGGTTGAACATTTAGGTCATTTTCGTCCTCCCTAGGCTTATTCTAATCCAATTAGGGTTTTTAACCAATCTTGTGCATCCAATATATGATTTTGTGTCATTTTGTGTCATTGGTTGAACATTTAGGTCATTTTCGTCCTCCCTAGGCTAATTCTAATCCAATTAGGGTTTTTAACCAATCTTGTGCATCCAACATGTGATTTTGTGTCATTGGTTGAACATTTAGTTCATTTTCGTCCTCCCTAGGCTTATTCTAATCCAATTAGGGTTTTTAACCAATCTTGTGCATCCAATATGTGATTTTGTGTCATTGGTTGAACATTTAGGTCATTTTCGTCCTCCCTAGGCTTATTCTAATCCAATTAGGGTTTTTAACCAATCTTGTCCATCCAATATGTGATTTTGTGTCAGTTTGTGTTATTGGTTGAACATTTAGGTCATTTTCGTCCTCCCTAGGCTTATTCTAATCCAATTAGGGTTTTTAACCAATCTTGTGCATCCAATATGTGATTTTGTGTCATTTTGTGTCATTGGTTGAACATTTAGGTCATTTTCGTCCTTCCTAGGCTTATTCTAATCCAACTAGGGTTTTTAACCAATCTTGTGCATCCAATATGTGATTTTATGTCATTTGATTGAACATTTAGTTCATTTTCGTCCTCCCTAGGCTTATTCTAATCCAATTAGGGTTTTTAACCAATCTTGTGCATCCAATATGTGATTTTGTGTCATTGGTTGAACATTTAGGTCATTTTTGTCCTCCCTAGGCTTATTCTAATCCAATTAGGGTTTTTAATCAATCTTGTGCATCCAATATGTGATTTTGTGTCATTTTGTGTCATTGGTTGAACATTTAGGTCATTTTCGTCCTCCCTAGGCTTATTCTAATCCAATTAGGGTTTTTAACCAATCTTGTGCATCCAATATGTGATTTTGTGTCATTTTGTGTCCACGGTTGAACATTTAGGTCATTTTCGTCCTCCCTAGGCTTATTCTAATCGAATTAGGGTTTTTAATCAATCTTGTGCATCCAATATGTGATTTTGTGTCATTTTGTGTCATTAGTTGAACATTTAGGTCATTTTCGTCCTCCCTAGGCTTATTCTAATCCAATTAGGGTTTTTAACCAATCTTGTACATCCAATATGTGATTTTGTGTAATTTTGTGTCATTGGTTGAACATTTACGTCATTTTTGTCCTCCCTAGGCTTATTCTAATCCAATTAGGGTTTTTAATCAATCTTGTGCATCCAATATGTGATTTTGTGTCATTGGTTGAACATTTAGGTCATTTTCGTCCTCCCTAGGCTTATTCTAATCCAATTAGGGTTTTTAACCAATCTTGTGCATCCAATATGTGATTTTGTGTCATTTTGTGTCCACGGTTGAACATTTAGGTCATTTTCGTCCTCCCTAGGCTTATTCTAATCCAATTAGGGTTTTTAACCAATCTTGTGCATCCAATATGTGATTTTGTGTCATTTTGTGTCATTGGTTGAACATTTAGGTCATTTTCGTCCTCCCTAGGCTTATTCTAATCCAATTAGGGTTTTTAACCAATCTTGTGCATCCAATATGGGATTTTGTGTCATTTTGTGTCATTGGTTGAACATTTAGGTCATTTTCGTCCTCCCTAGGCTTATTCTAATCCAATTAAGGTTTTTAACCAATCTTGTGCATCCAATGTGTGATTTTGTGTCATTTTGTGTCATTGGTTGAACAATTAGGTCATTTTCGTCCTCCCTAGGCTTATTTTAATCCAATTAAGGTTTTTAACCAATCTTGTGCATCCAATATGTGATTTTGTGTCATTGGTTGAACATTTAGGTCATTTTCGTCCTTCCTCGGCTTATTCTAATCCAATTAGGGTTTTTAACCAATCATGTGCATCCAATATGTGATTTTGTGTGATTGGTTGAACATTTAGGTCATTTTCGTCCTCGCTATGCTTATTCTAATCCAATTAGGGTTTTTAACCAATCTTGTGCATCCAATATGTGATTTTGTGTCATTGGTTGAACATTTAGGTCATTTTCGTCCTCCTTAGGCTTATTCTAATCCAATTAAGGTTTTTAACCAATCTTGTGCATCCATGGTGTGATTTTGTGTCATTTTGTGTCATTGGTTGAACATTTAGGTCATTTTCGTCCTCCCTAGGCTCTTTTTCATCCAATTAGGGTTTTTAACCAATCTTGTGCATCCAATATGTGATTTTGTACCATTGGTTGAACATTTAGGTCATTTTCGTCCTCCCTAGGCTAATTCTAAACCAATTAGGGTTTTTATCCAATCTTGTGTATCCAATATGTGATTTTGTGTCATTTTGTGTCATTGGTTGAACATTTAGGTCATTTTCGTCGTCCCTAGGCTTATTCTAATCCAATTATGGTTTTTAACCAATCATGTGCATCCAATATGTGATTTTGTGTCACTGGTTGAACATTTAGGTCATTTTCGTCCTCGCTATGCTTATTCTAATCCAATTAGGGTTTTTAACCAATCTTGTGCATCCAATATGTGATTTTGTGTCAATGGTTGAACATTTAGGTCATTTTCGTCCTCCTTAGGCTTATTCTAATCCAATTAAGGTTTTTAAGCAATCTTGTGCATCCAAGGTGTGATTTTGTGTCATTTTGTGTCATTGGTTGAACATTTAGGTCATTTTCGTCCTCCCTAGGCTTATTCTAATCCAATTAGGGTTTTTAACCAATCTTGTGCATCCAATATGTGATTTTGTGTCATTTTGTGTCATTGGTTGAACATTTAGGTCATATTCGTCCTCCCTAGGCTTATTCTAATCCAATTAAGGTTTTTAACCAATCTTGTGCATCCAATATGTGATTTTGTGTCATTTTGTGTCATTGGTTGAACATTTAGGTCATTTTCGTCCTCCCTAGGCTTATTCTAATCCAATTAGGGTTTTTAACCAATCTTGTGCATCCAATATGTGATTTTGTGTCATTTTGTGTCATTGGTTGAACATTTAGGTCATTTTCGTCCTCCCTAGGCTTATTCTAATCCAATTAAGGTTTTTAACCAATCTTGTGCATCCAATGTGTGATTTTGTGTCATTTTGTGTCATTGGTTGAACATTTAGGTCAATTTCGTCCTCCCTAGGCTCTTTTTAATCCAATTAGGGTTTTTAACCAATCTTGTGCATCCAATATGTGATTTTGTGTCATTGGTTGAACATTTAGGTCATTTTCGTCCTACTTAGGCTTATTCTAATCCAATTAGGGTTTTTAACCAATCTTGTGCATCCAATATGTGATGTTGTGTCATTTTGTGTCATTGGTTGAACATTTAGGTCATTTTCGTCCTCCCTAGGCTTATTCTAATCCAATTAGGGTTTTTAACCAATCTTGTGCATCCAATATGTGATTTTGTGTCATTTTGTGTCATTGCTTGAACATTTAGGTGATTTTCGTCCTCCCTAGGCTTATTCTAATCCAATTAGGGTTTTTAACCAATCTTGTGCATCCAATATGTGATTTTGTGTCATTTTGTGTCATTGGTTGAACATTTAGGTCATTTTCGTCCTCCCTAGGCTTATTCTAATCCAATTAGGGTTTTTAACCAATCTTGTGCATCCAATATGTGATTTTGTGTCATTTTGTGTCATTGGTTGAACATTTAGGTCATTTTCGTCCTCCCTAGGCTTATTCTAATCCAATTAGGGGTTTTAAACAATGTTGTGCATCCAATAAGTCATTTTGTGTCATTGGTTGAACATTTAGGTCATTTTCGTCCTCCCTAGGCTTATTCTAATTTAATTAGGGTTTTTATCCAATCTTGTGCATCCAATATGTGATTTTGTGTCATTGGTTGAACGTTTAGGTCATTTTCGTCCTCCCTAGGCTTATTCTAATCCAATTAGGGTTTTTAACCAATCTTGTGCATCCAATATGTGATTTTGTGTCATTTTGTGTCATTGGTTGAACATTTAGGTCATTTTCGTCCTCCCTAGGCTTATTCTAATCCAATTAGGGTTTTTAACCAATCTTGTGCATCCAATATGTGATTTGGTGTCATTGGTTGAAAATTTAGGTCATTTTCGTCCTCCCTAGGCTTATTCTAATCCAATTAGCGTTTTTAACCAATCTTGTGCGTCCAATATGTGATTTTGTGTCATTGGTTGAACATTTAGGTCATTTTCGTCCTCCACAGGCTTATTCTAATCCAATTAGGGTTTTTAACCAATCTTGTGCATCCAATATGTGATTATGTGTTGTTTTGTGTCATTGGTTGAACATTTAGGTCATTTTCGTCCTCCCTAGGCTTATTCTAATCCAATTAGGGTTTTTAACCAATCTTGTGCATCCAATATGTGATTTTGTGTCATTTTGTGTCATTGGTTGAACATTTAGGTCATTTTCGTCCTCCCTAGGCTTATTCTAATCCAATTAGGGTTTTTACCAATCTTGTGCATCCAATGTGTGATTTTATGTCATTGGTTGAACATTTAGGTCATTTTCGTCCTCCCTTGGGTTATTCTTATCCAATTAGGGTTTTTAACAAATCTTGTACATCCAATATGTGATTTTGTGTCATTTTGTATCATTGGTTGAACATTTACGTCATTTTCGTAGTCCCTAGGCTTATTCTAATCCAATTAGGGTTTTTAACCAATCTTGTGCATCCAATATGTGATTTTGTGTCATTTTGTGTCATTGGATGAACATTTAGGTCATTTTCGTCCTCCCTAGGCTTATTCTAATCCAATTAGGGTTTTTAACCAATCTTGTGCATCCAATATGTGATTTTGTGTCATTTTGTGTCATTGGTTGAACATTTAGGTCATTTTCGTCCTCCCTAGGCTTATTCTAATCCAATTAGGGTTTTTAACCAATCTTGTGCATCCAATATCTGATATTGTGTCATTGGTTGAACATTTAGGTCATTTTCGTCCTCCCTAGGCTTATTCTAATCCAATTAGGGTTTTTAACCAATCTTGTGCATCCAATATGTGATTTTGTGTCATTGGTTGAACATTTAGGTCATTTTCGCCCTCCCTAGGCTTATTCTAATCCAATTAAGGTTTTTAACAAATCTTGTGCATCCAATGTGTGATTTTGTGTCATTTTGTGTCATTGGTTGAACATTTAGGTCATTTTCGTCCTCCCTAGGCTCTTTTTAATCCAATTAGGGTTTTTAACCAATCTTGTGCATCCAATATGTGATTTTGTGTCATTGGTTGAACATTTAGGTCATTTTCGTCCTCCCTAAGCTCTTTTTAATCCAATTAGGGTTTTTAACCAATCTTGTGCATCCAATATGTGATTTTGTGTCATTTTGTGTCATTGGTTGAACATTTAGGTCATTTTCGTCCTCCTTAGGCTTATTCTAATCCAATTAAGGTTTTTAACCAATCTTGTGCATCCAATGTGTGATTTTGTGTCATTTTGTGTCATTGGTTGAACAATTAGGTCATTTTCGTCCTCCCTAGGCTTATTTTAATCCAATTAAGGTTTTTAACTAATCTTGTGCATCCAATATGTGATTTTGTGTCATTGGTTGAACATTTAGGTCATTTTCGTCCTCCCTAGGCTTATTCTAATCCAATTAGGGTTTTTAACCAATCTTGTGCATCCAATATGTGATTTTGTGTCATTTTGTGTCATTGGTTGAACATTTAGGTCATTTTCGTCCTCCTTAAGCTTATTCTAATCCAATTAGGGTTTTTAACCAATCTTGTGCATCCAATATGTGATTTTCTGTCATTTTGTGTCATTGGTTGAACATTTAGGTCATTTTCGTCCTCCCTAGGCTTATTCTAATCCAATTAGGGTTTTTAACCAATCTTGTGCATCCAATATGTGATTTTGTGTCATTGGTTGATCATTTAGGTCATTTTCGTCCTCCCTAGGCTTATTCTAATCCAATTAGGGTTTTTAACCAATCTTGTGCATCCAATATGTGATTTTGTGTCATTGGTTGAACATATAGGTCATTTTCGTCCTCCCTAGGCTTATTCTAATCCAATTAGGGTTTTTAACCAATCTTGTGCATCCAATATGTGATTTTGTGTTATTGGTTAAACATTTAGGTCATTTTCGTCCTCCCTAGGCTTATTCTAATCCAATTAGGGTTTTTAACCAATCTTGTGCATTAATATGTGATTTTGTGTCATTGGTTGAACATTTAGGTCATTTTCGTCCTCCCTAGGCTTATTCTAATCCAATTAGGGTTTTTAACCAATCTTGTGCATCCAATATGTGATTTTGTGTCATTTTGTGTCATTGGTTGAACATTTAGGTCATTTTCGTCCTCCCTTGGCTTATTCTTATCCAATTAAGGTTCTTAACCAATCTTGTGCATCCAATGTGTGATTTTGTGTCATTTTGGGTCATTGGTTGAACATTTAGGTCATTTTCGTCCTCCCTAGGCTTATTCCAATCCAATTAGGGTTTTTAACAAATGTTGTGCATCCAATATGTGATTTTGTGTCATTTTGTGTCATTGGTTGAACATTAAGGTCATTTTCGTCCTCCCTAGGCTTATTCTAATCCAATTAGGGTTTTTAACCAATCTTGTGCATCCAATATGTGATTTTGTGTCATTGGTTGAACATTTAGGTCATTTTCGTCCTCCCTAGGCTTATTCTAATCCAATTAGGGTTTTTAACTAATCTTGTGCATCCAATATGTGATTTTGTGTCATTAGTTGAACATTTAGGTCGTTTTCGTCCTCCCTAGGCTTATTCTAATCCAATTATGGTTTTTAACCAATCTTGTGCATCCAATATGTGATTTTGTGTCATTTTGTGTCATTGGTTGAACATTTAGGTCATTTTCGTCCTCCCTAGGCTTATTCTAATCCAATTAGGGTTTTTAACCAATCTTGTGCATCCAATATGTGATTTTGTGTCATTGGTTGAACATTTAGGTCATTTTCGTCCTCCCTAGGCTCTTTTTAATCCAATTAGGGTTTTTATCCAATCTTGTGCATCCAATATGTGATTTTGTGTCATTGGTTGAACATTTAGGTCATTTTCGTCCTCCCTAGGCTTATTCTAATCCAATTAGGGTTTTTAACCAATCTTGTGCATCCAATATGTGATTTTGTGTCATTTTGTGTCATTGGTTGAACATTTAGGTCATTTTCGTCCTCCCTAGGCTTATTCTAATCCAATTAGGGTTTTTAACCAATATTGTGCATCCAATATCTGATTTTGTGTCATTTTGTGTCATTGGTCGACCATTTAGGTCATTTTCATCCTCCCTAGGCTTATTCTAATCCAATTAAGGTTTTTAACCAATCTAATGCATCCAAGGTGTGATTTTGTGTCATTTTGTGTCATTGGTTGAACATTTAGGTCATTTTCGTCCTCCCTAGGCTCTTTTTCATCCAATTAGGGTTTTTAACCAATCTTGTGCATCCAATATGTGATTTTGTACCATTGGTTGAACATTTAGGTCATTTTCGTCCTCCCTAGGCTTATTTTAATCCAATTAAGGTTTTTAACATTTCTTGTGCATCCAATATGTGATTTTGTGTCATTGGTTGAACATTTAGGTCATTTTCGTCCTCCCTAGGCTTATTCTAATCCAATTAGGGTTTTTAACCAATCATGTGCATCCAATATGTGATTTTGTGTCATTGGTTGAACATTTAGGTCTTTTTCGTCCTCGCTATGCTTATTCTAATCCAATTAGGGTTTTTAACCAATCTTGTGCATCCAATATGTGATTTTGTGTCAATGGTTGAACATTTAGGTCATTTTCGTCCTCCTTAGGCTTATTCTAATCCAATTAAGGTTTTTAAGCAATCTTGTGCATCCAAGGTGTGATTTTGTGTCATTTTGTGTCATTGGTTGAACATTTAGGTCATTTTCGTCCTCCCTAGGCTTATTCTAATCCAATTAGGGTTTTTAACCAATCTTGTGCATCCAATATGTGATTTTGTGTCATTTTGTGTCATTGGTTGAACATTTAGGTCATTTTCGTCCTCCCTAGGCTTATTCTAATCCAATTAGGGTTTTTAACCAATCTTGTGCATCCAATATGTGATTTTGTATCATTTTGTGTCAATGGTTGAACATTTACGTCATTTTCGTCTTCCCTAGGCTTATTCTAATCCAATTAGGGTTTTTAACCAATCTTGTGCATCCAATATGTGTTTTTGTGTCATTTTGTGTCATTGGTTGAACATTTAGGTCATTTTCGTCCTCCCTAGGCTTATTCTAATCCAATTAGGGTTTTTAACCAATCTTGTGCATCCAATATGTGATTTTGTGTCATTTTGTGTCATTGGTTGAACATTTAGGTCATTTTCGTCCTCCCTAGGCTTATTCTAATCCAATTAGGGTTTTTAACCAATC
Source organism: Cicer yamashitae (assembly GCA_037974755.1). Taxonomy (NCBI): domain Eukaryota; kingdom Viridiplantae; phylum Streptophyta; class Magnoliopsida; order Fabales; family Fabaceae; genus Cicer; species Cicer yamashitae. The sequence goes on along the minus strand of JBBPBQ010000008.1, from coordinate 11,188,085 downwards.
TTGTGCATCCAATATGTGATTTGGTGTCATTGGTTGAAAATTTAGGTCATTTTCGTCCTCCCTAGGCTTATTCTAATCCAATTAGCGTTTTTAACCAATCTTGTGCGTCCAATATGTGATTTTGTGTCATTGGTTGAACATTTAGGTCATTTTCGTCCTCCACAGGCTTATTCTAATCCAATTAGGGTTTTTAACCAATCTTGTGCATCCAATATGTGATTATGTGTTGTTTTGTGTCATTGGTTGAACATTTAGGTCATTTTCGTCCTCCCTAGGCTTATTCTAATCCAATTAGGGTTTTTAACCAATCTTGTGCATCCAATATGTGATTTTGTGTCATTTTGTGTCATTGGTTGAACATTTAGGTCATTTTCGTCCTCCCTAGGCTTATTCTAATCCAATTAGGGTTTTTAACCAATCTTGTGCATCCAATATGTGATTTTGTGTCATTTTGTGTCATTGGTTGAACATTTAGGTCATTTTCGTCCTCCCTAGGCTTATTCTAATCCAATTAGGGGTTTTAAACAATGTTGTGCATCCAATAAGTCATTTTGTGTCATTGGTTGAACATTTAGGTCATTTTCGTCCTCCCTAGGCTTATTCTAATTTAATTAGGGTTTTTATCCAATCTTGTGCATCCAATATGTGATTTTGTGTCATTGGTTGAACGTTTAGGTCATTTTCGTCCTCCCTAGGCTTATTCTAATCCAATTAGGGTTTTTAACCAATCTTGTGCATCCAATATGTGATTTTGTGTCATTTTGTGTCATTGGTTGAACATTTAGGTCATTTTCGTCCTCCCTAGGCTTATTCTAATCCAATTAGGGTTTTTAACCAATCTTGTGCATCCAATATGTGATTTTGTGTCATTTTGTGTCATTGGTTGAACATTTAGGTCATTTTCGTCCTCCCTAGGCTTATTCTAATCGAATTAGGGTTTTTAACCAATCTTGTGCATCCAATATGTGATTTTATGTCATTGGTTGAACATTTAGGTCATTTTCGTCCTCCCTAGGCTTATTCTAATCCAATTAGGGTTTTTAACCAATCTTGTGCATCCAATATGTGATTTTGTGTCATTTTGTGTCATTGGTTGAATATTTAGGTCTTTTTCGTCCTCGCTATGCTTATTCTAATCCAATTAGGGTTTTTAGCCAATGTTGTGCATCCAATATGTGATTTTGTGTCATTTTGTGTCATTGGTTGAACATTTAGGTCATTTTCGTCCTCCCTTAGCATATTCTAATCCAATTAAGGTTCTTAATCAATCTTGTGCATCCAATGTGTGATTTTGTGTCATTTTGTGTCATTGGTTGAACATTTAGGTCATTTTCGTCCTCCCTAGGCTCTTTTTAATCCAATTAGGGTTTTTAACCAATCTTGTGCATCCAATATGTGATTTTGTGTCATTTTATGTCATTGGTTGAACATTTAGGTCATTTTCGTCCTCCCTAGGCTTATTCTAATCCAATTAGGGTTTTTAACCAATCTTGTGCATCCAATATTTGATTTTGTGTCATTTTGTGTCATTGGTTGAACATTTAGGTCATTTTCATCCTCCCTAGGCTTATTCTAATCCAATTAGGGATTTTAACCAATTTTGTGCATCCAATATGTGATTTTGTGTCATTGGTTGAACATTTAGGTCATTTTCGTCCTCCCTAGGCTTATTCTAATCCAATTAGGGTTTTTAACCAATCTTGTGCATCCAATATGTGATTTTGTGTCATTTTGTGTCATTGGTTGAACATTTAGGTCATTTTCGTTCTCCCTAGGCTTATTCTAATCCAATTAGCGTTTTTAACCAATCTTGTGCATCCAATATGTGATTTTGTGTCATTTTCTGTCATTGGTTGAACATTTAGGTCATTTTCGTCCTCCCTAGGCTTATTCTAATCCAATTAGGGTTTTTAACCAATCTTGTGCATCCAATATGTGATTTTGTGTCATTTTGTGTCATTGGTTGAACATTTAGGTCATTTTCGTCCTCCCTAGGCTTATTCTAATCCAATTAAGGTTTTTAACCAATCTTGTGCATCCAATGTGTAATTTTGTGTCATTTTGTGTCATTGGTTGAACATTTAGGTCATTTTCGTCCTCCCTAGGCTTATTTTAATCCAATTAGGGTTTTTAACCAATCTTGTGCATCCAATATGTGATTTTGTGTCATTGGTTGAACATTTAGGTCATTTTCGTCCTCCCTAGGCTTATTCTAATCCAGTTAGGGTTTTTAACCAATCTTGTGCATCCAATATGTGATTTTGTGTTATTTTGTGTCATTGGTTGAACATTTAGGTCATTTTCGTCCTCCCTAGGCTTATTCTAATCCAATTAGGGTTTTTAACCAATCTTGTGCATCCAATATGTGATTTTGTGTCATTGGTTAAACATTTAGGTCATTTTCGTCCCCCTTAGGCTTATTCTAATCCAATTAGGGTTTTTAACCAATCTTGTGCATCCAATATGTGATTTTGTGTCATTGGTTGAACATTTAGGTCATTTTCTTCCTCCCTAGGCTTATTCTAATCCAATTAGGGTTTTTATCCAATCTTGTGCATCCAATATGTGATTTTGTGTCATTGGTTGAACATTTAGGTCATTTTCGTCCTCCCTAGGATTATTCTAATCCAATTAGGGTTTTTAACCAATCTTGTGCATCCAATATGTGATTTTGTGTCATTTTGTGTCATTGGTTGAACATTTAGGTCATTTTCGTCCTCCCTAGGCTTATTCTAATCCAATTAGGGTTTTTAACCAATCTTGTGCATCCAATATGTGATTTTGTGTCATTTTGTGTCATTGGTTGAACATTTAGGTCATTTTCGTCCTCCCTAGGCTTATTCTAATCCAATTAGGGGTTTTAAACAATGTTGTGCATCCAATAAGTCATTTTGTGTCATTGGTTGAACATTTAGGTCATTTTCGTCCTCCCTAGGCTTATTCTAATTTAATTAGGGTTTTTATCCAATCTTGTGCATCCAATATGTGATTTTGTGTCATTGGTTGAACGTTTAGGTCATTTTCGTCCTCCCTAGGCTTATTCTAATCCAATTAGGGTTTTTAACCAATCTTGTGCATCCAATATGTGATTTTGTGTCATTTTGTGTCATTGGTTGAACATTTAGGTCATTTTCGTCCTCCCTAGGCTTATTCTAATCCAATTAGGGTTTTTAACCAATCTTGTGCATCCAATATGTGATTTTGTGTCATTTTGTGTCATTGGTTGAACATTTGGGTCATTTTCGTCCTCCCTCGGCTTATTCTAATCCAATTAGGGTTTTTAACCAATCTTGTGCATCCAATATGTGATTTTGTGTCATTTTGTGTCATTGGTTGAACATTTAGGTCATTTTCGTCCTCCCTAGGCTTATTCTAATCCAATTAGGGTTTTTAACCAATCTTGTGCATCCAATATGTCATTTTGTGTCATTGGTTGAACATCGAGGTCATTTTCGTCCTCCCTAGGCTTATTCTAATCCAATTAGGGTTTTTAACCAATCTTGTGCATCCAATATGTGATTTTGTGTCATTTTGTGTCATTGGTTGAACATTTAGGTCATTTTCGTCCTCCCTAGGCTTATTCTAATCCAATTAGGGTTTTTAACCAATCTTGTGCATCCAATATGTGAATCTGTGTCATTTTGTGTCATTGGTTGAACATTTAGGTCATTTTCGTCCTCCCTAGGCTTATTCTAATCCAATTAGGGTTTTTAACCAATCTTGTGCATCCAATATGTGATTTTGTGTCATTGGTTGAGCATTTAGGTCATTTTCGTCCTCCCTAGGCTTATTCTAATCCAATTAGGGTTTTTAATCAATCTTGTGCATCGAATATGTGATTTTGTGTTATTTTGTGTCATTGGTTGAACATTTAGGTCATTTTCGTCCTCCCTAGGCTTATTCTAATCCAATTAGGGTTTTTAACCAATCTTGTGCATCCAATATGTGATTTTGTGTCATTGGTTAAACATTTAGGTCATTTTCGTCCCCCTTAGGCTTATTCTAATCCAATTAGGGTTTTTAACCAATCTTGTGCATCCAATATGTGATTTTGTGTCATTGGTTGAACATTTAGGTCATTTTCTTCCTCCCTAGGCTTATTCTAATCCAATTAGGGTTTTTATCCAATCTTGTACATCCAATATGTGATTTTGTGTCATTGGTTGAACATTTAGGTCATTTTCGTCCTCCCTAGGCTTATTCTAATCCAATTAGGGTTTTTAACCAATCTTGTGCATCCAATATGTGATTTTGTGTCATTTTGTGTCATTGGTTGAACATTTAGGTCATTTTCGTCCTCCCTAGGCTTATTCTAATCCAATTAGGGTTTTTAACCAATCTTGTGCATCCAATATGTCATTTTGTGTCATTGGTTGAACATCGAGGTCATTTTCGTCCTCCCTAGGCTTATTCTAATCCAATTAGGGTTTTTAACCAATCTTGTGCATCCAATATGTGATTTTGTGTCATTTTGTGTCATTGGTTGAACATTTAGGTCATTTTCGTCCTCCCTAGGCTTATTCTAATCCAATTAGGGTTTTTAACCAATCTTGTGCATCCAATATGTGATTTTGTATCATTTTGTGTCATCGGTTGAACATTTAGGTCATTTTCGTCCTCCCTAGGCTTATTCTAATCCAATTAGGGTTTTTAACCAATCTTTTGCATCCAGTATGTGATTTTGAGTCATTTTGTGTCATCGATTGAACATTTAGGTCATTTTCGTCCTCCCTAGGCTTATTCTAATCCAATTAGGGTTTTTAACCAATCTTGTGCATCCAATATGTGATTTTGTGTCATTTTGTGTCATTGGTTGAACATTTAGGTCATTCGTCCTCCCTAGGCTCTTTTTAATCCAATTAGGGTTTTTAACCAATCTTGTGCATACAATATGTGATTTTGTGTCATTGGTTGAACATTTAGGTCATTTTCGTCCTCCCTAGGCTTATTCTAATCCAATTAGGGTTTTTAACCAATCTTGTGCATCCAATATGTGATTTTCTGTCATTGGTTAAACATTTAGGTCATTTTCGTCCTCCCTAGGCTTATTCTAATCCAATTAGGGTTTTTAACCAATCTTGTGCATCCAATATGTGATTTTGTGTCATTTTGTGTCATTGGTTGAACATTTAGGTCATTTTCGTCCTCCCTAGGCTTATTCTAATCCAATTAGGGTTTTTAACCAATCTTGTGCATCCAATATGTGATTTTGTGTCATTTTGTGTCATTGGTTGAACATTTAGGTCATTTTATTCCTCCTTAGGCCTATTCTAATCCAATTATGGTTTTTAACCAATCTTGTGCATCCAATATGTGATTTTGTGTCATTTTGTGTCATTGGTTGAACATTTAGGTCATTTTCGTCCTCCCTAGGCTTATTCTAATCCAATTAGGGTTTTTAACCAATCTTGTGCATCCAATATGTGATTTTGTGTCATTGGTTGAACATTTAGGTCATTTTCGTCCTCCCTAGGCTTACTCTAATCCAATTAGGGTTTTTAACCAATCTTGTGCATCCAATATGTGATTTTGTGTCATTTAGTGTCATTGGTTGAACATTTAGGTCATTTTCGTCCTCCCTAGGCTTATTCTAATCCAATTAGGGTTTTTAACCAATCTTGTGCATCCAATATGTGATTTTGTGTCATTTTGTGTCATTGATTGAACATTTAGGTCATTTTCGTCCTCCCTAGGCTTATTCTTATCAAATTAGGGTGTTTAACCAATCTTGTGCATCCAATATGTGATTTTGTGTCATTGGTTGAACATTTAGGTCATTTTCGTCCTCCCTAGGCTTATTCTAATCCAATTAGGGTTTTTAACCAATCTTGTGCATCCAATATGTGATTTTGTGTCATTGGTTGAACATTTAGGTCATTTTCGTCCTCCCTAGGCTTATTCTAATCCAATTAGGGTTTTTATACAATCTTGTGCATACAATATGTGATTTTGTGTCATTTTGTGTCATTGGTTGAACATTTAGGTCATTTTCGTCCTCCCTAGGCTTATTCTAATCCAATTAGGGTTTTTAACCAATCTTGTGCATCCAATATGTGATTTTGTGTCATTTTGTGTCATTGGTTGAACATTTAGGTCATTTTCGTCCTTCCTAGGCTTATTCTAATCCAATTAGGGTTTTTAACCAATCTTGTGCATCCAATATGTGATTTTGTATCATTTTGTGTCATTGGTTGAACATTTAGGTGATTTTCGTACTCCCTAGGCTTATTCTAATCCAATTAGGTTTTTTAACCAATCTTGTGCCTCCAATATGTGATTTTGTGTCATTGGTTGAACATTTAGGTCATTTTCGTCCTCCCTAGGCTTATTCTAATCCAATTAGGGTTTTTAACCAATCTTGTGCATCCACTATGTGATTTTGTGTCATTGATTGAACATTTAGGTCATTATCGTCCTCCCTAGGATTATTCTAATCAAAATGGGGTTTTTAACCAATCTTGTGCATCCAATATGTGATTTTGTGTCATTGGTTGAACATTTAGGTCATTTACGTCCTTCCTAGGCTTATTCTAATCCAATTAGGGGTTTTAACCAAACTTGTGTATCCAATATGTGATTTTGTGTCATTTTGTGTCATTGGTTGAACATTTAGGTGATTTTCGTACTCCCTAGGCTTATTCTAATCCAATTAGGGTTTTTAACCAATCTTGTGCATCCAATATGTGATTTTGTGTCATTTTGTGTCATTGGTTGAACATTTAGGTCATTTTCGTCCTCCCTAGGCTTATTCTAATTCAATTAGGGTTTTTAACCAATCTTGTACATCCAATATGTGATTTTGTGTCATTGGTTGAACATTTAGGTCATTTTCGTCCTCCCTAGGCTTATTCTAATCCAATTTGGGTTTTTAACCAATCTTGTGCATCCAATATGTAATTTTGTGTCATTGGTTGCACATTTAGGTCATTTTCGTCCTCTCTAGGCTTATTCTAATCCAATTAGGGTTTTTAATTAATCTTGTGCATCCAATATGTAATTTTGTATCATTGGTTGAACATTTAGGTCATTTTCGTCCTCCCTAAGCTTATTCTAATCCAATTAGGGTTTTTAACCAATCTTGTGCATCCAATATGTGATTTTGTGTCATTTTGTGTCATTGGTTGAACATTTAGGTCATTTTCGTCCTCCTTAGGCTTATTCTAATCCAATTAAGGTTTTTAACCAATCTTGTGCATCCATGGTGTGATTTTGTGTCATTTTGTGTCATTGGTTGAACATTTAGGTCATTTTCGTCCTCCCTAGGCTCTTTTTCATCCAATTAGGGTTTTTAACCAATCTTGTGCATCCAATATGTGATTTTGTACCATTGGTTGAACATTTAGGTCATTTTCGTCCTCCCTAAGCTTATTCTAATCCAATTAGGGTTTTTAACCAATCTTGTGTATCCAATATGTGATTTTGTGTCATTTTGTGTCATAGGTTGAACATTTAGGTCATTTTCGTCCTCCCTAGGCTTATTCTAATCCAATTATGGTTTTTAACCAATCTTGTGCATCCAATATGTGATTTTGTGTGATTGGTTGAACATTTAGGTCATTTTCGTCCTCGCTA
>JBBPBQ010000008.1:11151557-11180013 GCA_037974755.1 Cicer yamashitae | reverse complement strand
TTATTCTAATCCAATTAAGGTTTTTAACCAATCTTGTGCATCCAATGTGTGATTTTGTGTCATTTTGTGTCATTGGTTGAACATTTAGGTCATTTTCGTCCTCCCTAGGCTCTTTTTAATCCAATTAGGGTTTTTAACCAATCTTGTGCATCCAATATGTGATTTTGTGTCATTGGTTGAACATTTAGATCATTTTTGTCCTCCCTAGGCTTATTCTAATCCAATTAGAATTTTTAACCAATATTGTGCATCCAATATGTGATTTTGTGTCATTTTGTGTCATTGGTTGAAAATTTAGGTCATTTTCGTCCTCCCTAGGCTTATTCTAATCCAATTAAGGTTTTTAACCAATCTTGTGCATCCAATGTGTGATTTTGTGTCATTTTGTGCCATTGGTTGAACATTTAGGTCATTTTCGTCCTCCCTAGGCTCTTTTTAATCCAATTAGGGTTTTTAACCAATCTTGTGCATCCAATATGTGATTTTGTGTCATTGGTTGAACATTTAGGTCATTTTCGTCCTCCCTAGGGTTATTCTAATCCAATTAGGGTTTTTAACCAATCTTGTGCATCCAATGTGTGATTTTGTGTCATTTTGTGTCATTGGTTGAACATTTAGGTCATTTTCGTCCTCCCTAGGCTCTTTTTAATCCAATTAGGGTTTTTAACCAATCTTGTGCATCCAATATGTGATTTTGTGTCATTGGTTGAACATTTAGATCATTTTCGTCCTCCCTAGGCTTATTCTAATCCAATTAGGATTTTTAACCAATCTTGTGCATCCAATATGTGATTTTGTGTCATTTTGTGTCATTGGTTGAAAATTTAGGTCATTTTCGTCCTCCCTAGGCTTATTCTAATCCAATTAGGGTTTTTAACCAATCTTGTGCATCCAATATGTGATTTTGTGTCATTGGTTGCACATTTAGTTCATTTTCGTCCTCCCTAGGCTTATTCTAATCCAATTACGGTTTTTAACCAATCTTCTGCATCCAATATGTGATTTTGTGTCATTTTGTGTCATTGGTTGCACATTTAGGTCATTTTCGTCCTCCCTAGGCTTATTCTAATCCAATTAGGGTTTTTAACCAATCTTGTGCATCCAACATGTGATTTTGTGTCATTGGTTGAACATTTAGGTCATTTTCGTCCTCCCTAGGCTTATTCTAAACCAATTAGGGTTTTTAACCAATCTTGTGCATCCAATATGTGATTTTGTGTCATTGGTTGAACATTTAGTTCATTTTCGTCCTCCGTAGGCTTATTCTAATCCAATTAGGGTTTTTAACCAATCTTGTGCATCCAATATGTGATTTTGTGTCATTTTGTGTCATTGGTTGAACATTTAGGTCATTTTCGTCCTCCCTAGGCTTATTCTAATCCAATTAGGGTTTGTAACCAATCTTGTGCATCCAATATATGATTTTGTGTCATTGGTTGAACATTTAGATCATTTTCGTCCTCCCTAGGCTTATTCTAATCCAATTAGGGTTTTTAACCAATCTAGTGCATCCAATATGTGATTTTGTGTCATTTTGTGTCATTGGTTGAACATTTAGGTCATTTTCGTCCTCCCTAGGCTTATTCTAATCCAATTATGGTTTTTAACCAATCTTGTGCATCCAATATGTGATTTTGTGTCATTTTGTGTCATTGGTTGAACATTTAGGTCATTTTCGTCCTCCCAAGGCTTATTCTAATCCAATTAGGGTTTTTAACCAATCTTGTGCATCCAATATGTGATTTTGTATCATTTTGTGTCATTTGTAATCCAATTAGGGCATTTTCGTCCTCCCTAGGCTTATTCTAACCCAATTAGGGTTTTTAACCAATCTTGTGCATCCAATATGTGATTTTGTGTCATTTTGTGTCATTGGTTGAACATTTAGGTCATTTTCGTCCTCCCTAGGCTTATTCTAATCCAATTAGGGTTTTTAACCAATCTTGTGCATCCAATATGTGATTTTGTGTCATTTTGTGTCCTTGGTTGAACATTTAGGTCATTTTTGCCTCCCTAGGCTTATTCTAATCCAATTAGGGTTTTTAACCAATCTTGTGCATCTAATATGTGATTTTGTGTCGTTTTCTGTCATTGGTTGAACATTTAGGTCATTTTCGTCCTCCCTAGGCTTATTCTAATCCAATTAGGGTTTTTAACCAATCTTGTGCATCCAATATGTGATTTTGTGTCATTTTGTGTCATTGGTTGAACATTTAGGTCATTTTCGTCCTCCCTAGGCTTATTCTAATCCAATTAGGGTTTTTAACCAATCTTGTGCATCCAATATGTGATTTTGTGTCATCAGTTGAACATTTTGGTCATTTTCGTCCTCCCTAGGCTTATTCTAATCCAATTAGGGTTTTTAACCAATCTTGTGCATCCAATATGTGATTTTGTGTCATTTTGTGTCATTGGTTGAACATTTAGGTCATTTTCGTCCTCCCTAGGCTTATTCTAATCCAATTAGGGTTTTTAACCAATCTTGTGCATGCAATATGTGATTTTTTGTAATTTTGTGTCATTGGTTGAACATTTAGGTCATTATCGTCCTACCTAGGCTTATTCTAATCCAGTTAGGGTTTTTAACCAATCTTGTGCATCCAATATGTGATTTTATGTCATTTTGTGTCATTGGTTGAACATTTAGGTCATTTTCGTCCTCCCTAGGCTTATTCTAATCCAATTAAGGTTTTTAACCAATCTTGTGCATCCAATATGTGATTTTGTGTCATTTTGTGTCATTGGTTGAACATTTAGGTCATTTTCGTCCTCCCTAGGCTCTTTTTAATCCAATTAGGGTTTTTAACCAATCTTGTGCATCCAATATGTGATTTTGTACCATTGGTTGAACATTTAGGTCATTTTCGTCCTCCCTAGCCTTATTCTAATCCAATTAGGGTTTTTAACCAATCTTGTGCATCCAATATGTGATTTTGTGTCATTGGTTGAACATTTAGGTCATTTTCGTCCTCGCTATGCTTATTCTAATCCAATTAGGGTTTTTAACCAATCTTGTGCATCCAATATGTGATTTTGTGTCATTTTGTGTCATTGGTTGAGCATTTAGGTCATTTTCGTCCTCCTTAGGCTTATTCTAATCCAATTAAGGTTTTTAACCAATCTTGTGCATCCAATGTGTGATTTGTGCCATTTTGTGTCATTGGTTGAACATTTAGGTCATTTTCGTCCTCCCTAGGCTTATTATAATCCAATTAGGGTTTTTAACCAATCTTGTGCATCCAATATGTGATTTTTTGTCATTGGTTGAACATTTAGGTCATTTTCGTCCTCCCTAGGCTTATTCTAATCCAATTAGGGTTTTTAACCAATCTTGTGCATCCAATATGTGATTTTGTGTCCTTTTGTGTCATTGGTTGAACATTTAGGTCATTTTCGTCCTCCCTAGGCTTATTCTAATCCAATTAAGGTTTTTAACCAATCTTGTGCGTCCAATATGTGATTTTGTGTCATTTTGTGTCATTGGTGGAACATTTAGGTCATTTTAGTCCTCCCTAGGCTTATTCTAATCCAATTAAGGTTTTTAACCAATCTTATGCATCCAATATGTGATTTTGTGTCATTTTGTGTCATTGGTTGAACATTTAGGTCATTTTCGTCCTCCCTAGGCTTATTCTAATCCAATTAGGGTTTTTAACCAATCTTGTGCATCCAATATGTGATTTTGTGTCATTTTGTGTCATTGGTTGAACATTTAGGTCATTTTCGTCCTCCCTAGGCTTATTCTAATCCAATTAGGGTTTTTAACCAATCTTGTGCATCCAATATGTAATTTTGGGTCATTTTGTGTCATTGGTTGAACATTTAGGTCATTTTCGTCCTCCCTTGGCTTATTCCAATCCAATTAGGGTTTTTAACCTATCTTGTGCATCCAATATGTGATTTTGTGTCATTGGTTGAACATTTAGGTCATTTTCGTCCTCCCTAGGCTTATTCTAATCCAATTAGGGTTTTTAACCAATCTTGTGCATCCAATATGTGATTTTGTGTCATTGGTTGAACATTTAAGTTATTTTCGTCCTCCCTAGGCTTATTCTAATCCAATTAGGGTTTTTAACCAATCTTGTGCATCCAATATGTGATTTTGTGTCATTTTGTGTCATTGGTTGAACATTTAGGTCATTTTCGTCCTCCCTAGGCTTATTCTAATCCAATTAGGGTTTTTAACCAATCTTGTGCATCCTATATGTGATTTTGTGTCATTGGTTGAACATTTACGTCATTTTTGTCCTCCCTAGGCTTATTCTAATCCAATTAGGGTTTTTAACCAATCTTGAGCATCCAATATGTGATTTTGTGTCATTTTGTGTCATTGGTTGAACATTTAGGTCATTTTCGTCCTCCCTAGGCTTATTCTAATCCAATTAGGGTTTTTAACCAATCTTGTGCATCCAATATGTGATTTTGTGTCATTGGGTGAACATTTAGGTCATTTTCGTCCTCCCTAGGCTTATTCTAATCCAATTAGGGTTTTTAACCAATCTTGTGCATCCAATATGTGATTTTGTGTCATTTTGTGTCATTGGTTGAACATTTAGGTCATTTTCGTCCTCCCTAGGCTTATTCTAATCCAATTAGGGTTTTTAACCAATCTTGTGCAACCAATTTGTGATTTTGTGTCATTGGTTGAACATTTAGGTCATTTTCGTCCTCCCTAGGCTTATTCTAATCCAATTAGGGTTTTTAACCAATCTTGTGCATCCAATATGTGATTTTGTGTCATTTTGTGTCATTGGTTGAACATTTAGGTCATTTTCGTCCTCCCTAGGCTTATTCTAATCCAATTAGGGTTTTTAACCAATCTTGGGTATCCAATATGTGATTTTGTTACATTGGTTGAACATTTAGGTCATTTTCGTCCTCCCTAGGCTTATTCTAATCCAATTACGGTTTTTAACCAATCTTGTGCATCCAATATGTGATTTTGTGTCATTTTGTGTCATTGGTTGAACATTTAGGTCATTTTCGTCCTCCCTAGGCTTATTCTAATCCAATTAGGGTTTTTAACCAATCGTGTGCATCCAATATGTGATTTTGTGTCATTGGTTGAACATTTAGGTCATTTTCGTCCTCCCTAGGCTTATTCTAATCCAATTAGGGTTTTTAACCAATCTTGTGCATCCAATATGTGATTTTTTGTCATTGGTTGAATATTTAGGTCATTTTTGTTCTCCCTAGGCTTATTCTAATCCAATTAGGGTTTTTAACCAATCTTGTGCATCCAATATGTGATTTTGTGTCATTTTGTGTCATTGGTTGAACATTTAGGTCATTTTCGTCCTCCCTAGGCTTATTCTAATCCAATTAGGGTTTTTAACCAATCTTGTGCATCCAATATGTGATTTTGTGTCATTGGTTGAACATTTAGGCCATTTTCGTCCTCCTTGGGCTTATTCTAATCCAATTAGGGTTTTTAACCAATCTTGTGCATCCAATATGTGATTTTGTGTCATTGGTTGAACATTTAGGTCATTTTCCCCTAGGCTTATTCTAATCCAATTAGGGTTTTAAACCAATCTTGTGCATCCAATATGTGATTTTGTGTCATTTTGTGTCATTGGTTGCACATTAAGGTCATTTTCGTCCTCCCTAGGCTTATTCTAATCCAATTAGGGTTTTTAACCAATCTTGAGCATCCAATATGTGATTTTGTGTCATTTTGTGTCATTGGTTGAACATTTAGGTCATTTTCGTCCTCCCTAGGCTTATTCTAATCAAATTAGGGTTTTTAAGCAATCTTGTGCATCCAATATGTTATTTTGTGTCATTGGTTGAACATTTTGTTCATTTTCGCCCACCCTAGGCTTATTCTAATCCAATTAGGGTTTTCAACAAATCTTGTGCATCCAATATGTGATTTTGTGTCATTGGTTGAAAATTTAGGTCATTTTCGTCCTCCCTACGCTTATTCTAATCCAATTAGGGTTTTTAACCAATCTTGTGCATCCAATATGTGATTTTGTGTCATTTTGTGTCATTGGTTGAACATTTAGGTTATTTTCGTCCTCCCTAGACTTATTCTAATCCAATTAGGGTTTTTAACCAATCTTGTGCATCCAATATGTGATTTTGTGTCATTTTGTGTCATTGGTTGAACATTAAGGTCATTTTCGTCCTCCCTAGGCTTATTCTAATCCAATTAGGGTTTTTAACCAATCTTGTGCATCCAATATGTGATTTTGTGTCATTGGTTGAACATTTAGGTCATTTTCGTCCTCCCTAGGCTCTTTTTAATCCAATTAGGGTTTTTATCCAATCTTGTGCATCCAATATGTGATTTTGTGTCATTGGTTGAACATTTAGGTCATTTTCGTCCTCCCTAGGCTTATTCTAATCCAATTAGGGTTTTTAACCAATCTTGTGCATCCAATATGTGATTTTGTGTCATTTTGTGTCATTGGTTGAACATTTAGGTCATTTTCGTCCTCCCTAGGCTTATTCTAATCCAATTAGGGTTTTTAACCAATATTGTGCATCCAATATCTGATTTTGTGTCATTTTGTGTCATTGGTCGACCATTTAGGTCATTTTCATCCTCCCTAGGCTTATTCTAATCCAATTAAGGTTTTTAACCAATCTAATGCATCCAATGTGTGATTTTGTGTCATTTTGTGTCATTGGTTGAACATTTAGGTCATTTTCGTCCTCCCTAGGCTTATTTTAATCCAATTAGGGTTTTTAACCAATCTTTTGCATCCAATATGTGATTTTTTGTCATTGGTTGAACATTTAGGTCATTTTCGTCCTCCCTAGGCTTATTCTAATCCAATTAGGGTTTTTAACCAATCTTGTGCATCCAATATGTGAATTTGTGTCATTTTGTGTCATTGGTTGAACATTTAGGTCATTTTCGTCCTCCCTAGGCTTATTCTAATCCAATTAGGGTTTTTAACCAATCTTGTGCATCCAATATGTGATTTTGTGTCATTGGTTGAACATTTAGGTCATTTTCGTCCTCGCTATGTTATTCTAATCCAATTAGGATTTTTAACCAATCTTGTGCATCCAATATGTGATTTTGTGTCATTGGTTGAACATTTAGGTCATTTTTGTCCTCCTTAGGCTTATTCTAATCCAATTAAGGTTTTTAACCAATCTTGTGCATCCAATGTGTGATTTTGTGTCATTTTGTGTCATTGGTTGAACATTTAGGTCATTTTCGTCCTCCCTAAGCTCTTTTTAATCCAATTAGGGTTTTTAACCAATCTTGTGCATCCAATATGTGATTTTGTGTCATTGGTTGAACATTTAGATCATTTTCGTCCTCCCTAGGCTTATTCTAATCCAATTAGGGTTTTTAACCAATCTTGTGCATCCAATATGTGATTTTGTGTTATTGGTTGAACATTTAGGTCATTTTCGTCCTCCCTAGGCTTATTCTAATCCAATTAGGGTTTTTAACCAATCTTGTGCATCCAATATGTGATTTTGTGTCATTGGTTGAACATTTAGGTCATTTTGGTCCTCCCTAGGCTTAGTCTAATCCAATTAGGGTTTTTAACCAATCTTGTGCATCCAATATGTGATTTTGTGTCATTTTGTGTCATTGGTTGAACATTTAGGTCATTTTCGTCCTCCCTAGGCTTATTCTAATCCAATTAGGGTTTTTAACCAATCTTGTGCATCCAATATGTGATTTTGTGTGATTGGTTGATCATTTAGGTCATTTTCGTCCTCCCTAGGCTTATTCTAATCCAATTAGGGTTTTTAACCAATCTTGTGCATCCAATATGTGATTTTGTGTCATTTTGTGTCATTGGTTGAACATTTAGGTCATTTTCGTCCTCCCTAGGCTTTTTCTAATCCAATTAGGGTTTTTAACCAATCTTGTGCATCCAATATGTGATTTTGTGTCATTGGTTGAACATTTAGGTCATTTTTGTCCTCCCTAGGCTTATTCTAATCCAATTAGGGTTTTTAACCAATCTTGTGCATCCAATATGTGATTTTGTGTCATTTTGTGTTATTGGTTGAACATTTAGGTCATTTTCGTCCTCCCTAGGCTTATTCTAATCCAATTAGGGATTTTAACCAATCTTGTGCATCCAATATGTGATTTTATGTCATTGGTTGAACATTTAGTTCATTTTCGTCCTCCCTAGGCTTTTTCTAATCCAATTAGGGTTTTTAACCAATCTTGTGCATCCAATATGTGATTTGGTGTCATTATGTGTCATTGGTTGAACATTTAGGTCATTTTCGTCCTCCCTAGGCTTATTCTAATCCAATTAGGGTTTTTAACCAATCTTGTGCATCCAATATGTGATTTTGTGTCATTTTGTGTCATTGGTTGAACATTTAGGTCATTTTCGTCTTCCCTAGGCTTATCCTAATCTAATTAGGGTTTTTAACCAATCTTGTGCATCCAATGTGTGATTTTGTACCATTGGTTGAACATTTAGGTCATTTTCGTCCTCCCTAGGCTTATTCTAATCCAATTAGGGTTTTTAACCAATCTTGTGCATCCAATATGTGATTTTGTGTCATTTTGTGTCATTGGTTGAACATTTAGGTCATTTTCGTCCTCCCTAGGCTTTTTCTAATACAATTACGGTTTTTAACCAATCTTGTGCATCCAATATGTGATTTTGTGTCATTGGTTGAACATTTATGTCATTTTCGTCTTCCCTAGGCTTATTCTAATCCAATTAGGGTTTTTAACCAATCTTGTGCATCCAATATGTGATTTTGTGTCATTTTGTGTCATTGGTTGAACATTTAGGTCATTTTCGTCCTCCCTAGGCTTATTCTAATCCAATTAGGGTTTTTAACCAATCTTGTGCATCCAATATGTTATTTTGTGTAATTTTGTGTCATTGGTTGAACATTTAGGTCATTTCCGTCGTCCCAGGGCTTATTCTAATCCAATTAGGGTTTTTAACCAATCTTGTGCATCCAATATGATATTTTGTGTCATTTTGTGTCATTGGTTGAACATTTAGGTCATTTTCGTCCTCCCTAGGCTTATTCGAATCCAATTAGGGTTTTTAAATAATCTTGTGCATCCAATATGTGATTTTATGTCATTTTGTGTCATTGGTTGAACATTTAGGTCATTTTCGTCCTCCCTAGGCTTATTCTAATCCAATTAGGGTTTTTAACCAATCTTGTGCATCCAATATGTGATTTTATGTCATTTTGTGTCATTGGTTGAACATTTAGGTCATTTTCGTCCTTACTAGGCTTATTCTAATCCAATTAGGGTTTTTAACCAATCTTGTGCATCCAATATGTGATTTTGTGTCATTTTGTGTCATTGGTTGAACATTTAGGTCATTTTCGTCCTCCATAGGCTTATTCTAATCCAATTAGGGTTTTAAACCAATCTTGTGCATCCAATATGTGATTTTGTGTCATTGGTTGAACATTTATGTCATTTTCGTCCTCGCTAGGCTTATTTTAATCTAATTAGGGTTTTTAACCAATCTTGTGCATCCAATATGTGATTTTGTGTCATTTTGTGTCATTGGTTGAACATTTAGGTCATTTTCGTCCTCCCTAGGCTTATTCTAATCCAATTAGGGTTTTTAACCAATCTTGTGCATCCAATATGTGATTTTGTGTCATTGGTTGAACATTTAGTTCATTTTCGTCCTCCCTAGGCTTATTCTATTCCATTTAGGGTTTTTAACCAATCTTCTGCATCCAATATGTGATTTTGTGTCATTTTGTGTCATTGGTTCAACATTTAGGTCATTTTCGTCCTCCCTAGGGTTATTTTAATCCAATTAGGATTTTTAACCAATCTTGTGCATCCAATATGTGATTTTGTGTCATTTTGTGTCATTGGTTGAACATTTAGGTCATTTTCGTCCTCCCTAGGCTTATTCTAATCCAATTAGGGTTTTTAACCAATCTTGTGCATCCAATATGTGATTTTGTGTCATTTTGTGTCATTGGTTGAACATTTAGGTCATTTTCGTCCTCCCTAGGCTTTTTCTAATACAATTACGGTTTTTAACCAATCTTGTGCATCCAATATGTGATTTTGTGTCATTGGTTGAACATTTATGTCATTTTCGTCTTCCCTAGGCTTATTCTAATCCAATTAGGGTTTTTAACCAATCTTGTGATTCCAATATGTCATTTTGTGTCATTGGTTGAACATTTAGGTCATTTTCGTCCTCCCTAGGCTTATTCTAATCCAATTACGGTTTTTAACCAATCTTGTGCATCCAATATGTGAGTTTGTGTCATTGGTTGAACATTTAGGTCATTTTCGTCCTCCCTAGGCTTATTCTAATCCAATTAGGGTTTTTAACCAATCTTGTGCATCCAATATGTGATTTTGTGTCATTGGTTGAACATTTAGGTAATTTTCGTCCTCCCTAGGCTTATTCTAATCCAATTAGGGTTTTTAACCAATCATGTGCATCGAATATGTGATTTTGTGTCATTGGTTGAACATTTAGGTCATTTTCATCCTCTCTAGACTTATTCTAATCCAATTAAGGTTTTTATCCAATCTTGTGCATCCAATATGTGATTTTGTGTCATTTTGTGTCATTGGTTGAAAATTTAGGTCATTTTCGTCCTCCCTAGGCTTATTCTAATCCAATTAGGGTTTTTAACCAATCTTGTGCATCCAATATGTGATTTTGTGTCATTTTGTGTCATTGGTTGAAAATTTAGGTCATTTTCGTCCTCCATAGGCTTATTCTAATCCAATTAAGGTTTTTAACCAATCTTGTGCATCCAATGTGTGATTTTGTGTCATTGGTTGAACAATTAGGTCATTTTCTTCCTCCCTAGGCTTATTTTAATCCAATTAAGGTTTTTAACCAATCTTGTGCATCCAATATGGGATTTTGTGTCATTGGTTGAACATTTAGGTCATTTTCGTCCTCCCTAGGCTTATTCTAATCCAGTTAGGGTTTTTAACCAATCTTGTGCATCCAATATGTGATTTTGTGTCATTTTGTGCCATTGGTTGAATATTTAGGTCATTTTCGTCCTCTCTAGGCTTATTCTAATCCAATTAAGGTTTTTAACCAATCTTGTGCATCCAATGTGTGATTTTGTGTCATTTTGTGTCATTGGTTGAACAATTAGGTCATTTTCATCCTCCCTAGGCTTATTCTAATCCAATTAGGGTTTTTAACCAATCTTGTGCATCCAATATGTGATATTGTGTGATTTTGTGTCATTTTGTGTCATTGGTTGAACATTTAGGTCATTTTCGTCCTCCCTAGGCTTATTCTAATCCAATTAGGGTTTTTAACCAATCTTGTGCATCCAATATGTGATTTTGTGTCATTTTGTGTCATTGGTTGAACATTTAGGTCATTTTCGTCCTCCCTAGGCTGATTCTAAACCAATTAGGGTTTTTAACCAATCTTGTGCATCCAATATGTGATTTTGTGTCATTTTGTGTCATTGGTTGAACATTTAGGTCATTTTCGTCCTCCATAGGCTTATTCTAATCCAATTAGGGTTTTTAACCAATCTTGTGCATCCAATATGAGATTTTGTGTCATTGGTTGAACATTTAGGTCATTTTCGTCCTCCCTAGGCTTATTTTAATCCAATTAGGGTTTTTAACCAATCTTGTGCATCCAATATGTGATTTTGTGTCATTTTGTGTCATTGGTTGACCATTTAGGTCATTTTCGTCCTCCCTAGGCTTATTCTAATCCAATTAGGGTTTTTAACCAATCTTGTGCATCCAATATGTGATTTTGTGTCATTCTGTGTCATTGGTTGAACATTTAGGTCATTTTCGTTCTCCCTAGGCTTATTCTAATCCAATTAGGGTTTTTAACCAATCTTGTGCATCCAATATGTGATTTTGTGTCATTGGTTGAACATTTAGGTCTATTTCGTCCTCCCTAGTCTTATTCTAATCCAATTAGGGTTTTTAACCAATCTTGTGCATCCAATATGTGATTTTGTGTCATTGGTTGAACATTTAGGTCATTTTCGTCCTCCCTAGGCTTATTCTAATCCAATTAGGGTTTTTAACCAATCTTGTGCATATTATAAGTGATTTTGTGTCATTGGTAATCCAATTAGGTCATTTTCGTCCTCGCTAGGCTTATTCTAATCCAATTAGGGTTTTTAACCAATCTTGTGCATCCAATATGTGATTTTGTGTCATTGGTTGAACATTTAGGTTATTTTCGTCCTCCCTAGGTTTATTCTAATCCAATTAAGGTTTTTAACCAATCTTGTGCATCCAATATGTGATTTTGTGTGATTTTGTGTCACTGGTAGAACATTTAGGTCATTTTTGTCCTCCCTAGGCTTATTCTAATCCAATTAGGGTTTTTAACCAATCTTGAGCATCCAATATGTGATTTTGTGTGATTTTGTGTCATTGGTAGAACATTTAGGTCATTTTTGTCCTCCCTAGGCTGATTCTAATCCAATTAGGGTTTTTAACCAATCTTGAGCATCCAATATGTGATTTTGTGTCATTTTGTGTCATTGGTTGAACATTTAGGTCATTTTCGTCCTCCCTAGGCTTATTCTAATCCAATTAGGGTTTTTAACCAATCTTGTGCATCCAATATGTGATTTTGTGTCATTGGTTGAACATTTAGGTAATTTTCGTCCTCCCTAGGCTTATTCTAATCCAATTAGGGTTTTTAACCAATCATGTGCATCGAATATGTGATTTTGTGTCATTGGTTGAACATTTAGGTCATTTTCATCCTCTCTAGACTTATTCTAATCCAATTAAGGTTTTTATCCAATCTTGTGCATCCAATATGTGATTTTGTGTCATTTTGTGTCATTGGTTGAAAATTTAGGTCATTTTCGTCCTCCCTAGGCTTATTCTAATCCAATTAGGGTTTTTAACCAATCTTGTGCATCCAATATGTGATTTTGTGTCATTTTGTGTCATTGGTTGAAAATTTAGGTCATTTTCGTCCTCCATAGGCTTATTCTAATCCAATTAAGGTTTTTAACCAATCTTGTGCATCCAATGTGTGATTTTGTGTCATTGGTTGAACAATTAGGTCATTTTCTTCCTCCCTAGGCTTATTTTAATCCAATTAAGGTTTTTAACCAATCTTGTGCATCCAATATGGGATTTTGTGTCATTGGTTGAACATTTAGGTCATTTTCGTCCTCCCTAGGCTTATTCTAATCCAGTTAGGGTTTTTAACCAATCTTGTGCATCCAATATGTGATTTTGTGTCATTTTGTGCCATTGGTTGAATATTTAGGTCATTTTCGTCCTCTCTAGGCTTATTCTAATCCAATTAAGGTTTTTAACCAATCTTGTGCATCCAATGTGTGATTTTGTGTCATTTTGTGTCATTGGTTGAACAATTAGGTCATTTTCATCCTCCCTAGGCTTATTCTAATCCAATTAGGGTTTTTAACCAATCTTGTGCATCCAATATGTGATATTGTGTGATTTTGTGTCATTTTGTGTCATTGGTTGAACATTTAGGTCATTTTCGTCCTCCCTAGGCTTATTCTAATCCAATTAGGGTTTTTAACCAATCTTGTGCATCCAATATGTGATTTTGTGTCATTTTGTGTCATTGGTTGAACATTTAGGTCATTTTCGTCCTCCCTAGGCTTATTCTAATCCAATTAAGGTTTTTAACCAATCTTGTGCATCCAATATGTGATTTTGTGTCATTGGTTGAACATTTAGGTCATTATCGTCCTCCCTAGGCTTAATCTAATCCAATTAGGGTTTTTAACCAATCTTGTGCATCCAATATGTCATTTAGTGTCATTGGTTGAACATTTAGGTCATTTTCGTCCTCCCTTGGGTTATTCTTATCCAATTATGGTTTTTAACAAATCTTGTGCATCCAATATGTGATTTTGTGTCATTTTGTATCATTGGTTGAACATTTAGGTCATTTTCGTCCTCCCTAGGCTTATTCTAATCCAATTAGGGTTTTTAACCAATCTTGTGCATCCAATATGTGATTTTGTGTCATTTTGTGTCATTGGTTGAACATTTAGGTCATTTTCGTCCTCCCTAGGCTTATTCTAATCCAATTAGGGTTTTTAACCAATCTTGTGCATCCAATATGTGATTTGGTGTCATTGGTTGAAAATTTAGGTCATTTTCGTCCTCCCTAGGCTTATTCTAATCCAATTAGCGTTTTTAACCAATCTTGTGCGTCCAATATGTGATTTTGTGTCATTGGTTGAACATTTAGGTCATTTTCGTCCTCCACAGGCTTATTCTAATCCAATTAGGGTTTTTAACCAATCTTGTGCATCCAATATGTGATTATGTGTTGTTTTGTGTCATTGGTTGAACATTTAGGTCATTTTCGTCCTCCCTAGGCTTATTCTAATCCAATTAGGGTTTTTAACCAATCTTGTGCATCCAATATGTGATTTTGTGTCATTTTGTGTCATTGGTTGAACATTTAGGTCATTTTCGTCCTCCCTAGGCTTATTCTAATCCAATTAGGGTTTTTTACCAATCTTGTGCATCCAATATGTGATTTTGTGTCATTGGTTGAACATTTAGGTCATTTTCGTCCTCCTTAGGCTTATTCTAATCCAATTAAGGTTTTAACCAATCTTGTGCATCCAATGTGTGATTTTGTGTCATTTTGTGTCATTGGTTGAACATTTAGGTCATTTTCATCCTCCCTAGGCTCTTTTTAATCCAATTATGGTTTTTAACCAATCTTGTGCATCCAATATGTGATTTTGTGTCATTGGTTGAACAATTAGGTCATTTTCTTCCTCCCAAGGCTTATTCTAATCCAATTAGGGTTTTTAACAAATCTTGTGCATCCAATATGTGATTTTGTGTCATTGGTTGAACATTTAGGTCATTTTCATCCTCCCTAGGATTATTCTAATCCAATTAAGGTTTTTAACCAATCTTGTGCATCCAATGTGTGATTTTGTGTCATTTTGTGTCATTGGTTGAACATTTAGGTCATTTTCATCCTCCCTAGGCTCTTTTTAATCCAATTATGGTTTTTAACCAATCTTGTGCATCCGATATGT
The DNA here is from genome assembly GCA_037974755.1 of Cicer yamashitae. Lineage (NCBI taxonomy): Eukaryota > Viridiplantae > Streptophyta > Magnoliopsida > Fabales > Fabaceae > Cicer > Cicer yamashitae. Next base: position 11,165,052 of record JBBPBQ010000008.1, on the reverse strand, counting down.
GATTTTGTGTCATTTTGTGTCATTGGTTGAAAATTTAGGTCATTTTCGTCCTCCCTAGGCTTATTCTAATCCAATTAAGGTTTTTAACCAATCTTGTGCATCCAATGTGTGATTTTGTGTCATCTTGTGTCATTGGTTGAACAATTAGGTCATTTTCTTCCTCCCTAGGCTTATTTTAATCCAATTAAGGTTTTTAACCAATCTTGTGCATCCAATATGGGATTTTGTGTCATTGGTTGAACATTTAGGTCATTTTCGTCCTCCCTAGGCTTATTCTAATCCAGTTAGGGTTTTTAACCAATCTTGTGCATCCAATATGTGATTTTGTGTCATTTTGTGTCATTGGTTGAACATTTAGATCATTTTCGTCCTCCCTAGGCTTATTCTAATCCAATTAGCGTTTTTAACCAATCTTGTGCATCCAATATGTGATTTTGTGTCATTTTGTGTCATTGGTTGAACATTTAGGTCATTTTCGTCCTCCCTAGGCTTATTCTAATCCAATTAGGGTTTTTAACCAATCTTGTGCATCCAATATGTGATTTTTTGCCATTTTGTGTCATTGGTTGAACATTTAGGTCATTTTCGTCCTCCCTAGGTTTATTCTAATCCAATTAGGGTTTTTAACCAATCTTGTGCATCCAATATGTGATTTTGTGTCATTTTGTGTCATTGGTTGAACATTTAGGTCATTTTCGTCCTCCCTAGGCTTATTCTAATCCAATTAGGGTTTTTAACCAATCTTGTGCATCCAATATGTGATTTTGTGTAATTTTGTGTCATTGTTTGAACATTTAGGTCATTTTCGTCCTCCCTAGGCTTATTCTAATCCAATTAGGGTTTTTAACCAATCTTGTGCAACCAATATGTGATTTTGTGTCATTTTGTGTCATTGGTTGAACATTTAGGTCATTTTCGTCCTCCCTAGGCTTATTCTAATCCAATTAGGGTTTTTAACCAATCTTGTGCATCCAATATGTGATTTTGTGTCATTTTGTGTCATTGGTTGAACATTTAGGTCATTTTCGTCCTCCCCAGGCTTATTCTAATCCAATTAGGGATTTTAACCAATCTTGTGCATCCAATATGTGATTTTGTGTCATTTTGTGTCATTGGTTGAACATTTAGGTCATTTTCGTCCTCCCTAGGCTTATTCTACGCCAATTAGGGTTTTTAACCAATCTTGTGCATCCAATATGTGATTTTGTGTCATTTTGTGTCATTGGTTGAACATTTAGGTCATTTTCGTCCTCCCTAGGCTTATTCTAATCCAATTAGGGTTTTTAACCAATCTTGTGCATCCAATATGTGATTTTGTGTCATTTTGTGTCATTGGTTGAACATTTAGGTCATTTTCGTCCTTCGTAGGGTTATTTTAATCCAATTAGGATTTTTAACCAATCTTGTGCATCCAATATGTGATTTTGTGTCATTGGTTGAACATTTAGGTCATTTTCGTCCTCCCTAGGGTTATTTTAATCCAATTAGGATTTTTAACCAATCTTGTGCATCCAATATGTGATTTTGTGTCATTTTGTGTGAATTGGTTGAACATTTAGGTCATTTTCGTCCTCCCTAGGCTTATTCTACGCCGATTAGGGTTTTTAACCAATCTTGTGCATCCAATATGTGATTTTGTGTCATTTTGTGTCATTGGTTGAACATTTAGGTCATTTTCGTCCTCCCTAGGCTTATTCTAATCCAATTAGGGTTTTTAACCAATCTTGTGCATCCAATATGTGATTTTGTGTCATTTTGTGTCATTTAGGTCATTTTCGTCCTCCCTAGGCTTATTCTAATCCAATTAGGGTTTTTAACCAATCTTGTGCATCGAATATGTGATTTTGTGTCATTGGTTGAACATTTAGGTCATTTTTGTCCTCCCTAGGCTTATTCTAATCCAGTTAGGGTTTTTAACCAATCTTGTGCATCCAATATGTGATTTTGTGTCATTTTGTGTCATTGGTTGAACATTTAGGTCATTTTCGTCCTCCCTAGGCTTATTCTAATCCAATTAGGGTTTTTAACCAATCTTGTGCATCCAATATGTGATTTTGTGTCATTTTGTGTCATTGGTTGAACATTTAGGTCATTTTCGTCCTCCCTAAGCTTATTCTAATCCGATTAGGGTTTTTAACCGATCTTGTGCATCCAATATGTGATTTTGTGTCATTGGTTGAACATTTAGGTCATTTTCGTCCTCCCTAGGCTTATTCTAATCCAATTAGGGTTTTTAATTAATCTTGTGCATCCAATATGTGATTTTGTGTCATTGGTTGAACATTTAGGTCATTTTCGTCGTCCCTAGGCTTATTCTAATCCAATTACGGTTTTTAACCAATCTTGTGCATCCAATATGTGATTTTGTGTCATTTTGTGTCATTGGTTGAACATTTAGGTCATTTTCGTCCTCCCTAGGCTTATTCTAATCCAATTAGGGTTTTTAACCAATCTTGTGCATCCAATATGTGATTTTGTGTCATTGGTTGAACATTTAGGTCATTTTCGTCCTCCCTAGGCTTATTATAATCCAACTAGGGTTTTTAACCAATCTTGTGCATCCAATATGTGATTTTGTGTCATTTTGTGTCATTGGTTGAACATTTAGGTCATTTTCGTCCTCCCTAGGCTTATTCTAATCCAATTAGGGTTTTTAACCAATCTTGTGCATCCAATATGTGATTTTGTGTGATTGGTTGATCATTTAGGTCATTTTCGTCCTCCCTAGGCTTATTCTAATCCAATTAGGGTTTTTAACCAATCTTGTGCATCCAATATGTGATTTTGTGTCATTTTGTGTCATTGGTTGAACATTTAGGTCATTTTCGTCCTCCCTAGGCTTATTCTAATCCAATTAAGGTTTTTAACCAATCTGATGCATCCAATATGTGATTTTGTGTCATTTTGTGTCATTGGTTGAACATTTAGGTCATTTTCGTCCACCCTAGGCTTATTCTAATCCAATTAGGGTTTTTAACCAATCTTGTGCATCCAGTATGTGATTTTGTGTCATTGGTTGAACATTTAGGTCATTTTTGTCCTCCCTAGGCTTATTCTAATCCAATTAAGGTTTTTAACCAATCTTGGGAATCCAATATGTGATTTTGCGTCATTGGTTGAACATTTAGGTCATTTTCGTCCTCCCTAGGCTTATTCTAATCCAATTAGGGTTTTTAACCAATCTTGTGCATCCAATATGTGATTTTGTGTCATTTTGTGTCATTGGTTGAACATTTAGGTCATTTTCGTCCTCCCTAGGCTTATTCCAATCCAATTAGGGTTTTTAACCAATCCTTTGCATCCAATATGTGATTTTGTGTCATTTTGTGTCATTGGTTGAACATTTAGGTCATTTTCGTCCTCCCTAGGCTTATTCTAATCCAATTAGGGTTTTTAACCAATCTTGTGCATCCAATATGTGATTTTGTGTCATTTTGTGTCATTGGTTGAACATTTAGGTCATTTTCGTCCTCCCTAGGCTTATTCTAATCCAATTAGGGTTTTTAACATATCTTGTGCATCCAATATTTGATTTTGTGTCATTTTGTGTCATTGGTTGAACATTTAGGTCATTTTCGTCCTCCCTAGGCTTATTCTAATCCAATTAGGGTTTTTAACCAATCTTGTGCATCCAATATGTGATTTTGTGTCATTTTGTGTCATTGGTTGAACATTTAGGTCATTTTCGTCCTCCCTAGGCTTATTCTTATCCAATTAGGGTTTTTAACCAATCTTGTGCATCCAATATGTGATTTTGTGTCATTTAGTGTCATTGGTTGAACATTTAGGTCATTTTCGTCCTCCCTAGGCTTATTCTAATCCAATTAGGGTTTTTAACCAATCTTGTGCATCCAATATGTGATTTTGTGTCATTTTGTGTCATTGGTTGAACATTTAGGTCATTTTCGTCCTCCCTAGGCTTTTTCTAATACAATTACGGTTTTTAACCAATCTTGTGCATCCAATATGTGATTTTGTGTCATTGGTTGAACATTTATGTCATTTTCGTCTTCCCTAGGCTTATTCTAATCCAATTAGGGTTTTTAACCAATCTTGTGATTCCAATATGTCATTTTGTGTCATTGGTTGAACATTTAGGTCATTTTCGTCCTCCCTAGGCTTATTCTAATCCAATTACGGTTTTTAACCAATCTTGTGCATCCAATATGTGAGTTTGTGTCATTGGTTGAACATTTAGGTCATTTTCGTCCTCCCTAGGCTTATTCTAATCCAATTAGGGTTTTTAACCAATCTTGTGCATCCAATATGTGATTTTGTGTCATTGGTTGAACATTTAGGTAATTTTCGTCCTCCCTAGGCTTATTCTAATCCAATTAGGGTTTTTAACCAATCATGTGCATCGAATATGTGATTTTGTGTCATTGGTTGAACATTTAGGTCATTTTCATCCTCTCTAGACTTATTCTAATCCAATTAAGGTTTTTATCCAATCTTGTGCATCCAATATGTGATTTTGTGTCATTTTGTGTCATTGGTTGAAAATTTAGGTCATTTTCGTCCTCCCTAGGCTTATTCTAATCCAATTAGGGTTTTTAACCAATCTTGTGCATCCAATATGTGATTTTGTGTCATTTTGTGTCATTGGTTGAAAATTTAGGTCATTTTCGTCCTCCATAGGCTTATTCTAATCCAATTAAGGTTTTTAACCAATCTTGTGCATCCAATGTGTGATTTTGTGTCATTGGTTGAACAATTAGGTCATTTTCTTCCTCCCTAGGCTTATTTTAATCCAATTAAGGTTTTTAACCAATCTTGTGCATCCAATATGGGATTTTGTGTCATTGGTTGAACATTTAGGTCATTTTCGTCCTCCCTAGGCTTATTCAAATCCAGTTAGGGTTTTTGACCAATCTTGTGCATCCAATATGTGATTTTGTGTCATTTTGTGTCATTGGTTGAACATTTAGATCATTTTCGTCCTCCCTAGGCTTATTCTAATCCAATTAGGGTTTTTAACCAATCTTGTGCATCCAATATGTGATTTTGTGTCATTTTGTGTCATTGGTTAAAAATTTAGGTCATTTTCGTCCTCCCTAGGCTTATTCTAATCCAATTAAGGTTTATAACCAATCTTGTGCATCCAATGTGTGATTTTGTGTTATTTTGTGTCATTGGTTGAACAATTAGGTCATTTTCTTCCTCCCTAGGCTTATTTTAATCCAATTAAGGTTTTTAACCAATCTTGTGCATCCAATATGGGATTTTGTGTCATTGGTTGATCATTTAGGTCATTTTCGTCCTCCCTAGGCTTATTCTAATCCTATTAGGGTTTTTAACCAATCTTGTGCATCCAATATGTGATTTTGTGTCATTTTGTGTCATTGGTTGAACATTTAGGTCATTTTCATCCTCCCTAGGCTTATTCTAATCCAATTAGGGTTTTTAACCAATCTTGTGCATCAAATATGTGATTTTGTGTCATTGGTTGAACGTTTAGGTCATTTTGGTCCTCCCTAGGCTTATTCTAATCCAATTAGGGTTTTTAAAAAATCTTGTGCATCCAATATGTGATTTTGTGCTATTTTGTGTCATTGGTTGAACATTATTTCATTTTCGTCCTCCCTAAGCTTATTCGAATCCAATTAGGGTTTTTAACCAATCTTGTGCATCCAATATGTGATTTTGTGTCATTTTGTTTCATTGGTTGAACGTTTAGGTCATCTTCGTCCTCCCTAGGCTTATTCTAATCCAATTAGGGTTTTTAACCAATCTTGTGCATCAAATATGTGATTTTGTGTCATTGGTTGAACGTTTAGGTCATTTACATCCTGCCTAGGCTTATTCTCATCCAATTAGGGTTTTTAACCAATCTTGTGCATCCAATATGTGATTTTGTGTCATTTTGTGTCATTGGTTGAACATTTAGGTCATTTTCGTCCTCCCTAGGCTTATTCTAATCCAATTAGGGTTTTTAACCAATCTTGTGCATCAAATATGTGATTTTATGTCATTGGTTGAACGTTTAGTTCATTTTCGTCCTCCCTAGGCTTATTCTAATCCAATTAGGGTTTTTAACCAATCTTGTGCATCAAATATGTGATTTTATGTCATTGGTTGAACGTTCAGTTCATTTTCGTCCTCCCTAGGCTTATTCTAATCCAATTAGGGTTTTTAACCAATCTTGTGCATCCAATATGTGATTTTGTGTCATTTTGTGTCATTGGTTGAACATTTAGGTCATTTTCGTCCTCCCTAGGCTTATTCTAATCCAATTAGGGTTTTTAACCAATCTTGTGCATCAAATATGTGATTTTATGTCATTGGTTGAACGTTTAGTTCATTTTCGTCCTCCCTAGGCTTATTCTAATCCAATTAGGGTTTTTAACCAATCTTGTGCATCCAATATGTGATTTTGTGCCATTTTGTGTCATTGGTTGAACATTTAGGTCATTTTCGTCCTCCCTAGGCTTATTCTAATCCAATTAGGGTTTTTAACCAATCTTGTGCATCAAATATGTGATTTTGTGTCATTGGTTGAACGTTTAGGTCATTTTCGTCCTCCCTAAGCTTATTCGAATCCAATTAGGGTTTTTAACCAATCTTGTGCATCCAATATGTGATTTTGTGTCATTTTGTGTCATTGGTTGAACGTTTAGGTCATCTTCGTCCTCCCTAGGCTTATTCTAATCCAATTAGGGTTTTTAACCAATCTTGTGCATCAAATATGTGATTTTGTGTCATTGGTTGAACGTTTAGGTCATTTACATCCTGCCTAGGCTTATTCTCATCCAATTAGGGTTTTTAACCAATCTTGTGCATCCAATATGTGATTTTGTGTCATTTTGTGTCATTGGTTGAACATTTAGGTCATTTTCGTCCTCCCTAGGCTTATTCTAATCCAATTAGGGTTTTTAACCAATCTTGTGCATCCAATATGTGATTTTGTGTCATTATGTGTCATTGGTTGAACATTTAGGTCATTTTGGTCCTCCCTAGGCATATTCTAATCCAATTAGGGTTTTTAACCAATCTTGTGCATCCAATATGTGATTTTGTGTCATTTTGTGTCATTGGTTGAACATTTAGGTCATTTTCGTCCTCCCTAGGCTTATTCTAATCCAATTAGGGTTTTTAACCAATCTTGTGCATCCAATATATAATTTTGTGTCATTGGTTGAACATTTAGGTCATTTTCGTCCTCCCTAGGCTTATTCTAATCCAATTAGGGTTTTTAACCAATCTTGTGCATCCAATATGTGATTTTGTGTCATTTTGTGTCATTGGTTGAACATTTAGGTCATTTTCGTCCTCCCTAGGCTTATTCTAATCCAATTAGGGTTTTTAACCAATCTTGTGCATCCAATATGTGATTTTGTGTCATTTTGTGTCATTGGTTGAACATTTGGGTCATTTTCGTCCTCCCTCGGCTTATTCTAATCCAATTAGGGTTTTTAACCAATCTTGTGCATCCAATATGTGATTTTGTGTCATTTTGTGTCATTGGTTGAACATTTAGGTCATTTTCGTCCTCCCTAGGCTTATTCTAATCCAATTAGGGTTTTTAACCAATCTTGTGCATCAAATATGTGATTTTATGTCATTGGTTGAACGTTTAGGTCATTTTCGTCCTCCTTAGGCTTATTCTAATCAAATTAGGGTTTTTAACCAATCTTGTGCATCCAAGATGTGATTTTGTGCCATTTTGTGTCATTGGTTGAACGTTTAGGTCATTTTCGTCCTCCCTAGGCTTATTCTAATCCAATTAGGGTTTTTAACCAATCTTGTGCATCAAATATGTGATTTTGTGTCATTGGTTGAACGTTTAGGTCATTTTCGTCCTCAGTAGGCTTATTCTAATCCAATTAGGGTTTTTAACCAATCTTGTGCGTCCAATATGTGATTTTGTGTCATTTTGTGTCATTGGTTGAACATTTAGGTCATTTTCTGCCTCCCTATGCTTATTCTAATCCAATTAGGGTTTTTAACCAATCTTGTCCATCCAATATGTGATTTTGTGTCATTTTGTGTCATTGGTTGAACATTTAGGTTATTTTCGTCCTCCCTAGGCTTATTCTCATCCAATTAGGGTTTTTAACCAATCTTGTGCATCCAATATGTGATTTTGTGTCATTTTGTGTCATTGGTTGAACATTTAGGTCATTTTCGTCCTCCCTAGGCTTATTCTAATCCAATTAGGGTTTTTAACCAATCTTGTGCATCAAATATGTGATTTTGTGTCATTGGTTGAATGTTTAGGTCATTTTCGTCGTCCCTAGGCTTATTATAATCCAATTACGGTTTTTAACCAATCTTGTGCATCCAATATGTGATTTTGTGTTATTTTGTGTCATTGGTTGAACATTTAGGTCATTTTCGTCCTATCTAGGCTTATTCTAATCCAGTTAGGGTTTTTAACAAATCTTGTGCATCCAATATGTGATTTTCTGCTATTTTGTGTCATTGGTTGAACATTATTTCATTTTCGTCCTCCCTAAGCTTATTCTAATCCAATTAGGGTTTTTAACCAATCTTGTGCATCCAATATGTGATTTTGTGTCATTTTGTGACATTGGTTGAACGTTTAGGTCATCTTCGTCCTCCCTAGGCTTATTCTAATCCAATTAGGGTTTTTAACCAATCTTGTGCATCCAATATGTGATTTTGTGTCATTTTGTGTCATTGGTTGAACATTTAGGTCATTTTCGTCCTCCCTAGGCTTATTCTAATCCAATTAGGGTTTTTAACCAATCTTGTGCATCCAATATGTGATTTTGTTTCATTTTGTATCATTGGTTGAACATTTAGGTCATTTTCGTCCTCCCTAGGCTTATTCTAACCCAATTAGGGTTTTCAACCAATCTTGTGCATCCAATATGTGATTTTCTATCATTGGTTGAACATTTAGGTCATTTTCGTCCTCCCTAGGCTTATTCTAATCCAATAAGGGTTTTTAACCAATCTTGTGCATCCAATATGTGATTTTGTGTCATTGGTTGAACATTTAGGTCATTTTCGTCCTCCCTAGGCTTTTTCTAATCCAATTAGGGTTTTTAACCAATCTTGTGCATCCAATATGTGATTTTGTGTCATTGGTTGAACATTTAGGTCATTTTCGTCCTCGCTATGCTTATTCTAATGCAATTAGGGTTTTTAACCAATCTTGTGCATCCAATATGTGATTTTGTGTCATTTTGTGTCATTGGTTGAACATTTAGGTCATTTTCGTCCTCCCTAGGCTTATTCTAATCCAATTAGGGTTTTTAACCAATCTTGTGCATCCAATATGTGATTTTGCGTAATTTTGTGTCATTGGTTGAACATTTAGGTCATTTTCGTCCTCCCTAGGCTTATTCTAATCCAATTAGGGTTTTTAACCAATCTTGTGCATCCAATATGTGATTTTGTGTCATTTTGTGTCATTGGTTGAACATTTAGGTCATTTTCGTCCTCCCCAGGCTTATTCTAATCCAATTAGGGTTTTTCACGAATCCTGTGCATCCAATATGTGATTTTGTGTCATTTTGTGTCATTGGTTGAACATTTAGGTCATTTTCGTCCTCCCTAGGGTTATTTTAATCTAATTAGGATTTTTAACCAATCTTGTGCATCCAATATGTGATTTTGTGTCATTTTGTGTCATTGGTTGAACATTTAGGTCATTTTCGTCCTCCCTAGGCTTATTCTAATCCAATTAGGGTTTTTAACCAATCTTGTGCATCCAATATGTGATTTTGTGTCATTTTGTGTCATTGGTTGAACATTTAGGTCACATTCGTCCTCCCTAGGCTTATTCTAATCCAATTAGGGTTTTTAGCCAATATTGTGCATCGAATATGTGATTTTGTGATTGGTTGAACATATAGGTCATTTTCGTCCTCCCTAGGCTTATTCTAATCCAATTAGGGTTTTTAACCAATCTTGTGCATCCAATATGTGATTTTGTGTCATTTTGTGTCATTGGTTGAACATTTAGGTCATTTTCGTCCTCCCTAGGCTTATTCTAATCCAATTAGGGTTTTTAACCAATCTTGTGCATCCAATATGTGATTTTGTGTCATTTTCTGTCATTTTGTGTCATATGTAATCCAATTAGGTCATTTTCGTCCTCCCTAGACTTATTCTAATCCAATTAGGGTTTTTAACCAATCTTGTGCATCCAATATGTGATTTTGTGTCATTTTGTGTCATTGGTTGAACATTTAGGTCATTTTCGTCCTCCCTAGGCTTATTCTAATCCAATTAGGGTTTTTAACCAATCTTGTGCATCCAATATGTGATTTTGTGTCATTATGTGTCATTGGTTGAACATTTAGGTCATTTTGGTCCTCCCTAGGCATATTCTAATCCAATTAGGGTTTTTAACCAATCTTGTGCATCCAATATGTGATTTTGTGTCATTTTGTGTCATTGGTTGAACATTTAGGTCATTTTCGTCCTCCCTAGGCTTATTCTAATCCAATTAGGGTTTTTAACCAATCTTGTGCATCCAATATGTGATTTTGTGTCATTTTGTGCTATTGGTTGAACATTTAGGTCATTTTCGTCCTCCCTAGGCTTATTCTAATCCAATTAGGGTTTTTAACCAATCTTGTGCATCCAATATGTGATTTTGTGTCATTGGTTGAACATTTAGGTCATTTTTGTCCTCCCTAGGCTTATTCTAATCCAATTAGGGTTTTTAACCAATTTTGTGCATCCAATATGTGATTTTGTGTCATTTTGTGTCATTGGTTGAACATTTAGGTCATTTTCGTCCTCCCTAGGCTTATTCTAATCCAATTAGGGTTTTTAACCAATCTTGTGCATCCAATAAGTGATTTTGTGTCATTTTGTGTCATTGGTTGAACATTTAGGTAATTTTCGTCCTCCCTAGGCTTATTCTAATCCAATTAGGGTTTTTAACCAATCTTGTGCATCCAATATGTGATTTTGTGTCATTTTGTGTCATTGGTTGAACATTTAGGTCATTTTCGTCCTCCCTAGGCTTATTCTAATCCAATTAGGGTTTTTAACCAATCTTGTGAATCCAATATGTGATTTTGTGTCATTGGTTGAACATTTAGGTCATTTTCGTCCTCCTTAGGCTTATTCTAATCCAATTAGGGTTTTTAACCAATCTTGTGCATCCAATATGTGATTTTGTGTCATTTTGTGTCATTGGTTGAACATTTAGGTCATTTTCGTGCTCCCTAAGCTTATTCTAATCCAATTAGGGTTTTTAACTAATCTTGTGCATCCAATATGTGATTTTGTGTCCTTTTGTGTCATTGGTTGAACATTTAGGTCATTTTCGTCCTCCCTAAGCTTATTCTAATCCAATTAGGTTTTTAACCAATCTTGTGCATCCAATATGTTATTTTGTGTCATTTTGTGTCATTGGTTGAAACATTTAGGTCATTTTCGTCCTCCCTAGGCTTATTCTAATCCAATTAGGGTTTTTAACCAATCTTGTGCATCCAATATGTGATTTTGTGTCATTTTGTGTCATTGGTTGAACTTTTAGGTCATTTTCGTCCTCCCTAGGCTTATTCTAATCCAATTAGGGTTTTTTACCAATCTTGTGCATCCAATATGTGATTTTGTGTCATTGGTTGAACATTTAGGTCATTTTCGTCCTCCTTAGGCTTATTCTAATCCAATTAAGGTTTTTAACCAATCTTGTGCATCCAATGTGTGATTTTGTGTCATTTTGTGTCATTGGTTGAACATTTAGGTCGTTTTCATCCTCCCTAGGCTCTTTTTAATCCAATTATGGTTTTTAACCAATCTTGTGCATCCAATATGTGATTTTGTGTCATTGGTTGAACAATTAGGTCATTTTCTTCCTCCCAAGGCTTATTCTAATCCAATTAGGGTTTTTAACAAATCTTGTGCATCCAATATGTGATTTTGTGTCATTGGTTGAACATTTAGGTCATTTTCATCCTCCCTAGGATTATTCTAATCCAATTAAGGTTTTTAACCAATCTTGTGCATCCAATGTGTGATTTTGTGTCATTTTGTGTCATTGGTTTAACATTTAGGTCATTTTCGTCCTCCCTAGGCTCTTTTTAATCCAATTAGGGTTTTTAACCAATCTTGTGCATCCAATATGTGATTTTGTGTCATTGGTTGAACATTTAGATCATTTTCGTCCTCCCTAGGCTTATTCTAATCCAATTAGGGTTTTTAACCAATCTTGTGCATCCGATATGTGATTTTGTGTCATTTTGTGTCATTGGTTGAAAATTTAGTTTATTTTCGTCCTCCCTAGGCTTATTCTAATCCAATTAAGGTTTTTAACCAATCTTGTGCATCCAATGTGTGATTTTGTGTCATCTTGTGTCATTGGTTGAACAATTAGGTCATTTTCTTCCTCCCTAGGCTTATTTTAATCCAATTAAGGTTTTTAACCAATCTTGTGCATCCAATATGGGATTTTGTGTCATTGGTTGAACATTTAGGTCATTTTCGTCCTCCCTAGGCTTATTCTAATCCAGTTAGGGTTTTTAACCAATCTTGTGCATCCAATATGTGATTTTGTGTCATTTTGTGTCATTGGTTGAACATTTAGATCATTTTCGTCCTCCCTAGGCTTATTCTAATCCAATTAGGGTTTTTAACCAATCTTGTGCATCCAATATGTGATTTTGTGTCATTGGTTGGACATTTAATGTATTTTCGTCCTCCCTAGGCTTATTCTAATCCAAAAAGCGTTTTTAACCAATCTTGTGCATCCAATATGTGATTTTGTGTCATTTTGTGTCATTGGTTGAACATTTAGGTCATTTTCGTCCTCCCTAGGCTTATTCTAATCCAATTAGGGTTTTTAACCAATCTTGTGCATCCAATATGTGATTTTGTGTCATTGGTTGAACATTTAGGTCATTTTCGTCCTCCCTAGGCTTATTATAATCCAACTAGGGTTTTTAACCAATCTTGTGCATCCAATATGTGATTTTGTGTCATTTTGTGTCATTGGTTGAACATTTAGGTCATTTTCGTCCTCCCTAGGCTTATTCTAATCCAATTAGGGTTTTTAACCAATCTTGTGCATCCAATATGTGATTTTGTGTCATTTTGTGTCATTGGTTGAACATTTAGGTCATTTTCGTCCTCCCTAGGCTTATTCTAATCCAATTAGGGTTTTTAACCAATCTTGTGCATCCAATATGTAATTTTGGGTCATTTTGTGTCATTGGTTGAACATTTAGGTCATTTTCGTCCTCCCTTGGCTTATTCCAATCCAATTAGGGTTTTTAACCTATCTTGTGCATCCAATATGTGATTTTGTGTCATTGGTTGAACATTTAGGTCATTTTCGTCCTCCCTAGGCTTATTCTAATCCAATTAGGGTTTTTAACCAATCTTGTGCATCCAATATGTGATTTTGTGTCATTGGTTAAACATTTAGGTCATTTTCGTCCCCCTTAGGCTTATTCTAATCCAATTAGGGTTTTTAACCAATCTTGTGCATCCAATATGTGATTTTGTGTCATTGGTTGAACATTTAGGTCATTTTCTTCCTCCCTAGGCTTATTCTAATCCAATTAGG
>JBBPBQ010000008.1:11082970-11151407 GCA_037974755.1 Cicer yamashitae | reverse complement strand
CCAATTAGGGTTTTTAACCAATCTTGTGCATCCAATATGTGATTTTGTGTCATTGGTTGAACATTTAGGTCATTTTCTTCCTCCCTAGGCTTATTCTAATCCAATTAGGGTTTTTATCCAATCTTGTACATCCAATATGTGATTTTGTGTCATTGGTTGAACATTTAGGTCATTTTCGTCCTCCCTAGGCTTATTCTAATCCAATTAGGGTTTTTAACCAATCTTGTGCATCCAATATGTGATTTTGTGTCATTTTGTGTCATTGGTTGAACATTTAGGTCATTTTCGTCCTCCCTAGGCTTATTCTAATCCAATTAGGGTTTTTAACCAATCTTGTGCATCCAATATGTGATTTTGTGTCATTGGTTGAACATTTAGTTCATTTTCGTCCTCCCTAGGCTTATTCTATTCCATTTAGGGTTTTTAACCAATCTTCTGCATCCAATATGTGATTTTGTGTCATTTTGTGTCATTGGTTCAACATTTAGGTCATTTTCGTCCTCCCTAGGGTTATTTTAATCCAATTAGGATTTTTAACCAATCTTGTGCATCCAATATGTGATTTTGTGTCATTTTGTGTCATTGGTTGAACATTTAGGTCATTTTCGTCCTCCCTAGGCTTATTCTAATCCAATTAGGGTTTTTAACCAATCTTGTGCATCCAATATGTGATTTTGTGTCATTTTGTGTCATTGGTTGAACATTTACGTCATTTTCGTCCACTTTAGGCTTATTCTAATCCAATTAGGGTTTTTAACCAATCTTGTGCATCCAATATGTGATTTTTTGTCATTGGTTGAACATTTAGGTCATTTTCGTCCTCCCTAGGCTTATTCTAATCCAATTAGGGTTTTTAACCAATCTTGTGCATCCAGTATGTGATTTTGTGTCATGGGTTGAACATTTAGGTCATTTTCGTCCTCCTTAGGATTATTCTAATCCAATTAAGGTTTTTAACCAATCTTGTGCATCCAATGTGTGATTTTGTGTCATTTTGTGTCATTGGTTGAACATTTAGGTCATTTTCGTCCTCCCTAGGCTCTTTTTAATCCAATTAGGGTTTTTAACCAATCTTGTGCATCCAATAAGTGATTTTGTGTCATTGGTTGAACATTTAGGTCATTTTCGTCCTTCCTAGGCTTATTCTAATCCAATTAGGGTTTTTAACCAATCTTGTGCATCCAATATGTGATTTTGTGTCATTTTGTGTCATTGGTTGAACATTTAGGTCATTTTTGTCCGCCCTAGGCTTATTCTAATCCAATTAGGGTTTTTAACTAATCTTGTGCATCCAATATGTGATTTTGTGTCATTTTGTGTCATTGGTTGAACATTTAGGTGATTTTCGTACTCCCTAGGCTTATTCTAATCCAATTAGGGTTTTTAACCAATCTTGTGCATCCAATATGTGATTTTGTGTCATTTTGTGTCATTGGTTGAACATTTAGGTCATTTTCCTCCTCTCTAGGCTTATTCTAATCCAATTAGGGTTTTTAACCAATCTTGTGCATCCAATATGTGATTTTGTGTCATTTTGTGTCATTGGTTGAACATTTAGGTCATTTTCGTCCTCCCTAGGCTTATTCTAATCCAATTAGGGTTTTTAACCAATCTTGTGCATCCAATATGTGATTTTGTGTCATTGGTTGAACATTTAGGCCATTTTCGTCCTCCTTGGGCTTATTCTAATCCAATTAGGGTTTTTAACCAATCTTGTGCATCCAATATGTGATTTTGTGTCATTGGTTGAACATTTAGGTCATTTTCCCCTAGGCTTATTCTAATCCAATTAGGGTTTTAAACCAATCTTGTGCATCCAATATGTGATTTTGTGTCATTTTGTGTCATTGGTTGCACATTAAGGTCATTTTCGTCCTCCCTAGGCTTATTCTAATCCAATTAGGGTTTTTAACCAATCTTGAGCATCCAATATGTGATTTTGTGTCATTTTGTGTCATTGGTTGAACATTTAGGTCATTTTCGTCCTCCCTAGGCTTATTCTAATCAAATTAGGGTTTTTAAGCAATCTTGTGCATCCAATATGTTATTTTGTGTCATTGGTTGAACATTTTGTTCATTTTCGCCCACCCTAGGCTTATTCTAATCCAATTAGGGTTTTCAACAAATCTTGTGCATCCAATATGTGATTTTGTGTCATTGGTTGAAAATTTAGGTCATTTTCGTCCTCCCTACGCTTATTCTAATCCAATTAGGGTTTTTAACCAATCTTGTGCATCCAATATGTGATTTTGTGTCATTTTGTGTCATTGGTTGAACATTTAGGTTATTTTCGTCCTCCCTAGACTTATTCTAATCCAATTAGGGTTTTTAACCAATCTTGTGCATCCAATATGTGATTTTGTGTCATTTTGTGTCATTGGTTGAACATTAAGGTCATTTTCGTCCTCCCTAGGCTTATTCTAATCCAATTAGGGTTTTTAACCAATCTTGTGCATCCAATATGTGATTTTGTGTCATTTTGTGTCATTGGTTGAACATTTAGGTCATTTTCGTCCTCCCTAGGCTTAGTCTAATCCAATTAGGGTTTTTAACCAATCTTGTGCATCCAATATGTGATTTTGTGTCATTTTGTGTCATTGGTTGAACATTTAGGTCATTTTCGTCCTCCCTAGGCTTATTCTAATCCAATTAGGGTTTTTAACCAATCCTGTGCATCCAATATGTGATTTTGTGTCATTTTGTGTCATTGGTTAAATATTTAGGTCATTTTCGTCCTCGCTAGGCTTATTCTAATCCAAGTAGGGTTTTTAACCAATCTTGTGCATCCAATATGTGATTTTGTGTCATTTTGTGTCATTGGTTGAACATTTAGGTCATTTTCGTCCTCCCTAGGCTTATTCTAATCCAATTAGGGTTTTTAACCAATCTTGTGCATCCAATATGTGATTTTGTGTCATCTTGTGTCATTGGTTGAACATTTAGGTCATTTTCGTCCTCCCTAGGCTTATTCTAATCCAATTAGGGTTTTTAACCAATCTTGTGCATCCAATATGTGATTTTGTGTCATTGGTTGAACATTTAGGTCATTCTCGTCCTCCCTAGGCTTATTCTAATCCAATTAGGGTTTTAACCAATCTTATGCATCCAATATGTGATTTTGTGTCATTTTGTGTCATTGGTTGAACATTTAGGTCATTTTCGTCCTCCCTAGGCTTATTCTTTTCCAATAAGGGTTTTTAACCAATCTTGTGCATCCAATATGTGATTTTGTGTCATTTTGTGTCATTGGTTGAACATTTAGGTCATTTTCGTCCTCCCTAGGCTTATTCTAATCCAATTAGGGTTTTTAACCAATCTTGTGCATCCAATATGTGATTTTGTGTCATTTTGTGTCATTGGTTGAACATTTAGGTCATTTTCGTCCTCCCTAGGCTTATTCTAATCCAATTACGAGTTTTAACCAATCTTGTGCATCCAATATGTGATTTTGTGTCATTGGTTGAACATTTAGGTCATTTTCGTCCTCCCTAGGCCTATTAAAATCCAATTAGGGTTTTTAACCAATCTTGTGCATCCAATATGTGATTTTGTGTCATTTTGTGTCATTGGTTGAACATTTAGGTCATTTTCGTCCTCCCTAGGCTTATTCTAATCCAATTAGGGTTTTTAACCAATCTTGTGCATCCAATATGTGATTTTGTGTCATTGGTTGAACATTTAAGTTATTTTCGTCCTCCCTAGGCTTATTCTAATCCAATTAGGGTTTTTAACCAATCTTGTGCATCCAATATGTGATTTTGTGTCATTTTGTGTCATTGGTTGAACATTTAGGTCATTTTCGTCCTCCCTAGGCTTATTCTAATCCAATTAGGGTTTTTAACCAATCTTGTGCATCCAATATGTGATTTTGTGTCATTATGTGTCATTGGTTGAACATTTAGGTCATTTTGGTCCTCCCTAGGCATATTCTAATCCAATTAGGGTTTTTAACCAATCTTGTGCATCCAATATGTGATTTTGTGTCATTTTGTGTCATTGGTTGAACATTTAGGTCATTTTCGTCCTCCCTAGGCTTATTCTAATCCAATTAGGGTTTTTAACCAATCTTGTGCATCCAATATGTGATTTTGTCTCATTGGTTGAACATTTAGGCCATTTTCGTCCTCCCTAGGCTTATTCTAATCCAATTAGGGTTTTTAACCAATCTTGTGCATCCAATATGTGATTTTGTGTCATTTTGTGTCATTGGTTGAACATTTAGGTCATTTTCGTCCTCCCTAGGCTGTTTTTAATCCAATTAGGGTTTTTAACCAATCTTGTGCATCCAATATGTGATTTTGTGTCATTGGTTGAACATTTAGGTCATTTTCGTCCTCCCTAGGCTTATTCTAATCCAATTAGGGTTTTTAACCAATCTTGTTCATCCAATATGTGATTTTGTGTCATTTTGTGTCATTGGTTGAACATTTAGGTCATTTTCGTCCTCCCTAGGCTTATTCTAATCCAATTAGGGTTTTTAACCAATCTTGTGCATCCAATATGTGATTTTGTGTCATTGGTTGAACATTTAGGTCATTTTTGTCCTCGCTATGCTTATTCTAATCCAATTAGGGTTTTTAACCAATCTTGTTCATCCCATATGTGATTTTGTGTCATTGGTTGAACATTTAGGTCTTTTTCGTCCTCCCTAGGCTCTTTTTAATCCAATTAGGTTTTTAACCAATCTTGTGCATCCAATATGTGATTTTGTGTCATTGGTTAAACATTTAGGTCATTTTCGTCCTCCCTATGCTTATTCTAATCCAATTAGGGTTTTTAACCAATCATGTGCATCCAATATGTGATTTTGTGTCATTTTGGGTCATTGGTTAAACATTTAGGTCATTTTCGTCCTCCCTAGGCTTATTCTAATCCAATTAGGGTTTTTAACCAATCTTGTGCATCCAATATGTGATTTTGTGTCATTGGTTGAACATTTAGGTCATTTTCGTCCTCGCTATGCTTATTCTAATCCAATTAGGGTTTTTAACCAATCTTGTGCATCCAATATGTGATTTTGTGTCATTTTGTGTCATTGGTTGAGCATTTAGGTCATTTTCGTCCTCCTTAGGCTTATTCTAATCCAATTAAGGTTTTTAACCAATCTTGTGCATCCAATGTGTGATTTTGTGCCATTTTGTGTCATTGGTTGAACATTTAGGTCATTCTCGTCCTCCCTAGGCTTATTATAATCCAATTAGGGTTTTTAACCAATCTTGTGCATCCAATATGTGATTTTTTGTCATTGGTTGAACATTTAGGTCATTTTCGTCCTCCCTAGGCTTATTCTAATCCAATTAGGGTTTTTAACCAATCTTGTGCATCCAGTATGTGATTTTGTGTCATTGGTTGAACATTTAGGTCATTTTCGTCCTCCCTAGGCTAATTCTAATCCAATTAGGGTTTTTAACCAATCTTGTGCATCCAATATGTGATTTTGTGTCATTTTTTGTCATTGGTTGAACATTTAGGTCATTTTCGTCCTCGCTAGGCTAATTTTAATCCAATTATGGTTTTTAACCAATCTTGTGCATCCAATATGTGATTTTGTGTCATTTTGTGTCATTGGTTGAACATTTAGGTCATTTTCGTCCTCCCTAGGCTTATTCTAATCCAATTAGGGTTTTTAACCAATCTTGTGCATCCAATATGTGATTTTGTGTCATTGGTTGCACATTAGGTCATTTTCGTCCTCCCTAGGCTTATTCTAATCCAATTAGGGTTTTTAACCAATCTTGTGCATATAATAAGTGATTTTATTTCATTGGTAACCCAATTAGGTCATTTTCGTCCTCGCTAGGCTTATTCTAATCCAATTAGGGTTTTTAACCAATCTTGTGCATCCGATATGTGATTTTGTGTCATTTTGTGTCATTGGTTGAACATTTAGGTCATTTTCGTCCTCGCTAGGCTTATTCTAATCCAATTAGGGTTTTTAACCAATCTTGTGCATCCAATATGTGATTTTGTGTCATTTTGTGTCATTGGTTGAACATTTAGGTCATTTTCGTCCTCCCTAGGCTTATTCTTTTCCAATTAGGTTTTTTAACCAATAATTGTGCATCCAATATGTGATTTTGTGTCATTTTGTGTCATTGGTTGAACATTTAGGTCATTTTCGTCCTCCCTAGGCTTATTCTAATCCAATTAGGGTTTTTAACCAATCTTGTGCATCCAATATGTGATTTTGTGTCATTGGTTGAACATTTAGGTCATTTTCGTCCTCGCTATGCTTATTCTAATCCAATTAGGGTTTTTATCCAATCTTGTGCATCCAATATGTGATTTTGTGTCATTTTGTGTCATTGGTTGAACATTTAGGTCATTTTCGTCCTCCCTTGGCTTATTCTAATCCAATTAAGGTTCTTAACCAAACTTGTGCATCCAATGTGTGATTTTGTGTCATTTTGTGTCATTGGTTGAACATTTACGTCATTTTCGTCCTCCCTAGGCTTATTTCAATCCAATTAGGGTTTTTAACCAATCTTGTGCATCCAATATGTGATTTTGTGTCATTTTGTGTCATTGGCTGAACATTTAGGTCATTTTCGTCCGCCCTAGGCTTATTCTAATCCAATTAGGGTTTTTAACCAATCTTGTCGATCCAATATGTGATTTTGTGTCATTGGTTGAACATTTAGGTCATTTTCGTCCTTGTTATGCTTATTCTAATCCATTTAGGGTTTTTAGCCAATCTTGTGCATCCAATATGTGATTTTGTGTCATTTTGTGTCATTGGTTGAACATTTAGGTCATTTTCGTCCTCCCTTAGCATATTCTAATCCAATTAAGGTTCTTAACCAATCTTGTGCATCCAATGTGTGATTTTGTGTCATTTTGTGTCATTGGTTGAACATTTAGGTCATTTTCGTCCTCCCTAGGCTCTTTTTAATCCAATTAGGGTTTTTAACCAATCTTGTGCATCCAATATGTGATTTTGTGTCATTTTGTGTCATTGGTTGAGCATTTAGGTCATTTTCGTCCTCCTTAGGCTTATTCTAATCCAATTAAGGTTTTTAACCAATCTTGTGCATCCAATGTGTGATTTTGTGTCATTTTGTGTCATTGGTTGAACATTTAGGTCATTTTCGTCCTCCCTAGGCTTATTCTAATCCAATTAGGGTTTTTAACCAATCTTGTGCATCCAATATGTGATTTTGTGTAATTTTGTGTCATTGATTGAATATTTAGGTCATTTTCGTCCTCCCTAGGCTTATTTTAATCCAATTAGGGTTTTTAACCAATCTTGTGCATCCAATATGTGATTTTGTGTCATTTTGTGTCATTGGTTGAACATTTAGGTCATTTTCGTCCTCCCTAGGCTTATTCTAATCCAATTAGGGTTTTTAACCAATCTTGTGCATCCAATATGTGATTTTGTGTCATTATGTGTCATTGGTTGAACATTTAGGTCATTTTGGTCCTCCCTAGGCATATTCTAATCCAATTAGGGTTTTTAACCAATCTTGTGCATCCAATATGTGATTTTGTGTCATTTTGTGTCATTGGTTGAACATTTAGGTCATTTTCGTCCTCCCTAGGCTTATTCTAATCCAATTAGGGTTTTTAACCAATCTTGTGCATCCAATATGTGATTTTGTGTCATTTTCTGTCATTTTGTGTCATATGTAATCCAATTAGGTCATTTTCGTCCTCCCTAGACTTATTCTAATCCAATTAGGGTTTTTAACCAATCTTGTGCATCCAATATGTGATTTTGTGTCATTTTGTGTCATTGGTTGAACATTTAGGTCATTTTCGTCCTCCCTAGGCTTATTCTAATCCAATTAGGGTTTTTAACCAATCTTGTGTATCCAATATGTAATTTTGTGTCATTTTGTGTCATTGGTTGAACATTTAGGTCATTTTCGTCCTCCCTAGGCTTATTCTAATCCAATTATGGTTTTTAACCAATCTTGTGCATCCAATATGTGATTTTGTGTGATTGGTTGAACATTTAGGTCATTTTCGTCCTCGCTATGCTTATTCTAATCCAATTAGGGTTTTTAACCAATCTTGTGCATCCAATATGTGATTTTGTGTCATTGGTTGAACATTTAGGTCATTTTCGTCCTCCCTATGCTTATTCTAATCCAATTAGGGTTTTTAACCAATCTTGTGCATCCAATATATGATTTTGTGTCATTGGTTGAACATTTAGGTCATTTTCGTCCTCCAAAGGCTTATTCTAATCCAATTAGGGTTTTTAACCAATCTTGTGCATCCAATATGTGATTTTGTGTCATTGGTTGAACATTTAGGTCATTTTCGTCCTCCCTAGGCTTATTCAAATCCAATTAGGGTTTTTAACCAATCTTGTGCATCCAATATGTCATTTTGTGTCATTTTGTGTCATTGGTTGTACATTAAGGTCATTTTCGTCCTCCCTAGGCTTATTCTAATCCAATTAGGAATTTTAACCAATCTTGTGCATCCAATATGTGATTTTGTGTCATTGGTTGAACATTTAGGTCATTTTCGTCCTCCCTAGACTTATTCTAATCCAATTAGGGTTTTTAACCAATCTTGTGCATCCAATGTGGGATTTTGTGTCATTTTGTGTCATTGGATGAACATTGAGGTCATTTTCGTCCTCCCTAGGGTTATTCTAATCCAATTAGGGTTTTTAACCAATCTTGTGCATCCAATATGTGATTTTGTGTCATTTTGTGTCATTGGTTGAACATTTAGGTCATTTTCGTCCTCCCTAGGCTTATTCTAATCCAATTAGGGTTTTTAACCAATCTTGTGCATCCAATATGTGATTTTGTGTCATTTTGTGTCATTGGTTGAACATTTAGGTCATTTTCGTCCTCCATAGGCTTATTCTAATCCATTTAGGGTTTTTAACCAATCTTGTGCATCCAATATGTGATTTTGTGTCATTGGTTGCACATTTAGGTCATTTTCGTCCTCCCTAGGCTTATTCTAATCCAATTAGGGTTTTTAATCAATCTTGTGCATCCAATATGTGATTTTGTGTCATTTTGTGTCATTGGTTGAACATTTAGGTCATTTTCGTCCTCCCTAGGCTTATTCTAATCCAATTAGGGTTTTTAACCAATCTTGTGCATCCAATATGTGATTTTGTGTCATTTTGTGTCATTTGTTGAACATTTAGGTCATTTTCGTCCTCCGTAGGCTTATTCTAATCCTATTAGGGTTTTTAACCAATCTTGTGCAACCAATATGTGATTTTCTGTCATTTTGTGTCATTGGTTGAACATTCAGGTCATTTTCGTCCTCCCTAGGATTATTATAATCCAATTAGGGTTTTTAACCAATCTTGTGCATCCAATATGTGATTTTGTGTCATTGGTTGAACATTTAGGTCATTTTCGTCCTCCCTAGGCTTATTCTAATCCAATTAGGGTTTTTAACCAATCTTGTGCATCCAATATGTGATTTTGTGTGATTGGTTGAACATTTGTGTCATTTTCGTCCTCCCTAGGCTTATTCTAATCCAATTAGGGTTTTTAACCAATCTTGTACATCCAATATGTGGTTTTGTTTCATTGGTTGAACATTTAGCTCATTTTCGTCCTCCCTAGGCTTATTCTAATCCAATTAGGGTTTTTAACCAATCTTGTGCATCCTATATGTGATTTTTTGTCATTGGTTGAACATTTAGGTCATTTTCGTCCTCCCTAGGCTTATTCTAATCCAATTAGGGTTTTTAACCAATCTTGTGCATCCAGTATGTGATTTTGTGTCATTGGTTGAACATTTAGGTCATTTTCGTCCTCCTTAGGATTATTCTAATCCAATTAAGGTTTTTAACCAATCTTGTGCATCCAATGTGTGATTTTGTGTCATTTTGTGTCATTGGTTGAACATTTAGGTCATTTTCGTCCTCCCTAGGCTCTTTTTAATCCAATTAGGGTTTTTAACCAATCTTGTGCATCCAATATGTGATTTTGTGTCATTGGTTGAACATTTAGATCATTTTTGTCCTCCCTAGGCTTATTCTAATCCAATTAGGGTTTTTAACCAATCTTGTGGATCCAATATGTGATTTTGTGTCATTGGTTGAAAATTTAGGTCATTTTCGTCCTCCCTAGGCTTATTCTAATCCAATTAAGGTTTTTAACCAATCTTGTGCATCCAATGTGTGATTTTGTGTCATTTTGTGTCATTGGTTGAACAATTAGGTCATTTTCTTCCTCCCTAGGCTTATTTTAATCCAATTAAGGTTTTTAACCAATCTTGTGCATCCAATATGGGATTTTGTGTCATTGGTTGAACATTTAGGTCATTTTCGTCCTCCCTAGGCTTATTCTAATCCAGTTAGGGTTTTTAACCAATCTTGTGCATCCAATATGTGATTTTGTGTCATTTTGTGCCATTGGTTGAATATTTAGGTCATTTTCGTCCTCCCTAGGCTTATTCTAATCCAATTAAGGTTTTTAACCAATCTTGTGCATCCAATGTGTGATTTTGTGTCATTTTGTGTCATTGGTTGAACATTTAGGTCATTTTCGTCCTCCCTAGGCTCTTTTTAATCCAATTAGGGTTTTTAACCAATCTTGTGCATCCAATATGTGATTTTGTGTCATTGGTTGAACATTTAGATCATTTTCGTCCTCCCTAGGCTTATTCTAATCCAATTAGGATTTTTAACCAATCTTGTGCATCCAATATGTGATTTTGTGTCATTTTGTGTCATTGGTTGAAAATTTAGGTCATTTTCGTCCTCCCTAGGCTTATTCTAATCCAATTAGGGTTTTTAACCAATCTTGTGCATCCAATATGTGATTTTGTGTCATTGGTTGAACATTTAGGTCATTTTCGTCCTCCTTAGGATTATTCTAATCCAATTAAGGTTTTTAACCAATCTTGTGCATCCAATGTGTGATTTTGTGTCATTTTGTGTCATTGGTTGAACATTTAGGTCATTTTCGTCCTCCCTAGGCTCTTTTTAATCCAATTAGGGTTTTTAACCAATCTTGTGCATCCAATATGTGATTTTGTGTCATTGGTTGAACATTTAGGTCATTTTCGTCCTCCTTAGGCTTATTCTAATCCAATTAGGGTTTTTAACCAATCATGTGCATCCAATATGTGATGTTTTGTCATTTTGTGTCATTGGTTGAACATTAAGGTCATTTTCTTCCTCCCTAGGCTTATTCTAATCCAATTAGGGTTTTTAACCAATCTTGTGCATCCAATATGTGATTTTGTGTCATTGGTTGAACATTTAGGTCATTTTCGTCCTCACTAGGCTTTTTCTAATCCAAGTAGGGTTTTTAACCAATCTTGTGCATCCAATATGTGATTTTGTGTCATTGGTTGAACATTTAGGTCATTTTCGTCCTCCCTAGGCTTATCCTAATCCAATTAGGGTTTTTAACCAATCTTGTGTAGCCAATATGTGATTTTGTACCATTGGTTGAACATTTAGGTCATTTTCGTCCTCCCTAGCCTTATTCTAATCCAATTAGGGTTTTTAACCAATCTTGTGCATCCAATATGTGATTTTGTGTCATTTTGTGTCATTGGTTGAACATTTAGGTCATTTTCGTCCTCCCTAGGCTTATTCTAATCCAATTAGGGTTTTTAACCAATCTTGTGCATCCAATATGTGATTTTGTGTCATTTTGTGTCATTGGTTGAACATTTAGGTCATTTTCGTCCTCCCTAGGCTTATTCTAATCCAATTAGGGGTTTTAAACAATGTTGTGCATCCAATAAGTCATTTTGTGTCATTGGTTGAACATTTAGGTCATTTTCGTCCTCCCTAGGCTTATTCTAATTTAATTAGGGTTTTTATCCAATCTTGTGCATCCAATATGTGATTTTGTGTCATTGGTTGAACGTTTAGGTCATTTTCGTCCTCCCTAGGCTTATTCTAATCCAATTAGGGTTTTTAACCAATCTTGTGCATCCAATATGTGATTTTGTGTCATTTTGTGTCATTGGTTGAACATTTAGGTCATTTTCGTCCTCCCTAGGCTTATTCTAATCCAATTAGGGTTTTTAACCAATCTTGTGCATCCAATATGTGATTTTGTGTCATTTTGTGTCATTGGTTGAACATTTAGGTCATTTTCGTCCTCCCTAGGCTTATTCTAATCAATTAGGGTTTTTAACCAATCTTGTGCATCCAATATGTGATTTTGTGTCATTTTGTGTCATCAGTTGAACATTTAGGTCGTTTTCGTCTTCCCTAGGCTTATTCTAATCCGATTAGGGTTTTTATTCAATCTTGTGCATCCAATATGTGATTTTGTGTCATTGGTTGAACATTTAGGTCATTTTCGTCCTCCCTAGGCTTATTCTAATCCAATTAGGACTTTTAACCAATCTTGTGCATCCAATATGTGATTTCGTGTCATTTTGTGTCATTGGTTGAACATTTAGGTCATTTTTGTCCTCCCTAGGCTTATTCTAATCCAATTTGGGTTCTTAAACAATCTTGTGCATCCAATATGTGATTTTGTGTCATTGGTTGAACATTTAGGTCATTTTCGTCCTCCCTAGGCTTATTCTAATCCAATTAGGGTTTTTAACCAATCTTGTGCATCCAATATGTGATTTTGTGTCATTTTGTGTCATTGGTTGAACATTTAGGTCATTTTCGTCCTCCCTAGGCTTATTCTAATCCAATTAGGGTTTTTAACCAATCTTTTGCATCTAATATGTGATTTTGTGTGATTTTGTGTCATTGGTTGAACATTTAGGTCATTTTCGTCCTCCCTAGGCTTATTCTAATCCAATTAGGGTTTTTAACCAATCTTTTGCATCTAATATGCGATTTTGTGTCATTTTGTGTCATTGGTTGAACATTTATGTCATTTTCGTCCTCCCTAGTCTTATTCTAATCCAATTAGGGTTTTTAACCAATCTTGTGCATCCAATATGTGATTTTGTGTCATTGGTTAAACATTTTGGTCATTTTCGTCCTCCCTAGGCTTATTCTAATCCAATTAAGGTTTTTAACCAATCTTGTGCATCCAATATGTGATTTTGTGTCATTGGTTGGACATTTAGGTCATTTTCGTCCTCCCTAGGCTTATTCTAATCCAATTAGGGTTTTTAACCAATCTTGTGCATCCAATATGTGATTTTGTGTCATTTTGTGTCATTGGTTGAACATTTAGGTCATTTTCGTCCTCCCTAGGGTTATTCTTAACCAATTAGGGTTTTTAACCAATCTTGTGCATCCAATATGTGATTTTGTGTCATTTTGTGTCATTGGTTGAACATTTAGGTCATTTTCGTCCTCCCTAGGCTTATTCTAATCCAATTAGGGTTTTTAACCAATCTTGTGCATCCAATATGTGATTTTGTGTCATTTTTTGTCATTGGTTGAACATTTAGTTCATTTTCGTCCTCCCTAGGCTAATTCTAATCCAATTAGGGTTTTTAACCAATCTTGTGCATCCAATATGTGATTTTGTGTCATTTTGTGTCATTGGTTGAACATTTAGGTCATTTTCGTCCTCCCTAGGCTTATTCTAATCCAATTAGGGTTTTTAACCAATCTTGTGCATCCAATATGTGATTTTGTGTCATTGGTTGATCATTTAGTTCATTTCCGTCCTCCCTAGGCTTATTCTAATCCAATTAGGGTTTTTAACCAATCTTGTGCATCCAATATGTGATTTTGTGTCATTTTGTGTCATTGGTTGAACATTTAGGTCATTTTCGTCCTCCCTAGGCTTATTCTAATCCAATTAGGGTTTTTAACCAATCTTGTGAATCCAATATGTGATTTTTTGTCATTGGTTGAACATTTCGGTCATTTTCGTCCTCCCTAGGCTTATTCTAATCCAATTAGGGTTTTTAACCAATCTTGTGCATCCAATATGTGATTTTGTGTCATTGGTTGAACATTTAGGTCATTTTCGTCCTCCCTAGGCTTATTCGAATACAATTACGATTTTTAACGAATCTTGTGCATCCAATATGTGATTTTGTGTCATTGGTTGAACATTTAGGTCATTTTCGTCCTCCCTAGGCTTATTCTAATCCAATTAGGGTTTTTAACCAATCTTGTGCATCCAATATGTGATTTTGTGTCATTGGTTGAACATTTAGGTCATTTTCGTCCTCCCTAGGCTTATTCTAATCCAATTAGGGTTTTTAAGCAATCTTGTGCATCCAATATGGGATTTTGTGTCATTTTGTGTCATTGGTTGAACTTTTAGGTCATTTTCGTCCTCCCTAGGCTTATTCTAATCCAATTAGGGTTTTTAACCAATCTTGTGCATCCAATATGTGATTTTGTGTCATTTTGTGTCATTGGTTGAACATTTAGGTCATTTTCGTCCTCCCTAGGCTTATTCTAACCCAATTAGGGTTTTTAACCAATCTTGTGCATCCAATATGTGATTTTGTGTCATTGGTTGAACATTTAGGTCATATTCGTCCTCCCTAGGCTTATTCTAATCCCATTAGGGTTTTTAACCAATCTTGTGCATCCAATATGTGATTTTGTGTCATTGGTTGAACATTTAGGTCATTTTCGTCCTCCCTAGGCTTATTCTAATCCAATTAGGGTTTTTAACCAATCTTGTGCATCCAATAGGTGATTTTGTGTCATTTTGTGTCATTCGTTGAAAATTTAGGTCATTTTCGTCCTCCCTAGGCTTATTCTAATCCGATTAGGGTTTTTAACCAATCTTGTGCATCCAATATGTGATTTTGTGTCATTGGTTGAACATTTAGGTCATTTTCGTCCTCCCTAGGCTTATTCTAATCCAATTAGGGTTTTTAACCAATCTTGTGCATCCAATATGTGATTTTGTGTCATTGGTTGAACATTTAAGTCATTTTCATCCTCCAAAGGCTTATTCTAATCCAATTAGGGTTTTTAATCAATCTTGTGCATCCAATATGTGATTTTGTGTCATTGGTTGAACATTTAGGTCATTTTCGTCCTCCCTAGGCTTATTCTAATCCAATTAGGGTTTTTAACCAATCTTGTGCATCCAATATGTGATTTTGTGTCATTGGTTGAACATTTAGGTCATTTTCGTCCCCCCTAGGCTTATTCTAATCCAATTAGGGTTTTTAACCAATCTTGTGCATCCAATATGTGATTTTGTGTCATTGGTTGAACATTTAGGTCATTTTCGTCCTCCCTAGGCTTATTCTAATCCAATTAGGGTTTTTAACCAATCTTGTGCATCCAATATGTGATTTTGTGTCATTGGTTGAACATTTAGGTCATTTTCGTCCTCCCTAGGCTTATTCTAATCCAATTAGGGTTTTTAACCAATCTTGTGCATCCAATATGTGATTTTGTATCATTTTGTTTCATTGGTTGAACATTTAGGTCATTTTCGTTCTCCCTAGGCTTATTCTAATCCAATTAGGGTTTTTTTATCAATCTTGTGCATCCAATATGTAATTTTGTGTCATTTTGTGTCATTTGTTGAACATTTAGGTCATTTTCGTCCTCAATAGGCTTATTCTAATCCAATTAGGGTTTTTAACCAATCTTGTGCATCCAATATGTGATTTTGTGTCATTGGTTGAACATTTAGGTCATTTTCGTCCTCCCTAGGCTTATTCTAATCCAATTAGGGTTTTTAACCAATCTTGTGCATCCAGTATGTGATTTTGTGTCATTTTGTGTCGTTGGTTGAACATATAGATCATTTTCGTCCTGCATAGGCTTATTCTAATCCAATTAGGGTTTTTAACCAATCTTGTGCATCCAATATGTGATTTTGTGTCATTGGTTGAACATTTAGGTCATTTTCGTCCTCCCTAGGCTTATTCTAATCCAATTAGGGTTTTTAACCAATCTTGTGCATCCAATATGTGATTTTTTGTCATTGGTTGAATATTTAGGTCATTTTTGTCCTCCCTAGGCTTATTCTAATCCAATTAGGGTTTTTAACCAATCTTGTGCATCCAATATGTGATTTTGTGTCATTGGTTGAACATTTAGGTCATTTTCGTCCTCCCTAGGCTTATTCTAATCCAATTAGGGTTTTTAACCAATCTTGTGCATCCAATATGTGATTTTGTGTCATTGGTTGAACATTTAGGTCATTTTCGTCCTCCCTAGGCTTATTCTAATCCAATTAGGGTTTTTAACCAATCTTGTGCATCCAATATGTGATTTTGTACCATTGGTTGAACATTTAGGTCATTTTCGTCCTCCCTAGCCTTATTCTAATCCAATTATGGTTTTTAACCAATCTTGTGCATCCAATATGTGATTTTGTGTCATTTTGGGTCATTGGTTTAACATATAGGTCATTTTCGTCCTACCTAGACTTATTCTAATCCAATTAGGGTTTTTAACCAATCTTGTGCTTCCAATATGTGATTTTGTGTCATTGGTTGAACATTTAGGTCATTTTCGTCCTCCCTAGGCTTATTCTAATCCAATTAGGGTTTTTAACCAATCTTGTGCATCCAATATGTGATTTTGTGTCATTGGTTGAACATTTAGGTCATTTTCGTCCTCCCTAGGCTTATTCTAATCCAATTAGGGTTTTTAACCAATCTTGTGCATCCAATATGTGATTTTGTGTCATTGGTTGAACATTTAGGTCATTTTCGTCCTCCCTATGCTTATTCTAATCCAACTAGGGTTTTTAACCAATCTTTTGCATCCAATATGTGATTTTGTGTCATTGGTTGAACATTTAGGTCATTTTCGTCCTCCCTAGGCTTATTCTAATCCAATTAGGGTTTTTAACCAATCTTGTGCATCCAATATGTGATTTTATGTCATTGGTTGAACATTTAGGTCATCTTTGTCCTCCCTAGGCTTATTCTAATCCAATTAGGGTTTTTAACCAATCTTGTGCATCCAATATGTGATTTTGTGTCATTGGTTGAACATTTAGGTCATTTTCGTCCTCCCTAGGCTTATTCTAATCCAATTAGGGTTTTTAACCAATCTTGTGCATCCAATATGTGATTTTGTGTCATTGGTTGAACAATTAGGTCATTTTCTTCCTCCCTAGGCTTATTTTAATCCAATTAAGGTTTTTAACCAATCTTGTGCATCCAATATGGGATTTTGTGTCATTGGTTGAACATTTAGGTCATTTTCATCCTCCCTAGGCTTATTCTAATCCAATTCGGGTTTTTAACCAATCTTGTGCATCCAATATGTGATTTTGTGTCATTGGTTGAACATTTAGGTCATTTGCGTCCTCCTTAGGCTTATTCTAATCCAATTAGGGTTTTTAACCAATCTTGTGCATCCAATATGTGATGTTGTGTCATTTTGTGTCATTGGTTGAACATTTAGGTCATTTTCGTCCTCCCTAGGCTTATTCTAATCCAATTAGGGTTTTTAACCAATCTTGTGGATCCAATATGTGATTTTGTGTCATTGGTTGAACATTTAGGTCATTTTCGTCCTCGCTAGGCTTTTTCTAATCCAAGTAGGGTTTTTAACCAATCTTGTGCATCCAATATGTGATTTTGTGTCATTGGTTGAACATTTAGGTCATTTTCGTCCTCCCTAGGCTTATCCTAATCCAATTAGGGTTTTTAACCAATCTTGTGCATCCAATTTGTGATTTTGTACCATTGGTTGAACATTTAGGTCATTTTCGTCCTCCCTAGCCTTATTCTAATCCAATTAGGGTTTTTAACCAATATTGTGCATCCAATATGTGATTTTGTGTCATTTTGGGTCATTGGTTGAACATTTAGGTCATATTCGTCCTCCCTAGTCTTATTCTAATCCAATTAGGGTTTTTAACCAATCTTGTGCATCCAATAAGTGATTTTGTGTCATTGGTTGAACATTTAGGTCATTTTCGTCCTCCCAAGGCTTATTCTAAAACAATTAAGGTTTTTAACCAATCTTGTGCATCCAATGTGTGATTTTGTGTCATTTTGTGTCATTGGTTGAACATTTAGGTCAATTTCGTCCTCCCAAGGTTCTTTTTAATCCAATTAGGGTTTTTAACCAATCTTGTGCATCCAATATGTGATTTTGTGTCATTGGTTGAACATTTAGGTCATTTTCGTCCTCCCTAGGCTTATTCTAATCTAATTAAGGTTTTTAACCAATCTTGTGCATCCAATATGTGATTTTGTGTCGTTGGTTGAACATTTAGGTCATTGTCGTCGTCCTTAGGCTTATTCTAATCCAATTAAGGTTTTTAACCAATCTTGTGCATCCAATGTGTGATTTTGTGTGATTTTGTGTCATTGGTTGAACATTTAGGTCATTTTCGTCCTCCCTAGGCTCTTTTTAATCCAATTAGGGTTTTTAACCAATCTTGTGCATCCAATATGTGATTTTGTGTCATTGGTTGAACATTTAGGTCATTTTCGTCCTCCTTAGGCTTATTCTAATCCAATTAAGGTTTTTAACCAATCTTGTGCATCCAATGTGTGATTTTGTGTCATTTTGTGTCATTGGTTGAACATTTAGGTCATTTTTGTCCTCCCTAGGCTCTTTTTAATCCAATTAGGGTTTTTAACCAATCTTGTGCATCCAATATGTGACTTTGTGTCATTGGTTGAACATTTAGGTTATTTTCGTCCTCCTTAGGCTTATTCTAATCCAATTAGGGTTTTTAACCAATCTTGTGCATCCAATATGTGATGTTGTGTCATTTTGTGTCATTGGTTGAACATTTAGGTCATTTTCTTCCTCCCTAGGCTTATTCTAATCCAGTTAGGGTTTTTAACCAATCTTGTGCATCCAATATGTGATTTTGTGTTATTTTGTGTCATTGGTTGAACATTTAGGTCATTTTCGTCCTCCCTAGGCTTATTCTAATCCAATTAGGGTTTTTAACCAATCTTGTGCATCCAATATGTGATTTTGTGTCATTGGTTGAACATTTAGGTCATTATCGTCCTCCCTAGGCTTATTCTAATCAAAATGGGGTTTTTAACCAATCTTGTGCATCCAATATGTGATTTTGTGTCATTTTGTGTCATTGGTTGAACATTTAGGTCATTTTCGTCCTCCCTAGGCTTATTCTAATCCAATTAGGGTTTTTAACCAATCTTGTGCATCCAATATGTGATTTTGTGTCATTTTGTGTCATTGGTTGAACATTTAGGTCATTTTCGTCCTCCCTAGGCTTATTCTAATCCAATTAGGGTTTTTAACCAATCTTGTGCATCCAATATGTAATTTTGGGTCATTTTGTGTCATTGGTTGAACATTTAGGTCATTTTCGTCCTCCCTTGGCTTATTCCAATCCAATTAGGGTTTTTAACCTATCTTGTGCATCCAATATGTGATTTTGTGTCATTGGTTGAACATTTAGGTCATTTTCGTCCTCCCTAGGCTTATTCTAATCCAATTAGGGTTTTTAACCAATCTTGTGCATCCAATATGTGATTTTGTGTCATTGGTTGAACATTTAGGTCATTTTCGTCCTCCCTAGGCTTATTCTCATCCAATTAGGGTTTTTAACCATTCTTGTGCATCCAATATGTGATTTTGTGTCATTTTGTGTCATTGGTTGAACATTTAGGTCATTTTCGTCCTCCCTAGGCTTATTCTAATCCAATTAGGGTTTTTAACCAATCTTGTGCATCCAATATGTGATTTTGTGTCATTTTATGTCATTGGTATAACATTTAGGTCATTATCGTCCTCCCTAGGCCTATTCTAATCCAATTAGGGTTTTTAACCAATCTTGTGCATCCAATATGTGATTTTGTGTCATTTTGTGTCATTGGTTGAACATTTAGGTCATTTTCGTCCTCCCTAGGCTTATTCTAATCCAATTAGGGTTTTTAACCAATCTTGTGCATCCAATATGTGATTTTGTGTCATTATGTGTCATTGGTTGAACATTTAGGTCATTTTGGTCCTCCCTAGGCATATTCTAATCCAATTAGGGTTTTTAACCAATCTTGTGCATCCAATATGTGATTTTGTGTCATTTTGTGTCATTGGTTGAACATTTAGGTCATTTTCGTCCTCCCTAGGCTTATTCTAATCCAATTAGGGTTTTTAACCAATCTTGTGCATCCAATATGTGATTTTGTGTCATTGGTTGAACATTTAGTTCATTTTCGTCCTCCCTAGGCTTATTCTATTCCATTTAGGGTTTTTAACCAATCTTCTGCATCCAATATGTGATTTTGTGTCATTTTGTGTCATTGGTTCAACATTTAGGTCATTTTCGTCCTCCCTAGGGTTATTTTAATCCAATTAGGATTTTTAACCAATCTTGTGCATCCAATATGTGATTTTGTGTCATTTTGTGTCATTGGTTGAACATTTAGGTCATTTTCGTCCTCCCTAGGCTTATTCTAATCCAATTAGGGTTTTTAACCAATCTTGTGCATCCAATATGTGATTTTGTGTCATTTTGTGTCATTGGTTGAACAATTAGGTCATTTTCGTCCTTGCTAGGCTTATTCTAATCCAATTAGGGTTTTTAACCAATCTTGTGCATCCAATATGTGATTTTGTGTCATTGGTTGAACATTTAGGTCATTTTCGTCCTCCCTAGGCTTATTCTAATCCAATTAGGGTTTTTAACCAATCTTGTGCATCCAATATGTGATTTTGTATCATTTTGTTTCATTGGTTGAACATTTAGGTCATTTTCGTTCTCCCTAGGCTTATTCTAATCCAATTAGGGTTTTTTTATCAATCTTGTGCATCCAATATGTAATTTTGTGTCATTTTGTGTCATTTGTTGAACATTTAGGTCATTTTCGTCCTCAATAGGCTTATTCTAATCCAATTAGGGTTTTTAACCAATCTTGTGCATCCAATATGTGATTTTGTGTCATTGGTTGAACATTTAGGTCATTTTCGTCCTCCCTAGGCTTATTCTAATCCAATTAGGGTTTTTAACCAATCTTGTGCATCCAGTATGTGATTTTGTGTCATTTTGTGTCGTTGGTTGAACATATAGATCATTTTCGTCCTGCATAGGCTTATTCTAATCCAATTAGGGTTTTTAACCAATCTTGTGCATCCAATATGTGATTTTGTGTCATTGGTTGAACATTTAGGTCATTTTCGTCCTCCCTAGGCTTATTCTAATCCAATTAGGGTTTTTAACCAATCTTGTGCATCCAATATGTGATTTTTTGTCATTGGTTGAATATTTAGGTCATTTTTGTTCTCCCTAGGCTTATTCTAATCCAATTAGGGTTTTTAACCAATCTTGTGCATCCAATATGTGATTTTGTGTCATTTTGTGTCATTGGTTGAACATTTAGGTCATTTTCGTCCTCCCTAGGCTTATTCTAATCCAATTAGGGTTTTTAACCAATCTTGTGCATCCAATATGTGATTTTGTGTCATTGGTTGAACATTTAGGCCATTTTCGTCCTCCTTGGGCTTATTCTAATCCAATTAGGGTTTTTAACCAATCTTGTGCATCCAATATGTGATTTTGTGTCATTGGTTGAACATTTAGGTCATTTTCCCCTAGGCTTATTCTAATCCAATTAGGGTTTTAAACCAATCTTGTGCATCCAATATGTGATTTTGTGTCATTTTGTGTCATTGGTTGCACATTAAGGTCATTTTCGTCCTCCCTAGGCTTATTCTAATCCAATTAGGGTTTTTAACCAATCTTGAGCATCCAATATGTGATTTTGTGTCATTTTGTGTCATTGGTTGAACATTTAGGTCATTTTCGTCCTCCCTAGGCTTATTCTAATCAAATTAGGGTTTTTAAGCAATCTTGTGCATCCAATATGTTATTTTGTGTCATTGGTTGAACATTTTGTTCATTTTCGCCCACCCTAGGCTTATTCTAATCCAATTAGGGTTTTCAACAAATCTTGTGCATCCAATATGTGATTTTGTGTCATTGGTTGAAAATTTAGGTCATTTTCGTCCTCCCTACGCTTATTCTAATCCAATTAGGGTTTTTAACCAATCTTGTGCATCCAATATGTGATTTTGTGTCATTTTGTGTCATTGGTTGAACATTTAGGTTATTTTCGTCCTCCCTAGACTTATTCTAATCCAATTAGGGTTTTTAACCAATCTTGTGCATCCAATATGTGATTTTGTGTCATTTTGTGTCATTGGTTGAACATTAAGGTCATTTTCGTCCTCCCTAGGCTTATTCTAATCCAATTAGGGTTTTTAACCAATCTTGTGCATCCAATATGTGATTTTGTGTCATTTTGTGTCATTGGTTGAACATTTAGGTCATTTTCGTCTTCCCTAGGCTTATCCTAATCTAATTAGGGTTTTTAACCAATCTTGTGCATCCAATGTGTGATTTTGTACCATTGGTTGAACATTTAGGTCATTTTCGTCCTCCCTAGGCTTATTCTAATCCAATTAGGGTTTTTAACCAATCTTGTGCATCCAATATGTGATTTTGTGTCATTTTGTGTCATTGGTTGAACATTTAGGTCATTTTCGTCCTCCCTAGGCTTATTCTAATCCAATTAGGGTTTTTAACCAATCTTGTGCATCCAATATGTGATTTTGTGTGATTTTGTGTCATTGGTTGCACATTTAGGTCATTTTCATCATCCCTAGGCTTATTCTAATCCAATTATGGTTTTTAACCAATCTTATGCATCCAATATGTGATTTTGTGTCATCGGTTGAACATTTAGGTCATTTTCATCCTCCCTAGGCTTATTCTAATCCAATTACGGTTTTTAACCAATCTTGTGCATCCAATATGTGATTTTGTGTCATTTTGTGTCATTGCTTAAACATTTAGGTTATTTTCGTCCTCCCTAGGCTTATTCTACTCCAATTAGGGTTTTTAACCAATCTTGTGCATCCAATATGTGATTTTGTGTCATTTTGTGTCATTGGTTGAACATTTAGGTCATTTTCGTTCTCCCTAGGCTTATTCTAATCCAATTAGGGTTTTTAACCAATCTTGTGCATCCAATATGTGATTTTGTGTCATTGGTTGAACATTTAGGTCATTTTCGTCCTCCCTAGGCTTATTCTAAACCAATTAGGGTTTTTAACCAGTTTTTTGCATCCAATATGTGATTTTGTGTCATTTTGTGTCATTGGTTGAACATTTAGGTCATTTTCGTCCTCCCTAGGCTTATTCTAATCCAATTAGGGTTTTTAACCAATCTTGTGCATCCAATATGTGATTTTGTGTCATTGGTTGAACATTTAGGTCGTTTTTGTCCTCCCTAGGCATATTCTAATCCAATTAGGGTTTTTAACCAATCTTGTGCATCCAATATGTGATTTTGTGTCATTTTGTGTCATTGGTTGAACATTTAGGTCATTTTCGTCCTCCCTAGGCTTATTCTAATCCAATTAGGGTTTTTAACCAATCTTGTGCATCCAATATGTGATATTGTGTCATTTTGTGTCATTGGTTGAACATTTAGGTCATTTTCGTCCTCGCTAGGCTTATTCTAATCCAATTAGGGTTTTTAACAAACCTTGTGCATCCAATATGTTATTTTGTGTCATTGATTGAACATTTAGGTCATTTTTGTCCTCCCTAGGATTATTCTAATCCAATTAGGGTTTTTAACCAATCTTGTGCATCAAATATGTGATTTTGTGTCATTTTGTGTCATTGGTTGAACATTTAGGTCATTTTCGTCCTCCCTAGGCTTATTCTAATCATATTAGGGTTTTTAACCAATCTTGTGCATCCAATATGTGATTTTGTGTCATTTTTTGTCATTTGTTGAACATTTAGGTCATTTTCGTCCTCCCTAGGCTAATTCTAATCCAATTAGGGTTTTTAACCAATCTTGTGCATCCAATATGTGATTTTGTGTCATTTTGTGTCATTGGTTGAACATTTAGGTCATTTTCGTCCTCCCTAGGCTTATTCTAATCCAATTAGGGTTTTTAACCAATCTTGTGCATCCAATATGTGATTTTGTGTCATTGGTTGAACATTTAGGTCATTCTCGTCCTCCCTAGGCTTATTCTAATCCAATTAGGGTTTTAACCAATCTTATGCATCCAATATGTGATTTTGTGTCATTTTGTGTCATTGGTTGAACATTTAGGTCATTTTCGTCCTCCCTAGGCTTATTCTTTTCCAATAAGGGTTTTTAACCAATCTTGTGCATCCAATATGTGATTTTGTGTCATTTTGTGTCATTGGTTGAACATTTAGGTCATTTTCGTCCTCCCTAGGCTTATTCTAATCCAATTAGGGTTTTTAACCAATCTTGTGCATCCAATATGTGATTTTGTGTCATTTTGTGTCATTGGTTGAACATTTAGGTCATTTTCGTCCTCCCTAGGCTTATTCTAATCCAATTAGGGTTTTTAACCAATCTTGTGCATCCAATATGTGATTTTGTGTCATTTTGTGTCATTGGTTGAACATTTGGGTCATTTTCGTCCTCCCTCGGCTTATTCTAATCCAATTAGGGTTTTTAACCAATCTTGTGCATCCAATATGTGATTTTGTGTCATTTTGTGTCATTGGTTGAACATTTAGGTCATTTTCGTCCTCCCTAGGCTTATTCTAATCCAATTAGGGTTTTTAACCAATCTTGTGCATCCAATATGTGATTTTGTGTCATTATGTGTCATTGGTTGAACATTTAGGTCATTTTGGTCCTCCCTAGGCATATTCTAATCCAATTAGGGTTTTTAACCAATCTTGTGCATCCAATATGTGATTTTGTGTCATTTTGTGTCATTGGTTGAACATTTAGGTCATTTTCGTCCTCCCTAGGCTTATTCTAATCCAATTAGGGTTTTTAACCAATCTTGTGCATCCAATATGTCATTTTGTGTCATTGATTGAACATTTAGGTCATTTTCGCCCTCCCTAAGCTAATTCTAATCCAATTAGGGTTTTTAACCAATCTTGTGCATCCAATATGTGATTTTGTGTCATTGGTTGAACATTTAGGTCATTTTCGTCCTCCCTAGGCTTATTCTAATCCAATTAGGGTTTTTAACCAATTTGTGCATCCAATATGTCATGTTGTGTCATTGGTTGAACATTGAGGTCATTTTCGTCCTCCCTAGGCTTATTCTAATCCAATTAGGGTTTTTAACCAATCTTGTGCATCCAATATGCGATTTTGTGTCATTTTGTGTCATTGGTTGAACATTTAGGTCATTTTCGTCCTCCAAAGGCTTATTCTAATCCAATTAGGGTTTTTAACCAATCTTGTGCATCCAATATGTGATTTTGTGTCATTGGTTGAACATTTAGGTCATTTTCGTCCTCCCTAGGCTTATTCAAATCCAATTAGGGTTTTTAACCAATCTTGTGCATCCAATATGTCATTTTGTGTCATTTTGTGTCATTGGTTGTACATTAAGGTCATTTTCGTCCTCCCTAGGCTTATTCTAATCCAATTAGGAATTTTAACCAATCTTGTGCATCCAATATGTGATTTTGTGTCATTGGTTGAACATTTAGGTCATTTTCGTCCTCCCTAGACTTATTCTAATCCAATTAGGGTTTTTAACCAATCTTGTGCATCCAATGTGGGATTTTGTGTCATTTTGTGTCATTGGATGAACATTGAGGTCATTTTCGTCCTCCCTAGGGTTATTCTAATCCAATTAGGGTTTTTAACCAATCTTGTGCATCCAATATGTGATTTTGTGTCATTTTGTGTCATTGGTTGAACATTTAGGTCATTTTCGTCCTCCCTAGGCTTATTCTAATCCAATTAGGGTTTTTAACCAATCTTGTGCATCCAATATGTGATTTTGTGTCATTTTGTGTCATTGGTTGAACATTTAGGTCATTTTCGTCCTCCATAGGCTTATTCTAATCCATTTAGGGTTTTTAACCAATCTTGTGCATCCAATATGTGATTTTGTGTCATTGGTTGCACATTTAGGTCATTTTCGTCCTCCCTAGGCTTATTCTAATCCAATTAGGGTTTTTAATCAATCTTGTGCATCCAATATGTGATTTTGTGTCATTTTGTGTCATTGGTTGAACATTTAGGTCATTTTCGTCCTCCCTAGGCTTATTCTAATCCAATTAGGGTTTTTAACCAATCTTGTGCATCCAATATGATATTTTGTGTCATTGGTTCAACATTTAGGTCATTTTCGTCCTCCATAGGCATATTCTAATCCAATTAGGGTTTTTAACCAATCTTGTGAATCCAATATGTGATTTTGTGTCATTTTGTGTTATTGGTTGAACATTTAGGTTATTTTCGTCCTCCCTAGGCTTATTCTAATCCAATTAGGGTTTTTAACAAATCTTGTGCATCCAATATGTGATTTTGTGTCATTGGTTCAACATTTAGGTCATTTTCGTCCTCCCTAGGCTTATTCTAATCCAATTAGGGTTATTAACCAATCTTGTGAATCCAATATGTGATTTTGTGTCATTTTGTGTCATTGGTTGAACATTTAGGTCATTTTCGTCCTCCCTAGGCTTATTCTAATCCAATTAGGGTTTTTAACCAATCTTGTGCATCCAATAAGTGATTTTGTGTCATTTTGTGTCATTGGTTGAACATTTAGGTCATTTTCGTCCTCCCAAGGCTTATTCTAAAACAATTAAGGTTTTTAACCAATCTTGTGCATCCAATGTGTGATTTTGTGTCATTTTGTGTCGTTGGTTGAACATTTAGGTCATTTTCGTCCTCCCAAGGTTCTTTTTAATCCAATTAGGGTTTTTAACCAATCTTGTGCATCCAATATGTGATTTTGTGTCATTGGTTGAACATTTAGGTCATTTTCGTCCTCCCTAGGCTTATTCTAATCTAATTAAGGTTTTTAACCAATCTTGTGCATCCAATATGTGATTTTGTGTCGTTGGTTGAACATTTAGGTCATTGTCGTCGTCCTTAGGCTTATTCAAATCCAATTAAGGTTTTTAACCAATCTTGTGCATCCAATGTGTGATTTTGTTTGATTTTGTGTCATTGGTTGAACATTTAGGTCATTTTCGTCCTCCCTAGGCTCTTTTTAATCCAATTAGGGTTTTTAACCAATCTTGTGCATCCAATATGTGATTTTGTGTCATTGGTTGAACATTTAGGTCATTTTCGTCCTCCCTAGCCTTATTCTAATCCAATTAGGGTTTTTAACCAATCTTGTGCATCCAATATGTGATTTTGTGTCATTTTGTGTCATTTTGTGTCATTGGTTGAACATTTAGGTCATTTTCGTCCTCCCTAGGCTTATTCTAATCCAATTAGGGTTTTTAACCAATCATGTGCATCCAATATGTGATTTTGTGTCATTGGTTGAACATTTAGGTCATTTTCGTCCTCCCTAGGCTTATTATAATCCAATTAGGGTTTTTAACCAATCTTGTGCATCCAATATGTGATTTTCTGTCATTTTGTGTCATTGGTTGAACATTTAGGTCATTTTCGTCCTCCCTAGGCTTATTCTAATCCAATTAGGGTTTTTAACCAATCTTGTGCATCCAATATGTGATTTTGTGTCATTGGTTGAACATTTAGGTCATTTTCGTCCTCCCTAGGCTTATTCTAATCCAATTAGGGTTTTTAACCAATCTTGTGCATCCAGTATGTGATTTTGTGTCATTTTGTGTCGTTGGTTGAACATATAGATCATTTTCGTCCTCCATAGCCTTATTCTAATCCAATTAGGGTTTTTAACCAATCTTGTGCATCCAATATGTGATTTTGTGTCATTGGTTGAACATTTAGGTCATTTTCGTCCTCCCTAGGCTTATTCTAATCCAATTAGGGTTTTTAACCAATCCTGTGCATCCAATATGTGATTTTGTGTCATTGGTTGAACATTTAGGTCATTTTCGTCCTCCCTAGGCTTATTCTAATCCAATAAGGGTTTTTAACCAATCACGTGCATCCAATATGTGATTTTGTCTCATTGGTTGAACATTTAGGTCATTTTCGCATTCCAAAGGCTTATTCTCATCCAATTAGGGTTTTTAACCAATCTTGTGCATCCAATATTTCATTTTGTGTCATTGGTTGGACATTTAGGTCATTTTCATCCTCCCTAGTCTTATTCTAATCCAATTAGGGTTTTTAACCAATCTTGTGCATCCAATATGTGATTTTGTGTCATTGGTTGAACATTTAGGTCATTTTCGTCCTCCCTAGGCTTATTCTAATCCAATTAGGGTTTTTAACCAATCTTGTGCATCCAATATGTGATTTTGTGTCATTGGTTGAACATTTAGGTCATTTTCCTCCTCCCTAGGCTTATTCTAATCCAATTAGGGTTTTTAATCAATCTTGTGCATCCAATATGTGATTTTGTGTCATTGGTTGAACATTTAGGTCATTTTCGTCCTCCTTAGGCTTATTCTAATCCAATTAGGGTTTTTAACCAATCTTGTGCATCCAATATGTGATTTTGTGTCATTGGTTGATCATTTAGGTCATTTTCGTCCTCCCTAGGCTTATTCTAATCCAATTAGGGTTTTTAACCAATCTTGTGCATCCAATATGTGATTTTGTGTCATTTTGTGTCATTGGTTGAACATTTAGGTCATTCTCGTCCTCCCTAGGCTTATTCTAATCCAATTAGGGTTTTTAACCAATCTTGTGCATCCAATATGTGATTTTGTGTCATTTTGTGTCATTGGTTGAACATTTAGGTCATTTTCGTCCTCCCTAGGCTTATTCTATTCCAATTATGGTGTTTAACCAATCTTGTGCATCCAATATGTGATTTTGTGTCATTTAGTGTCATTGGTTGAACATTTAGGTCATTTTCGTCCTCCCTAGGCTTATTCTAATCCAATTAGGGTTTTTAACCAATCTTGTGCATCCAATATGTGATTTTGTGTCATTTTGTGTCATTGGTTGAACATTTAGGTCATTTTCGTCCTCCCTAGGCTTATTCTAATCCAAGTAGGGTTTTTAACCAATCTTGTGCATCCAATATGTGATTTTGTGTCATTTTGTGTCATTGGTTGAACATTTAGGTCATTTTCGTCCTCCCTAGGCTTATTCTAATCCAATTAGGGTTTTTAACCAATCTTGTTCATCCAATATGTGATTTTGTGTCATTGGTTAAACATTTAGGTCATTTTCGTCCTCCCTAGGCTTATTCTAATCCAATTAGGGTTTTTAACCAATCTTGTGCATCCAATATGTGATTTTGTGTCATTTTGTGTCATTGGTTGAACATTTAGGTCTTTTTCGTCCTCCCTAAGATCTTTTCAATCCAATTAGGGTTTTTAACCAATCTTGTGCATCCAATATGTGATTTTGTGTCATTGGTTGAACATTTAGGTCATTTTCGTCCTCCCTAGGGTTATTCTTATCCAATTAGGGTTTTTAACCAATCTTGTGCATCCAATATGTGATTTTGTGTCATTTTGTGTCATTGGTTGAACATTTAGGTCATTATCGTCCTCCCTAGGCTTATTCTAATCCAATTAGGGTTTTTAACCAATCTTGTGCATCCAATATGTGATTTTATGTCATTGGTTGAACATTTAGGTCATTTTCGTCCTCCCTTGGGTTATTCTTATCCAATTAGGGTTTTTAACAAATCTTGTGCATCCAATATGTGATTTTGTGTCATTTTGTATCATTGGTTAAACATTTAGGTCATTTTCGTCCTCCCTAGGCTGATTCTAATCCAATTAGGGTTTTTAACCAATCTTGGGTATCCAATATGTGATTTGTGTCATTTTGTGTCATTGGTTAAACATTTAGGTCATTTTCGTCCTCCCTAGGCTTATTCTAATCCAATTAGGGTTTTTAACCAATCTTGTGCATCCAATATGTGATTTTGTGTCATTTTGTGTCATTGGTTGAACATTTAGGTCATTCTCGTCCTCCCTAGGCTTATTCTAATCCAATTAGGGTTTTTAACCAATCTTGTGCATCCAACATGTGATCTTGTGTCATTGGTTGAACATTTAGGTCATTTTTTCCTCCCTAGGGTTATTCTAATCCAATTAGGGTTTTTAACCAATCTTGTGCATTCAATATGTGATTTTGTGTCATTTTGTGTCATTGGTTGAACATTTAGGTCATTTTCGTCCTCCCTAGGCTTATTCTAATCCAATTAGGGTTTTTAACCAATCTTGTGCATCCAATATGTGATTTTCTGTCATTTTGTGTCATTTGTTGAACATTTAGGTCATTTTCGTCCTCCGTAGGCTTATTCTAATCCAATTAGGGTTTTTAACCAATCTTGTGCATCCAATATGTGATTTTGTGTCATTTTGTGTCATTGGTTGAACATTTAGGTCATTTTCGTCCTCCCTAGGATTATTATAATCCAATTAGGGTTTTTAACCAATCTTGTGCATCCAATATGTGATTTTGTGTCATTTTGTGTCGTTGGTTGAACATATAGATCATTTTCGTCCTCCATAGGCTTATTCTAATCCAATTAGGGTTTTTAACCAATCTTGTGCATCCAATATGTGATTTTGTGTCATTGGTTGAACATTTAGGTCATTTTCGTCCTCCTTAGGCTTATTCTAATCCAATTAGGGTTTTTAACCAATCTTGTGCATCCAATATGTGATGTTGTGTCATTTTGTGTCATTGGTTGAACATTTAGGTCATTTTCTTCCTCCCTAGGCTTATTCTAATCCAATTAGGGTTTTTAACCAATCTTGTGCATCCAATATGTGATTTTGTGTCATTGGTTGAACATTTAGGTGATTTTCGTCCTCGCTAGGCTTTTTCTAATCCAATTAGGGTTTTTAACCAATCTTGTGCATCCAATATGTGGTTTTGTGTCGTTGGTTGAACATTTAGGTCATTTTCGTCGTCCTTAGGCTTATTCTAATCCAATTAAGGTTTTTAACCAATCTTGTGCATCCAATGTGTGATTTTGTGTGATTTTGTGTCATTGGTTGAACATTTAGGTCA
Source organism: Cicer yamashitae (assembly GCA_037974755.1). Classification (NCBI taxonomy): domain Eukaryota; kingdom Viridiplantae; phylum Streptophyta; class Magnoliopsida; order Fabales; family Fabaceae; genus Cicer; species Cicer yamashitae. Next base: position 11,120,750 of record JBBPBQ010000008.1, on the reverse strand, counting down.
TTTTCGTCCTCCCTAGGCACTTTTTAATCCAATTAGGGTTTGTAACCAATCTTGTGCATCCAATATGTGATTTTGTGTCATTGGTTGAACATTTAGGTCATTTTCGTCCTCCCTAGGCTTATTCTAATCCAATTAGGGTTTTTAACCAATCTTGTGCATCCAATATGTGATTTTGTGTCATTTTGTGTCATTGGTTGAACATTTAGGTCATTTTCGTCCTCCCTAGGCTTATTCTAATCCAATTACGATTTTTAACAAATCTTGTGCATCCAATATGTGATTTTGTGTCATTGGTTGATCATTTAGGTCATTTTCGTCCTCCCTAGGCTTATTATAATCCAGTTAGGGTTTTTAACCAATCTTGTGCATCCAATATGTGATTTTTTGTCATTTTGTGTCATTGGTTGAACATTTAGGTCATTTTCGTCCTCCCTAGGCTTATTCTAATCCAATTAGGGTTTTTAACCAATCTTATGCATACAATATGTCATTTTGTGTCATTTTGTGTCATTGGTTGAACATTTAGGTCATTTTCGTCCTCCCTAGGCTTATTCTAATCCAATTAGGGTTTTTAACCAATCTTGTGCATCCAATATGTGATTTTGTGTCATTTTGTGTCATTGGTTGAACATTTAGGTCATTTTCGTCCTCCCTAGGCTTATTCTAATCCAATTAAGGTTTTTACCAATCTTGTGCATCCAATATGTGATTTTGTGTCATTTTGTGTCATTGGTTGAACATTTAGGTCATTTTCGTCCTCCCTAGGCTTATTCTAATCCAATTAGGGTTTTTAACCAATCTTGTGCATCCAATATGTGATTTTGTGTCATTTTGTGTCATTGGTTGAACATTTAGGTCATTTTCGTCCTCCCTAGGCTTATTCTAATCTAATTTGGGTTTTTAACCAATCTTGTGCATCCAATATGTGATTTTGTGTCATTTTGTGTCATTGGTTGAACATTTAGGTCATTTTCGTCCTCCCTAGGCTTATTCTAATCCAATTAAGGTTTTTAACCAATCTTGTGCATCCAATATGTGATTTTGTGTCATTTTGTGTCATTGGTTGAACATTTAGGTCATTTTCGACCTCCCTAGGCTTATTCTAATCCAATTAGGGTTTTTAACCAATCTTGTGCATCCAATATGTGATTTTGTGTCATTTTGTGTCATTGGTTGAACATTTAGGTCATTTTCATCCTCCCTAGGCTTATTCTAATCCAATTAGGGTTTTTAACCAATCTTGTGCATCCAATATGTGATTTTGTGTCATTTTGTGTCATTGGTTGAACATTTAGGTCATTTTCGTCCTCCACAAGCTTATTCTAATCCAATTAGGGTTTTAACCAATCTTGTGCATCCAATATGTCATTTTGTGTCATTGGTTGAACATTTAGGTCATTTTCGCCATCCCTAGGCTAATTCTAATCCAATTAGGGTTTTTAACCAATCTTGTGCAACCAATATGTGATTTTGTGTCGTTGGTTGAACATTAAGGTCATTTTCGTCCTCCCTAGGCTTATTCTAATCCAATTAGGGTTTTTAACCAATCTTGTGCATCCAATATGTGATTTTGTGTCATTTTGTGTTATTGGTTGAACATTTAGGTCATTTTCGTCCTCCCTAGGCATATTCTAATCCAATTAGGGTTTTTAACCAATCTTGTGCATCCAATATGTGATTTTGTGTCATTGGTTGAACATTTAGGTCATTTTCGTCCTCCCTAGGCTTATTCTAATCCAATTAGGGTTTTTAACCAATCTTGTGCATCCAATATGTGATTTTGTGTCATTTTGTGTCATTGGTTGAACATTTAGGTCATTTTCGTCCTCCCTAGGCTTATTCTAATCGAATTAGGCTTTTTAACCAATCTTGTGCATCCAATACGTGATTTTGTGTCATTTTGTGTCATTTGTTGCACATTTAGGTCATTTTCGTCCTCCGTAGGCTTATTCTACTCCAATTAGGGTTTTTAACCAATCTTGTGCATCCAATATGTGATTTTCTGTCATTTTGTGTCATTGGTTGAACATTTAGGTCATTTTCGTCCTCCCTAGGCTTATTCTAATCCAATTAGGGTTTTTAACCAATCTTGTGCATCCAATATGTGATTTTGTGTCATTGGTTAAACATTTAGGTCATTTTCGTCCCCCTTAGGCTTATTCTAATCCAACTAGGGTTTTTAACCAATCTTGTGCATCCAATATGTGATTTTGTGTCATTTTGTGTCATCGGTTAAACATTTAGGTTATTTTCGTCCTCCCTAGGCTTATTCTAATCCAATTAGGGTTTTTAACCAATCTTGTGCATCCAATATGTGATTTTGTGTCATTTTGTGTCATTGGTTGAACATTTAGGTCATTTTCGTCCTCCCTAGGCTTATTCTAATCCAATTAGGGTTTTTAACCAATCTTGTGCATCCAATATGTGATTTTGTGTCATTGGTTAAACATTTAGGTCATTTTCGTCCCCCTTAGGCTTATTCTAATCCAACTAGGGTTTTTAACCAATCTTGTGCATCCAATATATGATTTTGTGTCATTGGTTAAACATTTAGGTCATTTTCGTCCTCCCTAAGCTTATTCTAATCTAATTAGGGTTTTTAACGAATCTTGTGCATCCAATATGTGATTTTGTGTCATTTTGTGTCATTGGTTAAACATTTAGGTCATTTTCGTCCTCCCTAGGCTTATTCTAATCCAATTAGGGTTTTTAACCAATCTTGTGCATCCAATATGTGATTTTGTGTCATTTTGTGTCATTGGTTGAACATTTAGGTCATTTTCGTCCTCCCTAGGCTTATTCTAATCCAATTAGGGTTTTTAACCAATCTTGTGCATCCAATATGTGATTTTGTGTCATTTTGTGTCATTTGTAATCCAATTAGGTCATTTTCGTCCTCCCTAGGCTTATTCTTATCCAATTAGGGTTTTTAACCAATCTTGTGCATCCAATATGTGATTTTGTGTCATTTTGTGTCATCTGTAATCCAATTAGGTCATTTTCGTCCTCCCTAGGCTTATTCTAATCCAATTAGCGTTTTTAACCTATCTTGTGCATCCAATATGTGATTTTGTGTCATTTTGTGTCATTGGTTGAACATTTAGGTCATTTTCGTCCTCCCTAGGCTTATTCTAATCCAATTAGGGTTTTTAACCAATCTTGTGCATCCAATATGTGATTTTGTGTCATTTTGTGTCCACGGTTGAACATTTAGGTCATTTTCGTCCTCCCTAGGCTTATTCTAATCCAATTAGGGTTTTTAATCAATCTTGTGTATCCAATATGTGATTTTGTGTCATTTTGTGTCATTGGTTGAACATTTAGGTCATTTTCGTCCTCCCTAGGCTTATTCTAATCCAATTAGGGTTTTTAACCAATCTTGTGCATCCAATATGTGATTTTGTGTCATTTTGTGTCATTGGTTGAACATTTAGTGCATTTTCGTCCTCCCTAGGCTTATCCTAATCCAATTAGGGTTTTTAACCAATCTTGTGTAGCCAATATGTGATTTTGTACCATTGGTTGAACTTTTAGGTCATTTTCGTCCTCCCTAGCCTTATTCTAATCCAATTAGGGTTTTTAACCAATCTTGTGCATCCAATATGTGATTTTCTGTCATTGGTTGAACATTTAGGTCATTTTCGTCCTCGCTAGGCTTTTTCTAATCCAAGTAGGGTTTTTAACCAATCTTGTGCATCCAATATGTGATTTTGTGTCATTGGTTGAACATTTAGGTCATTTTCGTCCTCCCTAGGCTTATCCTAATCCAATTAGGGTTTTTAACCAATCTTGTGTAGCCAATATTTGATTTTGTACCATTGGTTGAACATTTAGGTCATTTTCGTCCTCCCTAGCCTTATTCTAATCCAATTAGGGTTTTTAACCAATATTGTGCATCCAATATGTGATTTTGTGTCATTTTGGGTCATTGGTTGAACATTTAGGTCATATTCGTCCTCCCTAGTCTTATTCTAATCCAATTAGGGTTTTTAACCAATCTTGTGCATCCAATAAGTGATTTTGTGTCATTGGTTGAACATTTAGGTCATTTTCGTCCTCCCAAGGCTTATTCTAAAACAATTAAGGTTTTTAACCAATCTTGTGCATCCAATGTGTGATTTTGTGTCATTTTGTGTCATTGGTTGAACATTTAGGTCAATTTCGTCCTCCCAAGGTTCTTTTTAATCCAATTAGGGTTTTTAACCAATCTTGTGCATCCAATATGTGATTTTGTGTCATTGGTTGAACATTTAGGTCATTTTCGTCCTCCCTAGGCTTATTCTAATCTAATTAAGGTTTTTAACCAATCTTGTGCATCCAATATGTGATTTTGTGTCGTTGGTTGAACATTTAGGTCATTGTCGTCGTCCTTAGGCTTATTCAAATCCAATTAAGGTTTTTAACCAATCTTGTGCATCCAATGTGTGATTTTGTTTGATTTTGTGTCATTGGTTGAACATTTAGGTCATTTTCGTCCTCCCTAGGCTCTTTTTAATCCAATTAGGGTTTTTAACCAATCTTGTGCATCCAATATGTGATTTTGTGTCATTGGTTGAACATTTAGGTCATTTTCGTCCTCCCTAGCCTTATTCTAATCCAATTAGGGTTTTTAACCAATCTTGTGCATCCAATATGTGATTTTGTGTCATTTTGGGTCATTGGTTGAACATATAGGTCATTTGCGTCCTCCCTAGGCTTATTCTAATCCAATTAGGGTTTTTAACCAATCTTGTGCATCCAATATGTGATTTTGTGTCATTTTGTGTCATTGGTTGAACATTTAGGTCATTCTCGTCCTCCCTAGGCTTATTCCAATCCAATTAGGGTTTTTAACCAATCTTGTGCATCCAATATGTGATTTTGTGTCATTGGTTGAACATTTAGGTCATTTTCGTCTTCGCTATGCTTATTCTAATCCAATTAGGATTTTTAGCCAATCTTGTGCATCCAATATGTGATTTTCTGTCATTGGTTGAACATTTAGGTCATTTTCGTTCTTCCTAGGCTTATTCTAATCCAATTAAGGTTTTTAACCAATCTTCTGCATCCAATGTGTGATTTTGTGTCATTTTGTGTCATTGGTTGAACATTTAGGTCATTTTCGTCCTCCCTAGGCTCTTTTTAATCCAATTAGGGTTTTTAACCGATCTTGTGCATCCAATATGTGATTTTGTGTCATTGGTTGAACATTTAGGTCATTTTCATCCTCCCTAGGCTTATTCTAATCCAATTAGGGTTTTTAACCAATCTTGTGCATCCAATATGTGAATTTGTGTCATTTTGTGTCATTGGTTGAACATTTAGGTCATTTTCGTCCTCCCTAGGCTCTTTTTAATCCAATTAGGGTTTTTAACCAATCTTGTGCATCCAATATGTGATTTTGTGTCATTGGTTGAACATTTAGGTCATTTTCGTCCTCCCTAGGCTTATTCTAATCCAATTAGGGTGTTTAACCAATCTTGTGCATCCAATATGTGAATTTGTTTCATTTTGTGTCATTGGTTGAACATTTAGGTCATTTTCGTCCTCCCTAGGCTTATTTTAATCCAATTAAGGTTTTTAACCAATCTTGTGCATCCAATATGTGATTTTGTGTGATTGGTTGAACATTTAGGTCATTTTCGTCCTCCCTAGGGTTATTCTAATCCAATTAGGGTTTGTAACCAATCTTGTGCATCCAATATGTGATTTTTTGTCATTGGTTGAACATTTAGATCATTTTCATCCTCCCTAGGCTTATTCTAATCCAATTAGGGTTTTTAACCAATCTTGTGCATCCAATATGTGATTTTGTGTCATTTTGTGTCATTGGTTGAACATTTAGGTCATTTTCGTCCTCCCTAGGCTTATTCTAATCCAATTAGGGTTTTTAACCAAACTTGTGCATCCAATATCTGATTTTGTGTCATTTTGTGTCATTGGTTGAACATTTAGGTCATTTTCGTCCTCCCTAGGCTTATTCTAATCCAATTAGGGTTTTTAACCAATCTTGTGCATCCAATATGTGATTTTGTGTCATTTTGTGTCATTGGTTGAACATTTAGGTCATTTTCGTCCTCCCTAGGCTTATTCTAATCCAATTAGGGTTTTTAACCAATCTTGTGCATCCAATATGTGATTTTGTGTCATTTTGTGTCATTGGTTGAACATTTAGGTCATTTTCATTCTCCTTAGGCTTATTCTAATCCAATTAGGGTTTTTAACCAATCTTGTGCATCCAATATCTGATTTTGTGTCATTTTGTGTCATTTTGTGTCATTTAGGTCATTTTCGTCCTCCCAAGGCTTATTCTAATCCAATTAGGGTTTTTAACCAATCTTGTGCATCCAATATGTGATTTTGTGTCATTGGTTGAACATTTAGGTCATTTTCGTTCTCCCTAGGCTTATTCTAATCCAATTAGGGTTTTTAACCAATCTTGTGCATCAAATATGTGATTTTGTGTCATTGGTTGAACATTTAGGTCATTTTGGACATCCCTAGGCTTATTCTAATCCAATTAGGGTTTTTAACCAATCTTGTGCATCCAATATGTAATTTTGTGTCATTGGTTGAACATTTAGATCATTTTCGTCCTCCCTAGGCTTATTCTAATCCAATTAGGGTTTTTAACCAATCTTGTGCATCCAATATGTGATTTTGTGTCATTGGTCTAACATTTAGGTCATTTTCGTCCTCCCTAGGCTTATTCTAATCCAATTACGGTTTTTAACCAATCTTGTGCATCCAATATGTGATTTTGTGTCATTGGTTGAACATTTAGATCATTTTCGTCCTCCCTAGGCTTATTCTAATACAATTAGGGTTTTTAACCAATCTTGTGCATCCAAATGTGATTTTGTGTCATTTTGTGTCATTGGTTGAACATTTAGGTCATTTTCGTCCTCCCTAGGCTTATTCTAATCCAATTAGGGTTTTTAACCAATCTTGTGCATCCAATATGTGATTTTGTGTCATTGGTTGAACATTTAGGAAATTTTTGTCCTCCCTAAGCTTTTTCTAATCCAATTAGGGTTTTTAACCAATCTTGTGCATCCAATATGTGATTTTGTGTCATTTTGTGTCATTGGTTGAACATTTAGGTCATTTTCGTCCTCCCTAGGCTTATTCTAATCCAATTAGGGTTTTTAACCAATCTTGTGCATCCAATATGTGATTTTGTGTCATTGGTTGAACATTTAGGTCATTTTCGTCCTCCCTAGGCTTATTCTAATCCAATTAGGGTTTTTAACCAATCTTGTGCATCCAATATGTGATTTGGTGTCATTGGTTGAACATTTAGGTCATTTTCGTCCTCCCTAGGCTAATTCTAATCCAATTAGGGTTTTTAACCAATCTTGTGCATCCAATATGTGATTTTGTGTCATTGGTTGAACATTTAGGTCATTTTCGTCCTCCCTAGGCTTATTCTAATCCAATTAGGGTTTTTAACCAATCTTGTGCATCCAATATGTGATTTTGTGTCATTTTGTGTCATTGGTTGAACATTTAAGTCATTTTCGTCCTCCATAGACTTATTCTAATCCAATTAGGGTTTTTAACCAATCTTGTGCATCCAATATGTGATTTTGTGTCATTGGTTGAACATTTAGGTCATTTTCGTCCTCCCTAGGCTTATTCTAATCCAATTAGGGTTTTTAACCAATCGTGTGCATCCAATATGTGATTTTGTGTCATTGGTTGAACATTTAGGTCATTTTCGTCCTCCCTAGGCTTATTCTAATCCAATTAGGGTTTTTAACCAATCTTGTGCATCCAATATGTGATTTTTTGTCATTGGTTGAATATTTAGGTCATTTTTGTTCTCCCTAGGCTTATTCTAATCCAATTAGGGTTTTTAACCAATCTTGTGCATCCAATATGTGATTTTGTGTCATTTTGTGTCATTGGTTGAACATTTAGGTCATTTTCGTCCTCCCTAGGCTTATTCTAATCCAATTAGGGTTTTTAACCAATCTTGTGCATCCAATATGTGATTTTGTGTCATTGGTTGAACATTTAGGTCATTTTTGTCCTCCCTAGGCTTATTCTAATCCAATTAGGGTTTTTAACCAATCTTGTGCATCCAATATGTGATTTTGTGTCATTTTGTGTCATTGGTTGAACATTTAGGTCATTTTCGTCCTTGCTAGGCTTATTCTAATCCAATTAGGGTTTTTAACCAATCTTGTGCATCCAATATGTGATTTTGTGTCATTGGTTGAACATTTAGGTCATTTTCGTCCTCCCTAGGCTTATTCTAATCCAATTAGGGTTTTTAACCAATCTTGTGCATCCAATATGTGATTTTGTGTCATTTTGTGTCATTGGTTGAAGATTTTGTTCATTTTCGTTCTCCCTAGGCTTATTCTAATCCAATTAGGGTTTTTAACCAATCTTGTGCATCCAATATGTGATTTTGTGTCATTTTGTGTCATTGGTTGAACATTTAGGTCATTTTCGTCCTCCCTAGGCTTATTCTAATCCAATTAGGGTTTTTAACCAATCTTGTGCATCCAATATGTGATTTTGTGTCATTGGTTGAACATTTAGGTCATTTTCGTCATCGCTAGGCTTATTCTAATCCAATTAGGATTTTTAACCAATCTTGTGCATCCAATATGTGATTTTGTGTCATTTTGTGTCATTGGTTGAACATTTAGGTCATTTTTGTCCTCCCTAGGCTTATTCTAATCCAATTAGGGTTTTTAACCAATCTTGTGCATCCAATATGTAATTTTGTGTCATTTTGTGTCATTGGTTGAACATTTAGGTCATTTTCGTCCTTGCTAGGCTTATTCTAATCCAATTAGGGTTTTTAACCAATCTTGTGCATCCAATATGTGATTTTGTGTCATTGGTTGAACATTTAGGTCATTTTCGTCCTCCCTAGGCTTATTCTAATCCAATTAGGGTTTTTAACCTATCTTGTGCATCCTATATGTGATTTTGTGTAATTGGTTGAACATTTAGGTCATTTTTGTCCTCCCTAGGCTTATTCTAATCCAATTAGGGTTTTTAACCAATCTTGTGCATCCAATATGTGATTTTGTGTCATTGGTTGAACATTTAGGTCATTTTCGTCCTCCCTAGGCTTATTCTAATCCAATTAGGGTTTTTAACCAATCCTGTGTATCCAATATGTGATTTTGTGTAATTTTGTGTCATTGGTTGAACATTTAGGTCATTTTTGTCCTCCCTAGGCTTATTCTAATCCAATTAGGGTTTTTAACCAATCTTGTGCATCCAATATGTGATTTTGTGTCATTGGTTGAACATTTAGGTCATTTTCGTCCTCCCTAGGCTTATTCTAATCCAATTAGGTTTTTTAACCAATCTTGTACATCCAATATGTGATTTTGTGTCATTTTGTGTCATTGGTTGAACATTTAGGTCATTTTCGTCCTCCCTAGGCTTATTCTAATCCAATTAGGGTTTTTAACCAATCTTGTGCATCCAATATGTGTTTTTGTGTCATTGGTTGAACATTTAGGTCATTTTCGTCCTCCCTAGACTTATTCTAATCCAATTAGGGTTTTTAACCAATCTTGTGCATCCAATATGTGATTTTGTGTCATTGGTTGAACATTTAGGTCATTTTCGTCCTCCCTAGGCTTATTCTAATCCAATTAGGGTTTTTAACCAATCTTGTGCATCCAATATGTGATTTTGTGTCATTTTGTGTCATTGGTTGAACATTTAGGTCATTTTGTCCTCCCTATGCTTATTCTAATCCAATTAGGGTTTTTAACCTATCTTGGGTATCCAATATGTGATTTTGTGTCATTTTGTGTCATTGGTTGAACATTTAGGTCATTTTCGTCCTCCCTAGGCTTATTCTAATCCAATTAGGGTTTTTAACAAATCTTGTGCATCCAATATGTGATTTTGTGTCATTTTGTGTCATTGGTTGAACATTTAGGTCATTTTCGTCTTCCCTAGGCTTATTCTAATCCAATTAGGGTTTTTAACCAATCTTGTGCATCCAACATGTGATTTTGTGTCATTGGTTGAACATTTAGGTCATTTTTTCCTCCCTAGGGTTATTCTAATCCAATTAAGGTTTTTAACCAATCTTGTGCATTCAATATGTGATTTTGTACCATTGGTTGAACATTTAGGTCATTTTCGTCCTCCCTTGCCTTATTCTAATCCAATTAGGGTTTTTAACCAATCTTGTGCATCCAATATGTGATTTTGTGTCATTGGTTAAACATTTAGGTCATTTTCGTCCTCCCTAGGCTTATTCTAATCCAATTAGGGTTTTTAACCAATCTTGTGCATCCAATATGTGATTTTGTGTCATTTTGTGTCATTGGTTGAACATTTAGGTCATTCTCGTCCTCCCTAGGCTTATTCTAATCCAATTAGGGTTTTTAACCAATCTTGTGCATCCAACATGTGATTTTGTGTCATTGGTTGAACATTTAGGTCATTTTTTCCTCCCTAGGGTTATTCTAATCCAATTAGGGTTTTTAACCAATCTTGTGCATTCAATATGTGATTTTGTGTCATTTTGTGTCATTGGTTGAACATTTAGGTCATTTTCGTCCTCCCTAGGCTTATTCTAATCCAATTAGGGTTTTTAACAAATCTTGTGCATCCAATATGTGATTTTGTGTCATTGGTTGAACGTTTAGGTCATTTTCGTCTTCGCTATGCTTATTCTAATCCAATTAGGATTTTTAGCCAATCTTGTGCATCCAATATGTGATTTTCTGTCATTGTGTGTCATTGGTTGAACATTTAGGTCATTTTCGTTCTTCCTAGGCTTATTCTAATCCAATTAAGGTTTTTAACCAATCATCTGCATCCAATGTGTGATTTTGTGTCATTTTGTGTCATTGGTTGAACATTTAGGTCATTTTCGTCCTCCCTAGGCTCTTTTTAATCCAATTAGGATTTTTAACCAATCTTGTGCATCCAATATGTGATTTTGTGTCATTGGTTGAACATTTAGGTCATTTTCGTCCTCCCTAGGCTTATTCTAATCCAATTAGGGTTTTTAACCAATCTTGTGCATCCAATTTGTGATTTTGTGTCATTTTTTGTCATTGGTTGAACATTTAGGTCATTTTCGTCCTCCCTAGGCTTATTCTAATACAATTACTGTTTTTAACCAATCTTGTGCATCCAATATGTGATTTTGTGTCATTGGTTGAACATTTAGGTCATTTTCGTCCTCCCTAGGCTTATTCTAATCCAATTAGGGTTTTTAACCAATCTTGTGCATCCAATATGTGATTTTGTGTCATTTTGTGTCATTGGTTGAACATTTAGGTCATTTTCGGCCTCCCTAGGCTTATTCTAATTCAATTAGGGTTTTTAACCAATCTTGTGCATTCGATATGTGATTTTGTGTCATTTTGTGTCATTGGTGGAACATTTAGGTCATTTTCGTCCTCCCTAGGCTTATTCTAATCCAATTAGGGTTTTTAACCAATCTTGTGCATCCAATATGTGATTTTGTGTCATTTTGTGTCATTGGTTGAACATTTAGGTCATTTTTGTCCTCCCTAGGCTTATTCTAATCCAATTAGGGTTTTTAACCATTCTTGTGCATCCAATATGTGATTTTGTTTCATTGGTTGAACATTTAGGTCATTTTCGCCTTGCTAGGCTTATTCTAATCCAATTAGGGTTTTTAACCAATCTAGTGCATCCAATATGTGATTTTGTGTCATTGGTTGAACATTTAGGTCATTTTCGTCCTCCCTAGGCTTTTTCTAATCCAATTAAGGTTTTTAACCAATCTTGTGCATCCAATGTGTTATTTTGTGTCATTTTGTGTCATTGGTTGAAAATTTAGGTCATTTTCGTCCTCCCTAGGCTCTTTTTAATCCAATTAGGGTTTTTAACCAATCTTGTGCATCCAATATGTGATTTTGTGTCATTGGTTGAACATTTAGGTCATTTTCGTCCTCCCTAGGCTTATTCTATTCCAATTAGGGTTTTTAACCAATCTTGTGCATTCAATATGTGATTTTGTGTCATTTTGTGTCATTGGTTGAACATTTAGGTCATTTTCGTCCTCCCTAGGCTTATTCTAATCCAATTAGGGTTTTTAACCAATCTTATGCATCCAATGTGTGATTTTATTTCATTGGTTGAACATTTAGGTCATTTTCGTCCTCCCTTGGGTTATTCTTATCCAATTAGGGTTTTTAACAAATCTTGTACATCCAATATGTGATTTTGTGTCATTTTGTATCATTGGTTGAACATTTACGTCATTTTCGTACTCCCTAGGCTTATTCTAATCCAATTAGGGTTTTTAACCAATCTTGTGCATCCAATATGTGATTTTGTGTCATTGGTTGAACATTTAGGTCATTTTCGTCCTCCCTAGGCTTATTCTAATCCAATTAGGGTTTTTAACCAATCTTGTGCATCCAATATGTGATTTTGTGTCATTTTGAGTCATTGGTTGAACATTTAAGTCATTTTCGTCCTCCCTAGGCTTATTCTAATCCAATTAAGTTTTTAACCAATCTTGTGCATCCGATATGTGATTTTGTGTCATTGGTTGCACATTTAGGTCATTTTCGTCCTCCCTAGGCTTATTCTAATCCAATTAGGGTTTTTAACCAATCTTGTGCACATAATAAGTGATTTTATTTCATTGGTAACCCAATTAGGTCATTTTCGTCCTCGCTAGGCTTATTCTAATCCAATTAGAGTTTTTAACCAATCTTGTGCATCCAATATGTGATTTTGTGTCATTTTGTGTCATTGGTTGAACATTTAGGTCATTTTCGTCCTCCCTAGGCTTATTCTAATCCAATTAGGGTTTTTAACCAATCTTGTGCATCCAATATGTGATTTTGTGTCATTTTGTGTCATTGGTTGAACATTTAGGTCATTTTCGTCCTCCCTAGGCTTATTCTAATCTAATTCGGGTTTTAAACCAATCTTGTGCATCCAATATGTGATTTTGTGTCATTGGTTGAACATTTAGGTCATTTTCGTCCTCCCTAGGCTTATTCTAATCCAATTAGGGTTTTTAACCAATCTTGTGCATCCAATATGTGATTTTGTGTCATTGGTTGAACATTTAGGTCATTTTCGTCCTCCCTAGGCTTATTCTAATCCAATTAGGGTTTTTAACCAATCTTGTGCATCCAATATGTGATTTTGTCTCATTGCTTGAACATTTAGATCATTTTCGTCCTCCCTAGGCTTATTCTAATCCAATTAGGGTTTTTAACCAATCTTGTGCATCCAATATGTGATTTTGTGCATTTTGTGTCATTGGTTGAACATTTAGGTCATTTTGGTCCTCCCTAGGCTTATTCTAATCCAATTAGATTTTTAACCAATCTTGTGCATCCAATATGTGATTTTGTGTCATTGGTTGAACATTTAGGTCATTTTCGTCCTCCCTAGGCTTATTCTAATCCAATTAGGGTTTTTAACCAATCTTGTGCATCCAATATGTGATTTTGTGTTATTTTGTGTCCATGGTTGAACATTTAGGTCATTTTCATCCTCCCTAGGCTTATTCTAATCCAATTAGGGTTTTTAACCAATCTTGTGCATCCAATATGTGATTTTGTGTCATTGGTTGAACATTTAGGTCATTTTCGTCCTCCCTAGGGTTATTCTAATCCAATTAGTGTTTTTAACCAATCTTGTGCATCCAATATGTGATTTTGTGTCATTGGTTGAACATTTAGGTCATTTTCGTCCTCCCTAGGCTTATTCTAATCCAATTAGGGTTTTTAACCAATCTTGTGCATCCAATATGTGATTTTGTGTCATTTTGTGTCATTGGTTGAACATTTAGATCATTTTCGTCTTCCCTAGGCTTATTCTAATCCAATTAGGGTTTTTAACCAATCTTGTGCATCCAATATGTGATTTTGTGTCATTTTGTGTCATTGGTTGAACATTTAGGTCATTTTCGTCCTCCCTATGCTTATTCTAATCCAATTAGTGTTTTTAACCAATCTTGTGCATCCAATATGTGATTTTGTGTCATTGGTTGAACATTTAGGTCATTTTCGTCCTCCCTAGGCTTATTCTAATCCAATTAGGGTTTTTAACCAATCTTGTGCATCCAATATGTGATTTTGTGTCATTTTGTGTCATTGGTTGAAGATTTAGGTCATTTTCGTCCTCCCTAGGCTCTTTTTAATCCAATTAGGGTTTTTAACCAATCTTGTGCATCCAATATGTGATTTTGTGTCATTGGTTGAACATTTAGGTCATTTTCGTCCTCCCTAGGCTTATTCTAATCCAATTAGGGTTTTTAACCAATCTTGTGCATCCTATATGTGATTTTGTGTTATTGGTTGAACATTTAGGTCATTTTTGTCCTCCATAGGCTTATTCTAATCCAATTAGGGTTTTTAACCAATCTTGTGCATCCAATATGTGATTTTGTGTCATTGGTCGAACATTTAGGTTATTTTTGTCCCCCCTAGGCTTATTCTAACCTAATTAGGGTTTTTAACCAATCTTGTGCATCCAATATGTGATTTTGTGTCATTGGTTGAACATTTAGGTCATTTTCGTCCTCCCTAGGCTTATTCTAATCCAATTAGGGTTTTTAACCAATCTTGTGCATCCAATATGTGATTTTGTGTCATTGGTTGAACATTTAGGTCATTTTCGTCCTCCCTAGGCTTATTCTAATCCAATTAAGGTTTTTAACCAATCTTGTGCAACCAATATGTGATTTTGTGTCATTGGTTGAACATTTACGTCATTTTCGTCCTCCCGAGGCTTATTCTAATCCAATTAGGGTTTTGAACCAATCTTGTGCATCCAATATGTAATTTTGTGTCATTGGTTGAACATTTGGGTCATTTTCATCCTCCCTAGGCTTATTCTAATCCAATTAGGGTTTTTAACAATTCTTGTGCATCCAATATGTGATTTTCTGTCATTTTGTGTCATTGGTTGAACATTTAGGTCATTTTCGTCCTCCCTAGGCTTATTCTAATCCAATTAGGGTTTTTAACAAATCTTGTGCAACCAATATGTGATTTTGTGTCATTGGTTAAACATTTAGGTCATTTTCGTCCTCCCTAGGCTTATTCTAATCCAATTAGGGTTTTTAACCAATCTTGTGCATCCAATATGTGATTTTGTGTCATTTTGTGTCATTGGTTGAACATTTAGGTCATTTTCGTCCTCCCTAGGCTTATTCTAATCCAATTAGGGTTTTTAACCAATCTTGTGCATCCAATATGTGATTTTGTGTCATTGGTTAAACATTTAGGTCATTTTCGTCCCCCTTAGGCTTATTCTAATCCAACTAGGGTTTTTAACCAATCTTGTGCATCCAATATATGATTTTGTGTCATTGGTTAAACATTTAGGTCATTTTCGTCCTCCCTAAGCTTATTCTAATCTAATTAGGGTTTTTAACGAATCTTGTGCATCCAATATGTGATTTTGTGTCATTTTGTGTCATTGGTTAAACATTTAGGTCATTTTCGTCCTCCCTAGGCTTATTCTAATCCAATTAGGGTTTTTAACCAATCTTGTGCATCCAATATGTGATTTTGTGTCATTTTGTGTCATTGGTTGAACATTTAGGTCATTTTCGTCCTCCCTAGGCTTATTCTAATCCAATTAGGGTTTTTAACCAATCTTGTGCATCCAATATGTGATTTTGTGTCATTGGTTGAACATTTAGGTCATTTTTGTCCTCCCTAGGCTTATTCTAATCCAATTAGGGTTTTTAACCAATCTTGTGCATCCAATATGTGATTTTGTGTCATTTTGTGTCATTGGTTGAACATTTAGGTCATTTTCGTCCTTGCTAGGCTTATTCTAATCCAATTAGGGTTTTTAACCAATCTTGTGCATCCAATATGTGATTTTGTGTCATTGGTTGAACATTTAGGTCATTTTCGTCCTCCCTAGGCTTATTCTAATCCAATTAGGGTTTTTAACCAATCTTGTGCATCCAATATGTGATTTTGTGTCATTTTGTGTCATTGCTTGAACATTTAGGTCATTTTCGCCCTCCCTAAGCTTATTCTAATCCAATTAGGGTTTTTAACCAATCTTGTGCATCCAATATGTGATTTTGTGTCATTGGTTGAACATTTAGGTCATTTTCGTCCTCCCTAGGCTTATTCTAATCCAATTAGGGTTTTTAACCAATCTTGTGCATCCAATATGTGATTTTGTGTCATTTGTTGAACATTTAGTTCATTTTCGTCCTCCCTAGGCTTATTCTAATCCAATTAGGGTTTTTAACCAATCTTGTGCATCCAATATGTGATTTTGTGTCATTGGTTGAACATTTAGGTCATTTTCGTCCTCCCTAGGCTTATTCTAATCCAATTAGGGTTTTTCACCAATCTTGTGCATCGAATATGTGATTTTGTGTCATTGGTTGCACATTTAGGTCATTTTCGTCCTCCCTAGGCATATTCTAATCCAATTAGGGTTTTTAACCAATCTTGTGCATCCAATATGTGACTTTGTGTCATTGGTTGAACATTTAGGTCATTTTGGTGCTCCCTAGACTTATTCTAATCCAATTAGGGTTTTTAACCAATCTTGTGCATCCAATATGTGATTTAGTGTCATTTTGTGTCATTGGTTGAACATTTAGGTCATTTTCGTCCTCCCTAGGCTTATTCTAATCCAATTAGGGTTTTTAACCAATCTTGTGCATCCAATATGTGATTTTGTGTCATTGGTTGAACATTTAGGTCATTTTCGTCCTCCTTATGCTTATTCTAATCCAATTAGGGTTTTTAACCAATCTTGTGCATCCAATATGTGATTTTGTGTCATTGGTTGAACATTTAGGTCATTTTCGTCCTCGCTAGGCTTTTTCTAATCCAATTCGGGTTTTTAACCAAACTTGTGCATCCAATATGTGATTTTGTGTCATTGGTTGAACATTTAGGTCATTCTCGTCCTCCCTAGGCTTATTCTAATCCAATTAAGGTTTTTAACCAATCTTGTGCATCCAATGTGTGATTTTGTGTCATTTTGTGTCATTGGTTGAAGATTTAGGTCATTTTCGTCCTCCCTAGGCTCTTTTTAATCCAATTAGGGTTTTTAACCAATCTTGTGCATCCAATATGTGATTTTGTGTCATTGGTTGAACATTTAGGTCATTTTCGTCCTCCCTAGGCTTATTCTAATACAATTAGGGTTTTTAACCAATCTTCTGCATCCAATATGTGATTTTGTGTCATTTTGTGTCATTGGTTGAACATTTAGGTCATTTTCGTCATCCCTAGGCTTATTTTAATCCAATTAAGGTTTTTAACCAATCTTGTGCATCCAATATGTGATTTTGTGTCTTTGGTTGAACATTTAGGTCATTTTCGTGCTCCCTAGGCTTATTCTAATCCAATTAGGGTTTTTAACCAATCTTGTGCATCCAATATGTGATTTTGTGTCATTTTGTGTCATTGGTTGAACATTTAGGTCATTTTCGTCCTCCCTAGGCTTATTCTAATCCAATTAGGGTTTTTAACCAATCTTGTGCATCCAATATGTGATTTTGTGTCATTGGTTGAACATTTAGGTCATTTTCCTCCTCCCTAGGGTTATTCTAATCCAATTAGGGTTTTTAACCAATCTTGTGCATTCAATATGTGATTTTGTGCCATTTTGTGTCATTGGTTGAACATTTAGGTCATTTTCGTCCTCTCTATGCTTATTTTAATCCAATTAAGGTTTTTAACCAATCTTGTGCATCCAATATGTGATTTTGTGTCATTGGTTGAACATTTAGGTCATTTTCGTCCTCCCTAGCCTTATTCTAATCCAATTAGGGTGTTTAACCAATCTTGTGCATCCAATATGTGATTTTTTGTAATTTTGGGTCATTGGTTGAACATATAGGTCATTTTCTTCCTCCCTAGGCTTATTCTAATCCAATTAGGGTTTTTAACCAATCTTGTGCATCCAATTTGTGATTTTGTGTCATTGGTTAAACATTTAGGTCATTTTCGTCCTCCCTATGCTTATTCTAATCCAATTAGGGTTTTTAACCAATCTTGTGCATCCAATATGTGATTTTGTGTCATTGGTTGAACATTTAGGTCATTTTCATCCTCCCTAGGCTTATTCTAATCCAATTAGGGTTTTTAACCAATCTTTTGCATCCAATATGTGATTTTGTGTCATTGGTTGAACATTTAGGTCATTTTCGTCCTCCCTAGGCTTACTCTAATCCAATTAGGGTTTTTAACCAATCTTGTGCATCCAATATGTGATTTTGTGTCATTTTGTGTCATTGGTTGAACATTTAGGTCATTTTCGTCCTCCTTAGGCTTATTCTAATCCAATTAGGGTTTTTAACCAATCTTGTGCATCCAATATGTGATTTTGTGTCATTTTGTGTCATTGGTTGAACAACTAGGTCATTTTCGTCCTCCCTAGGCTTATTCTAATCCAATTAGGGTTTTTAACCAATCTTGTGCATCCAATATGTGATTTTGTGTCATTTTGTGTCATTGGTTGAACATTTAGGTCATTTTCGTCCTCCCTAGGCTTATTCTAATCCAATTAGGGTTTTTAACCAATCTTGTGCATCCAATATGTGATTTTGTGTCATTTTGTGTCATTGGTTGAACATTTAGGTCATTTTCGTCCTCCCTAGGCTTATTCTAATCAATTAGGGTTTTTAACCAATCTTGTGCATCCAATATGTGATTTTGTGTCATTTTGTGTCATCAGTTGAACATTTAGGTCGTTTTCGTCTTCCCTAGGCTTATTCTAATCCGATTAGGGTTTTTATTCAATCTTGTGCATCCAATATGTGATTTTGTGTCATTGGTTGAACATTTAGGTCATTTTCGTCCTCCCTAGACTTATTCTAATCCAATTAGGGTTTTTAACCAATCTTGTGCATCCAATATGTGATTTTGTGTCATTGGTTGAACATTTAGGTCATTTTCGTCCTCCCTAGAGTTTTCTAATCCAATTAGTGTTTTTAACCAATCTTGTGCATCCAATATGTGATTTTGTGTCATTGGTTGAACATTTAGGTCATTTTCGTCCTCCCTAGGCTTATTCTAATCCAATTAGGGTTTTTAACCAATCTTGTGCATCCAATTTGTGATTTTGTGTCATTTTTTGTCATTGGTTGAACATTTAGGTCATTTTCATCCTCCCTAGGCTTATTCTAATACAATTACTGTTTTTAACCAATCTTGTGCATCCAATATGTGAATTTGTGTCATTGGTTGAACATTTAGGTCATTTTCGTCCTCCCTAGGCTTATTCTAATCCAATTAGGGTTTTTACCCAATCCTGTGCATCCAATATGTGATTTTGTGTCATTTTGTGTCATTGGTTGAACATTTAGCTCATTTTCGTCCTCCCTAGGCTTATTCTAATCCAATTAGGGTTTTTAACCAATCTTGTGCATCCAATATGTGATTTTGTGTCATTGGTTGAACATTTAGGTCATTTTCGTCCTCCCTAGGCTTATTCTAATCCAATTAGGGTTTTTAACCAATCTTGTGCATCCAATTTGTGATTTTGTGTCATTTTTTGTCATTGGTTGAACATTTAGGTCATTTTCGTCCTCCCTAGGCTTATTCTAATACAATTACTGTTTTTAACCAATCTTGTGCATCCAATATGTGATTTTGTGTCATTGGTTGAACATTTAGGTCATTTTCGTCCTCCCTAGGCTTATTCTAATCCAATTAGGGTTTTTAACCAATCTTGTGCATCCAATATGTGATTTTGTGTCATTTTGTGTCATTGGTTGAACATTTAGGTCATTTTCGTCCTCCCTAGGCTTATTCTAATCGAATTAGGCTTTTTAACCAATCTTGTGCATCCAATACGTGATTTTGTGTCATTTTGTGTCATTTGTTGCACATTTAGGTCATTTTCGTCCTCCGTAGGCTTATTCTACTCCAATTAGGGTTTTTAACCAATCTTGTGCATCCAATATGTGATTTTCTGTCATTTTGTGTCATTGGTTGGACATTTAGGTCATTTTCGTCCTCCTTAGGCTTATTCTAATCCAATTAGGGTTTATAACCAATCTTGTGCATCCAATATGTGATTTTGTGTCATTGGTTGAACATTTAGGTCATTTTCGTCCTCCCTAGGCTTATTCTAATCCAATTAGGGTTTTTAACCAATCTTGTGCATCCAATATGTGATTTTGTGTCATTTTGTGTCATTGGTTGAACATTTAGGTCATTTTCGTCCTCCCTAGGCTCTTTTTAATGCAATTAGGGTTTTTAACCAATCTTGTGCATCCAATATGTGATTTTGTGTCATTGGTTGAACATTTAGGTCATTTTCGTCCTCCCTAGGCTTATTCTAATCCAATTAGGGTTTTTAACCAATCTTGTGCATCCAATATGTGATTTTGTGTCATTTTTTTGTCATTGGTTGAACATTTAGGTCATTTTCATCCTCGCTAGGCTTATTCTAATCCAATTAGGGTTTTCAACCAATCTTGTGCATCCAATATGTGATTTTGTGTCATTGGTTGAACATTTAGGTCATTTTCGTCCTCCCTAGGCTTATTCTAATCCAATTAGGGTTTTTAACCAATCTTGTGCATCCAATATGTGATTTTGTGATTGGTTGAATATTTAGGTCATTTTCGTCCTCCCTAAGCTTATTCTAATCCAATTAGGGTTTTTAACCAATCTTGTGCATCCAATATGTGATTTTGTGTCATTGGTTGAACATTTAGGTCATTTTCGTCCTCCCTAGGCTTATTCTAATCCAATTAGGGTTTTTAACCAATCTTGTGCATCCAATATGTGATTTTGTGTCATTTTGTGTCATTGGCTAAACTTTTAGTTCATTTTCGTCCTCCTAGGCTTATTCTAATCCAATTAGGGTTTTTAACCAATCTTGTGCATCCAATATGTGATTTTGTGTCATTTTGTGTCATTGGTTGAACATTTAGGTCATTTTCGTCCTCCCTAGGCTTATTCTAATCCAATTAGGGTTTTTAACCAATCTTGTGCATCCAATATGTGATTTTGTGTCATTTTATGTCATTGGTATAACATTTAGGTCATTATCGTCCTCCCTAGGCCTATTCTAATCCAATTAGGGTTTTTAACCAATCTTGTGCATCCAATATGTGATTTTGTGTCATTTTGTGTCATTGGTTGAACATTTAGGTCATTTTCGTCCTCCCTAGGCTTATTCTAATCCAATTAGGGTTTTTAACCACTAGTGCATCCAATATGTGATTTTGTGTCATTTTGTGTCATTGGTTGAACATTTAGGTCATTTTCGTCCTCCCTAGGCTTATTCTAATCCAATTAGGGTTTTTAACCAATCTTGTGCATCCAATATGTGATTTTGTGTCATTTAGGTAATTTTCGTCCTCCCTAGGCTTATTCTAATCCAAAAAGGGTTTTTAACCAATCTTGTGCATCCAATATATGATTTTGTGTCCTTGGTTGAACATTTAGGTCATTTTCATCCTCCCTAGGCTTATTCTAATCCAATTAGGGTTTTTAACCAATCTTGTGCATCCAATATGTGATTTTGTGACATTGGTTGAACATTGAGGTCATTTTCGTCCTCCCTAGGCTTATTCTAATCCAATTAGGGTTTTTAACCACTAGTGCATCCAATATGTGATTTTGTGTCATTTTGTGTCATTGGTTGAACATTTAGGTCATTTTCGTCCTCCCTAGGCTTATTCTAATCCAATTAGGGTTTTTAACCAATCTTGTGCATCCAATATGTGATTTTGTGTCATTGGTTGAACATTTAGGTCATTTTCGTCCTCCCTAGGCTTATTCTAATCCAATGAGGGTTTTTAACCAATCTTGTGCATCCAATATGTGATTTTGTGTCATTGGTTGAACATTTAGGTCATTTTCGTCCTCCCTAGGCTTATTCTAATCCAATTAGGGTTTTTAACCAATCTTGTGCATCCAATATGTGATTTTGTGTCATTTTGTGTCATTGCTTGAACATTTAGGTCATTTTCGCCCTCCCTAAGCTTATTCTAATCCAATTAGGGTTTTTAACCAATCTTGTGCATCCAATATGTGATTTTGTGTCATTGGTTGAACATTTAGGTCATTTTCGTCCTCCCTAGGCTTATTCTAATCCAATTAGGGTTTTTAACCAATCTTGTGCATCCAATATGTGATTTTGTGTCATTTTGTGTCATTGGTTGAACATTTAGGTCATTTTCGTCCTCCCTAGGCTTATTTTAATCCAATTAGGGTTTTTAACCAATCTTGTGCATCCAATATGTGATTTTGTATCATTTTGTGTCATTGGTTGATCATTTAGGTCATTTTCGTCCTCCCTAGGCTTATTCTAATCCAATTAGGGTTTTTAACCAATCTTGTGCATCCAATATGTGATTTTGTGTCATTGGTTGAACATTTAGGTCATTTTCGTCCTCCGTAGGCTTATTCTAATCCACTTAGGGTTTTTAACCAATCTTGTGCATCCAATATGTGATTTTGTGTCATTGGTTGAACATTTAGGTCATTTTCGTCCTCCCTAGGCTTATTCTAATCCAATTAGGGTTTTTAACCAATCTTGTGCATCCAATATGTGATTTTGTGTCATTTTGTGTCATTGGTTGAACATTTAGGTCATTTTCGTCCTCCCTAGGCTTTTTCTAATACAATTACGGTTTTTAACCAATCTTGTGCATCCAATATGTGATTTTGTGTCATTGGTTGAACATTTATGTCATTTTCGTCCTCCCTAGGCTTATTCTAATCCAATTAGGGTTTTTAACCAATCTTGTGCATCCAATATGTGATTTTGTGTCATTTTGTGTCATTGGTTGAACATTTAGGTCATTTTCGTCATCCCTAGGCTTATTCTAATCCAATTAGGGTTTTTAACCAATCTTGTGCATCCAATATGTGATTTTGTGTCATTGGTTGAACATTTCGGTCATTTTCGTCCTCCCTAGGGTTATTCTAATCCAATTAGGGTTTTTAACGAATCTTGTGCATTCAATATGTGATTTTGTGTCATTTTGTGTCATTGGTTGAACATTTAGGTCATTTTCGTCCTCCCTAGGCTTATTTTAATCCAATTAGGGTTTTTAACCAATCTTGTGCATCCAATATGTGATTTTGTGTCATTGGTTGAACATTTAGGTCATTTTTGTCCTCCCTAGGCTTATTCTAATCCAATTAGGGTTTTTAACCAATCTTGTGCATCCAATATGTGATTTTGTGTCATTTTGTGTTATTGGTTGAACATTTAGGTCATTTTCGTCCTCCCTAGGCTTATTCTAATCCAATTACGGTTTTTAACCAATCTTGTGCATCCAATATGTGATTTTGTGTCATTTTGTGTCATTGGTTGAACATTCAGGTCATTTTTGTCGTCCCTAGGCTTATTCTAATCCAATTAGGGTTTTTAACCAATCTTGTGCATCCAATATGTGATTTTGTGTCATTTTGTGTCATTGGTTGAACATTTAGGTCATTTTCGTCCTCCCTAGGCTTATTCTAATCCAATTAGGGTTTTTAACCAATCTTGTGCATCCAATATGTGATTTTGTGTCATTGGTTGAACATTTAGGTCATTTTCGTCCTCCCTAGGCTTATTCTAATCGAATTAGGATTTTTAACCAATCTTGTGCATCCAATATGTGATTTTTTGTCATTTTGTGTCATTGGTTGAACATTTAGGTCATTTTCGTCCTCCCTAGGCTTATTCTAATCCAATTAGGGTTTTTAACCAATCTTGTGCATACAATATGTCATTTTGTGTCATTTTGTGTCATTGGTTGAACATTGAGGTCATTTTAGTCCTCCCTAGGCTTATTCTAATCCATTTAGGGTTTTTAACCAATCTTGTGCATCCAATATGTGATTTTGTGTCATTTTGTGTCATTGGTTGAACATTTAGGTCATTTTCGTCCTCCCTAGGCTTATTCTAATCCAATTAGGGTTTTTAACCAATCTTGTGCATCCAATATGTGATTTTGTGTCATTTTGTGTCATTGGTTGAACATTTAGGTCATTTTCGTCGTCCCTAGGCTTATTCTAATCCAATTAGGGTTTTAACCAATCTTGTGCATCCAATATGTGATTTTGTGTCATTTTGTGTCATTGGTTGAACATTGAGGTCATTTTCGTCATCCCTAGGCTTATTCTAATCCAATTAGGATTTTTAACCAATCTTGTGCATCCAATATGTGATTTTGTGTCATTGGTTGAACATTTAGGTCATTTTCGTCCTCCCTAGGCTTATTCTAATCCAATTAGGGTTTTTAACCAATCTTGTGCATCCAATATGTGATTTTGTGTCATTTTGTGTGATTGGTTGAACATTTAGGTCATTATCGTCCTCCCCAGGCTTATTCTAATCCAGTTAGGGTTTTTAACCAATCTTGTGCATCCAATATGTGAATTTGTGTCATTTTGTGCCATTGGTTGAATATTTAGGTCATTTTCGTCTTCCGTAGGCTTATTCTAATCCAATTAAGGTTTTTAACCAATCTTGTGCATCCAATATGTGATTTTGTGTCATTGGTTGAACATTTAGGTCATTTTCGTCCTCCCTAGGCTTATTCTAATCCAATTAGGATTTTTAACCAATCTTGTGCATCCAATATGTGATTTTGTGTCATTGGTTGAACATTTAGGTCATTTTCGTCCTCCATAGGCTTATTCTAATCCAATTAGGGTTTTTAACCAATCTTGTGCATCCAATATGTGATTTTTTGTCATTGGTTGAACATTTAGGTCATTTTCGTCCTCCCTAGGCTTATTCTAATCCAATTAGGGTTTTTAACCAATCTTGTGCATCCAATATGTGATTTTGTGTCCTTTTGTGTCATTGGTTGAACATTTAGGTCATTTTCGTCCTCCCTAGGCTTATTCTAATCCAATTAAGGTTTTTAACCAATCTTGTGCGTCCAATATGTGATTTTGTGTCATTTTGTGTCATTGGTGGAACATTTAGGTCATTTTAGTCCTCCCTAGGCTTATTCTAATCCAATTAAGGTTTTTAACCAATCTTATGCATCCAATATGTGATTTTGTGTCATTTTGTGTCATTGGTTGAACATTTAGGTCATTTTCGTCCTCCCTAGGCTTATTCTAATCCAATTAGGGTTTTTAACCAATCTTGTGCATCCAATATGTGATTTTGTGTCATTGGTTGAACATTTAGGTCATTTTTGTCCTCCCTAGGCTTATTCTAATCCAATTAGGGTTTTTAACCAATCTTGTGCATCCAATATGTGATTTTGTGTCATTTTGTGTCATTGGTTGAACATTTAGGTCATTTTCGTCCTTGCTAGGCTTATTCTAATCCAATTAGGGTTTTTAACCAATCTTGTGCATCCAATATGTGATTTTGTGTCATTGGTTGAACATTTAGGTCATTTTCGTCCTCCCTAGGCTTATTCTAATCCAATTAGGGTTTTTAACCAATCTTGTGCATCCAATATGTGATTTTGTGTCATTTTGTGTCATTGCTTGAACATTTAGGTCATTTTCGCCCTCCCTAAGCTTATTCTAATCCAATTAGGGTTTTTAACCAATCTTGTGCATCCAATATGTGATTTTGTGTCATTGGTTGAACATTTAGGTCATTTTCGTCCTCCCTAGGCTTATTCTAATCCAATTAGGGTTTTTAACCAATCTTGTGCATCCAATATGTGATTTTGTGTCATTGGTTGAACATTTAGGTCATTTTCGTCCTCCCTAGGCTTATTCTAATCCAATTAGGGTTTTTAACCAATCTTGTGCATCCAATATGTGATTTTGTGTCATTGGTTGAATATTTAGGTCATTTTCGTCCTCCCTAGGCTTATTCTAATCCAATTAGGGTTTTTAACCAATCTTGTGCACCCAATATGTGATTTTGTGTCATTTTGTGTCATTGGTTGAACATTTAGTTCATTTTTGTCCTCCCTAGGCTTATTCTAATCCAATTAGGGTTTTTAACCAATCTTGTGCATATAATAAGTGATTTTGTGTCATTGGTAATCCAATTAGGTCATTTTCATCCTCGCTAGGCTTATTCTAATCCAATTAGGGTTTTTAACCAATCTTGTGCATCCAATATGTGATTTTGTGTCATTTTGTGTCATTGGTTGAACATTTAGGTCATTTTCGTCCTCCCTAGGCTTATTCTAATCCAATTAGGGTTTTTAACCAATCTTGTGCATCCAATATGTGATTTTGTGTCTTTGGTTGAACATTTAGGTCATTTTCGTCCTCTCTAGGCTTATTCTAATCCAATTAGGGTTTTAGGGTTTTTAACCAATCTTGTGCATCCAATATGTGATTTTGTGTCATTTTATGTCATTGGTTGAACATTTAGGTCATTTTCGTCCTCCCTAGGCTTATTCTAATCCAATTAGGGTTTTAAACCAATCTTGTGCATATAATAAGTGATTTTGTGTCATTGGTAATCCAATTAGGTCATTTTCGTCCTCGCTAGGCTTATTCTAATCCAATTAGGGTTTTTAACCAATCTTGTTCATCCAATATGTGATTTTGTGTCATTTTGTGTCATTGGTTGAACATTTAGGTCATTTTCGTCCTCCCTAGGCTTATTCTAATCCAATTAGGGTTTTTAACCAATCTTGTGCATCCAATATGTGATTTTGTGTCATTGGTTGAACATTTAGGTCATTTTTGTCCTCGCTATGCTTATTCTAATCCAATTAGGGTTTTTAACCAATCTTGTTCATCCCATATGTGATTTTGTGTCATTGGTTGAACATTTAGGTCTTTTTCGTCCTCCCTAGGCTCTTTTTAATCCAATTAGGTTTTTAACCAATCTTGTGCATCCAATATGTGATTTTGTGTCATTGGTTAAACATTTAGGTCATTTTCGTCCTCCCTATGCTTATTCTAATCCAATTAGGGTTTTTAACCAATCTTGTGCATCCAATATGTGATTTTGTGTCATTGGTTGAACATTTAGGTCATTTTCATCCTCCCTTGGCTTATTCTAATCCAATTAGGGTTTTTAACCAATCTTGTGCATCCAATATGTGATTTTGTGTCATTGGTTGAACATTTAGGTCATTTTCGTCCTCCCTAGGCTTATTCTAATCCAATTAGGGTTTTTAACCAATCTTGTGCATCCAATATGTGATTTTGTGTCATTGGTTGAACATTTAGGTCATTTTCGTCATCCCTAGGCTTATTCTAATCCAATTAGGGTTTTTAACCAATCTTGTGCATCCAATATGTGATTTTGTGCATTTTGTGTCATTGGTTGAACAGTTAGGTCATTTTGGTCCTCCCTAGGCTTATTCTAATCCAATTAGGGTTTTTAACCAATCTTGTGCATCCAATATGTGATTTTGTGTCATTGGTTGAACATTTAGGTCATTTTCGTCCTCCCTAGGCTTATTCTAATCCAATTAGGGTTTTTAACCAATCTTGTGCATCCAATATGTGATTTTGTGTCATTGGTTGAACATTTAGGTCATTTTCGTCCTACCTTGGCTTATTCTAATCCAATTAGGGTTTTTAACCAATCTTGTGCATCCAATATGTGATTTTGTGTCATTGGTTGAACATTTAGGTCATTTTCGTCATCCCTAGGCTTATTCTAATCCAACTAGGGTTTTTAACCAATCTTGTGCATCCAATATGTGATTTTGTGTCATTGGTTGAACATTTAGGTCATTTTCGTCCTCCCTAGGCTTATTCTAATCCAATTAGGGTTTTTAACCAATCTTGTGCATCCAATATGTGATTTTGTGTCATTTTGTGTTATTGGTTGAACATTTACGTCATTTTCGTCCTCCCTAAGCTTATTCTAATCCAATTAGGGTTTTTAACCAATCTTGTGCATCCAATATGTGATTTTGTGTCATTGGTTGAACATTTAGGTCATTTTCGTCCTCCCTAGGCTTATTCTAATCCAATTAGGGTTTTTAACCAATCTTGTGCATCCAATATGTGATTTTGTGTCATTGGTTGAACATTTAGGTCATTTTCGTCATCCATAGGCTTATTCTAATCCAATTAGGGTTTTTAACCAATCTTGTGCATCCAATGTGATTTTGTGTCATTTTGTGTCATTGGTTGAACATTTAGGTCATTTTCGTTCTCGCTAGGCTTATTCTAATCCAATTAGGGTTTTTAACCAATCTTGTGCATCCAATATGTGATTTTGTGTCATTTTGTGTCATTGGTTGAAGATTTAGGTCATTTTCGTCCTCCCTAGGCTCTTTTTAATCCAATTAGGGTTTTTAACCAATCTTGTGCATCCAATATGTGATTTTGTGTCATTGGTTGAACATTTAGGTCATTTTCGTCCTCCCTAGGCTTATTCTAATCCAATTAGGGTTTTTAACCAATCTTGTGCATCCAATATGTTATTTTGTATCATTTTGTGTCATTGGTTGAACATTTAGGTCATTTTCGTCCTCCCTATGCCTATTCTAATCCAATTAGGGTTTTTAACCAATCTTGTGCATCCAATATGTGAATTTGTGTCATTTTGTGTCATTGGTTGAACATTTAGGTCATTTTCGTCGTCCCTAGGCTTATTCTAATCCAATTAGGGTTTTTAACCAATCTTGTGCATCCAATATGTGATTTTGTGTCATTGGTTGAACATTTAGGTCATTTTCGTCCTACCTAGGCTTATTCCAATCCAATTAGGGGTTTTAACCAATCTTGTGCATCCAATATGTGATTTTGTGTCATTGGTTGAACATTTAGGTCATTTTCGTCCTCCCTAGGCTTATTCTAATCCAATTAGGGTTTTTAACCAATCTTGTGCATCCAATATGTGATTTTGTGTCATTGGTTGATCATTTAGGTCATTTTCGTCGTCCCTACACTTATTCTAATCCAATTAGGGATTTTAACCAATCTTGTACATCCAATATGTGATTTTGTGTCATTTTGTGTCATTGGTTGAACATTTAGGTCATTTTCGTCCTCCCTAGGCTTATTCTAATCCAATTAGGGTTTTTAACCAATCTTGTGCATCCAATATGTGATTTTGTGTCATTGGTTGAACATTTAGGAAATTTTTGTCCTCCCTAAGCTTTTTCTAATCCAATTAGGGTTTTTAACCAATCTTGTGCATCCAATATGTGATTTTGTGTCATTTTGTGTCATTGGTTGAACATTTAGGTCATTTTCGTCCTCCCTAGGCTTATTCTAATCCAATTAGGGTTTTTAACCAATCTTGTGCATCCAATATGTGATTTTGTGTCATTGGTTGAACATTTAGGTCATTTTCGTCCTCCCTAGGCTTATTATAATCCAACTAGGGTTTTTAACCAATCTTGTGCATCCAATATGTGATTTTGTGTCATTTTGTGTCATTGGTTGAACATTTAGGTCATTTTCGTCCTCCCTAGGCTTATTCTAATCCAATTAGGGTTTTTAACCAATCTTGTGCATCCAATATGTGATTTTGTGCATTTTGTGTCATTGGTTGAACATTTAGGTCATTTTCGTCCTCCCTAGGCTTATTCTAATCCAATTAGGGTTTTTAACCAATCTTGTGCATCCAATATGTGATTTTGTGTCATTGGTTGAACATATAGGTCATTTTCGTCCTCCATAGGCTTATTCTAATCCAATTAGCGTTTTTAACCAATCTTGTGCATCCAATATGTGATTTTGTGTCATTGGTTGAACATTTAGGTCATTTTCGTCCTCCCTAGGCTTATTCTAATCCAATTAGGGTTTTTAACCAATCTTGTGCATCCAATATGTGATTTGGTGTAATTTTGTGTCATTGGTTGAACATTTAGGTCATTTTCGTCCTCCCTAGGCTTATTCTAATCCAACTAGGGTTTTTAACCAATCTTGTGCATCCAATATGTGATTTTGTGTAATTTTGTGTCATTGGTTGAACATTTAGGTCATTTTCGTCCTCCCTAGGCTTATTCTAATCCAATTAGGATTTTTAACCAATCTTGTGCATCCAATATGTGATTTTGTGTCATTGGTTGAACATTTAGGTCATTTTCGTCCTCCTTAGGCCTATTCTAATCCAATTAGGGTTTCTAACCAATCTTGTGCATCCAATATGTGATTTTCTGTCATTTTATGTCAATGGTTGAACATTTACGTCATTTTCGTCCTCCCTAGGCTTAT
Organism: Cicer yamashitae; assembly: GCA_037974755.1. Taxonomy (NCBI): domain Eukaryota; kingdom Viridiplantae; phylum Streptophyta; class Magnoliopsida; order Fabales; family Fabaceae; genus Cicer; species Cicer yamashitae. The sequence goes on along the minus strand of JBBPBQ010000008.1, from coordinate 11,090,766 downwards.
TATAATCCAATTAGGGTTTTTAACCAATCTTGTCCATCCAATATGTGATTTTGTGTCATTTTGTGTCATTGGTTGAACATTTAGGTCATTTTCGTCCTCCCTAGGCTTATTCTAATCCAATTAGGGTTTTTAACCAATCTTGTGCATCCAATATGTGATTTTGTGTCATCTTGTGTCATTGGTTGAACATTTAGGTCATTTTCGTCCTTCCTAGGCTTATTCTAATCCAATTAGGGTTTTTAACCAATCTTGTGCATCCAATATGTGATTTTGTGTCATTGGTTGAACATTTAGGTCATTTTCGTCCTCCCTAGGCTTATTCTAATCCAATTAGGGTTTTTAACCAATCTTGTGCATCCAATATGTGATTTTGTGTCATTGGTTGAACATTTAGGTCATTTTCGTCCCCCCTAGGCTTATTCTAATCCAATTAGGGTTTTTAACCAATCTTGTGCATCCAATATGTGATTTTGTGTCATTGGTTGAACATTTAGGTCATTTTCGTCCTCCCTAGGCTTATTCTAATCCAATTAGGGTTTTTAACCAATCTTGTGCATCCAATATGTGATTTTGTGTCATTGGTTGAACATTTAGGTCATTTTCGTCCTCCCTAGGCTTATTCTAATCCAATTAGGGTTTTTAACCAATCTTGTGCATCCAATATGTGATTTTGTGTCATCGGTTGAATATTTAGGTCATTTTTGTCCTCCCTAGGCTTATTCTAATCCAATTAGGGTTTTTAACCAATCTTGTGCATCCAATATGTGATTTTGTGTCATTGGTTGAACATTTAGGTCATTTTCGTCCTCCCTAGGCTTATTCTAATCCAATTAGGGTTTTTAACCAATCTTGTGCATCCAATATGTGATTTTGTGTCATTGGTTGAACATTTAGGTCATTTTCGTCCTCCCTAGGCTTATTCTAATCCAATTAGGGTTTTTAACCAATCTTGTGCATCCAATATGTGATTTTTTGTCATTGGTTGAATATTTAGGTCATTTTTGTTCTCCCTAGGCTTATTCTATTCCAATTAGGGTTTTTATCCAATCTTGTGCATCCAATATGTGATTTTGTGTCATTTTGTGTCATTTGTTGAACATTTAGGTCATTTTCGTCCTCCGTAGGCTTATTCTAATCCAATTAGGGTTTTTAACCAATCTTGTGCATCCAATATGTGATTTTCTGTCATTTTGTGTCATTGGTTGAACATTTAGGTTATTTTCGTCCTCCCAAGGATTATTATAATCCAATTAGGGTTTTTAACCAATCTTGTGCATCCAATATGTGATTTTGTGTCATTGGTTGAACATTTAGGTCATTTTCGTCCTCCCTAGGCTTATTCTAATCCAATTAGGGTTTTTAACCAATCTTGTGCATCCAATATGTGATTTTGTATCATTTTGTGTCATCGGTTGAACATTTAGGTCATTTTCGTCCTCCCTAGGCTTATTCTAATCCAATTAGGGTTTTTAACCAATCTTGTGCATCCAATATGTGATTTTGTGTCATTTTGTGTCATTGGTTGAACATTTAAGTCATTTTCGTCCTCCCTAGGCTTATTTTAATCCAATTAGGGTTTTTAACCAATCTTGTGCATCCAATATTTGATTTTGTGTCATTGGTTGAACATTTAGGTCATTTTCGTCCTCCCTAGGCTTATTCTAATCCAATTAGGGTTTTTAACCAATCTTGTGCATCCAATATGTGATTTTGTGTCATTGGTTGAACATTTAGGTCATTTTCGTCCTCCCTAGCCTTATTCTAATCTAATTAGGGTGTTCAACCAATCTTGTGCATCCAATATGTGATTTTGTGTAATTTTGGGTCATTGGTTGAACATATAGGTCATTTTCTTCCTCCCTAGGCTTATTCTAATCCAATTAGGGTTTTTAACCAATCTTGTGCATCCAATACGTGATTTTGTGTCATTGGTTAAACATTTAGGTCATTTTCGTCCTCCCTATGCTTATTCTAATCCAATTAGGGTTTTTAACCAATCTTGTGCATCCAATATGTGATTTTGTGTCATTGGTTGAAAATTTAGGTCATTTTCATCCTCCCTAGGCTTATTCTAATCCAATTAGGGTTTTTAACCAATCTTGTGCATCCAATATGTGTTTTTGTGTCATTTTATGTCATTGGTTGAACATTTAGGTCATTTTCGTCCTCCCTAGGCTTATTCTAATCCAATTAGGGTTTTTAACCAATCTTGTGCATCCAATATGTGATTTTGTATCATTTTGTGTCATTGGTTGAACATTTAGGTCATTTTCGTCCTCCCTAGACTTATTCTAATCCAATTAGGATTTTTAACCAATCTTGTGCATCCAATATGTGATTTTGTGTCATTGGTTGAACATTTAGGTCAATTTCGTCCTCGCTAGGCTTTTTCTAATCCAATTCGGGTTTTTAACCAATCTTGTGCATCCAATATGTGATTTTGTGTCATTGGTTGAACATTTAGGTCATTTTCGTCCTCCCTAGGCTTATTCTAATCCAATTAGGGTTTTTAACCAATCTAGTGCATCCAATATGTGATTTTGTGTCATTTTGTGTCATTGGTTGAACATTTAGGTCATTTTCGTCATCCCCAGGCTTATTCTAATCCAATTAGGGTTTTTAACCAATCTTGTGCATCCAATATGTGATTGTGTCATTGGTTGAACATTTAGGTCATTTTCGTCCTCCCTAGGCTTATTCTAATCCAATTAGGGTTTTTAACCAATCTTGTGCATCCAATATGTGATTTTGTGTCATTTTGTGTCATTGGTTGAACATTTAGATCATTCTCGTCCTCCCTACGCTTATTCTAATCCAATTAGGGTTTTTAACCAATCTTGTCCATCCAATATGTGATTTTGTGTCATTTTGTGTTATTGGTTGAACATTTAGGTCATTTTCGTCCTCCCTAGGCTTATTCTAATCCAATTAGGGTTTTTAACCAATCATGTGCATCCAATATGTGATTTTGTGTCATTGGTTGAACATTTAGGTCATTTTCGTCCTTCCTAGGCTTATTCTAATCCAATAGGGTTTTTAACCAATCTTGTGTATCCAATATGTGATTGTGTTATTGGTTGAACATTTAGGTCATTCTCGTCCTCCCTAGGCTTATTCTAATCCAATTAGGGTTTTTAACCAATCTTGTGCACCCAATATGTCATTTTGTGTCATTGGTTGAACATTTAGGTCATTTTCGTCCTCTCGAGGCTTATTCTAATCCAATTAGGGTTTTTAACCAATCTTGTGCATCCAATATGTGATTTTGTGTCATTGGTTGAACATTTAGGTCATTTTCGTCCTCCCTAGGCTTATTCTAATCCAATTAGCGTTTTTAACCAATCTTGTGCATGCAATATGTGATTGTGTCATTGGTTGAACATTTAGGTCATTTTGGTCCTCCCTAGGCTTATTCTAATCCAATTAGGGTTTTTAACCAATCTTGTGCATCCAATATGTGATTTTGTGTCATTTTGTGTTATTGGTTGAACATTTAGGTCATTTTCGTCCTCCCTAGGCTTATTCTAATCCAATTAGGGTTTTTAACATATCTTGTGCATCCAATATTTGATTTTGTGTCATTTTGTGTCAGTGGTTGAACATTTAGGTCATTTTCGTCCTCCCTAGGCTTATTCTAATCCAATTAGGGTTTTTAACCAATCTTGTGCATCCAATATGTGATTTTGTGTCATTGGTTGAACATTTAGGTCATTTTCGTCCTCCCTAGGCTTATTCTAATCCAATTAGGGTTTTTAACCAATCTTGTGCATCCAATATGTGATTTTGTGTCATTTTGTTTCATTGGTTGTACATTTAGGTTATTTTCGTCCTCCCTAGGCTTATTCTAATCCAATTAGGGTTTTTAACCAATCTTGTGCATACAATATGTGATTTTGTGTCATTGGTTGAACATTTAGGTCATTTTCGTCCTCCATAGGCTTATTCTAATCCAACTGGGGTTTTTAACCTATCTTGTACATCCAATATGTAGTTTTGTGTCATTGGTTGAACATTTAGGTCATTTTCGTCCTCCCTAGGCTTATTCTAATCCAATTAGGGTTTTTAACCAATCTTGTGCATCCAATATGTGATTTTGTGTCATTGGTTGAACATTTAGGTCATTTTCGTCCTCCCTAGGCTTATTCTAATCCAATTAGGGTTTTTAACCAATCTTGTGCATCCAATATGTGATTTTTTGTCATTGGTTAAATATTTAGGTCATTTTTGTCCTCCCTAGGCTTATTCTAATCCAATTAGGGTTTTTAACCAATCTTGTGCATCCAATATGTGATTTTGTGTCATTTTGTGTCATTTGTTGAACATTTAGGTCATTTTCGTCCTCCATAGGCTTATTCTAATCCAATTAGGGTTTTTAACCAATCTTGTGCATCCAATATGTGATTTTGTGTCATTTTGTGTCATTGGTTGAACATTTAGGTCATTTTTGTCCTCCCTAGGCTTATTCTAATCCAATTAGGGTTTTTAACCAATCTTGTGCATCCAATATGTGATTTTGTGTCATTTTGTTTCATTGGTTGAACATTTAGGTCATTTTCGTCCTCCCTAGGCTTATTCTAATCCAATTAGGGTTTTTAACTAATCTTGTGCATCCAATATGTGATTTTGTGTCATTTTGTGTCATTGGTTGAACATTTAGGTCATTTTTGTCCTCCCTAGGCTTATTCTAATCCAATTAGGGTTTTTAACCAATCTTGTGCATCCAATATGTGATTTTGTGTCATTGGTTGAAAATTTAGGTCATTTTCGTCCTCCCTAGGCTTATTCTAATCCAATTAGGGTTTATAACCAATCTTGTGCATCCAATATGTGATTTTGTGTCATTTTGTGTCATTGGTTGAACATTTAGGTCATTTTCGTCCTCCCTAGGCTTATTCTAATCCAATTAGGGTTTTTAACCAATCTTGTGCATCCAATATGTGATTTTGTGTCATTGGTTGAACATTTAGGTCATTTTTGTCTTCCCTAGGCTTATTCTAATCCAATTAGGGTTTTTAACTAATCTTGTGCATCCAATATGTGATTATGTGTCATTGGTTGAACATTTAGGTCATTTTTGTCCTCCCTAGGCTTATTCTAATCCAATTAGGGTTTTTAACCAATCTTGTGCATCCAATATGTGATTTTGTGTCATTGGTTGAACATTTAGGTCATTTTCGTCCTCCCTAGGCTTATTCTAATCCAATTAGGGTTTTTAACCAATCTTGTGCATCCAATATGTGATTTTGTGTCATTGGTTAATCATTTAGGTCATTTTCGTCCTCCCTAGGCTTATTCTAATCCAATTAGGGTTTTTAACCAATCTTGTGCATCCAATATGTGATTTTGTGTCATTGGTTAATCATTTACGTCATTTTCGTCCTCCCTAGGCTTATTCTAATCCAATTAGGGTTTTTAACCAATCTTGTGCATCCAATATGTGATTTTGTGTCATTTTGTGTCATTGGTTGAACATTTAGGTCATTTTCGTCCTCCCTAGGCTTATTCTAATCCAATTAGGGTTTTTAACCAATCTTGTGCATATGATAAGTGATTTTATGTCATTGGTAATCCAATTAGGTCATTTTCGTCCTCCCTAGGCTTATTACAATCCAATTAGGGTTTTTAACCAATCTTGTGCATCCAATATGTGATTTTGTGTCATTTTGTGTCATTGGTTGAACATTTAGGTCATTTTCGTCCTCCCTAGGCTTATTCTAATCCAATTAGGGTTTTTAACCATCCTTGTGCATCCAATATGTGATTTTGTGTCATTTTGTATCATTGGTTGAACATTTAGGTCATTTTCGTCCTCCCTAGGCTTATTCTAATCCAATTAGGGTTTTTAACCAATCTTGTGCATCCAATATGTGATTTTGTGTCATTGGTTGAACATTTAGGTCATTTTCGTCCTCCCTAGGCTTATTCTTATCCCATTAGGGTTTTTAACCAATCTTGTGCATCCAATATGTGATTTTGTGTCATTGGTTGAACATTTAGGTCATTTTCGTCCTCCCTAGGCTTATTCTAATCCAATTAGGGTTTTTAACCAATCTTGTGCATCCAATATGTGATTTTGTGTCATTTTGTGTCATTGGTTGAACATTTAGGTCATTTTCGTCGTCCCAAGGCTTATTCTAATCCAATTAGGGTTTTTAACCAATCTTGTGCATCCAATATGTGATTTTGTGTAATTTTGTGTCATTGGTTGAACATTTAGGTCATTTTTGTCCTCCCTAGGCTTATTCTAATCCAATTAGGGTTTTTAACCAATCTTGTGCATCCAATATGTGATTTTGTGTCATTGGTTGAACATTTAGGTCATTTTCGTCCTCCCTAGGCTTATTCTTATCCAATTAGGGTTTTTAACCAATCTTGTGCATCCAATATGTGATTTTGTGTCATTGGTTAAACATTTAGGTCATTTTCGTCCTCCCTATGCTTATTCTAATCCAATTATGGTTTTTAACCAATCTTGTGGATCCAATATGTGATTTTGTGTCATTTTGTGTCATTGGTTGAACATTTAGGTCGTTTTCGTCCTCCCTAGGCTTATTCTAATCCAATTAGGGTTTTTAACCAATCTTGTGCATCCAATATGTGATTTTGTGTCATTGGTTGAACATTTAGGTCATTTTCGTCCTCGCTAGGCTTTTTCTAATCCAATTAGGGTTTTTAACCAATCTTGTGCATCCAATATGTGATTTTGTGTCATTGGTTGAACATTTAGGTCATTTTCGTCCTCCCTAGGCATATCCTAATCCAATTAGGGTTTTTAACCAATCTTGTGCATCCAATATGTGATTTTGTGTCATTGGTTGAACATATAGGTCATTTTCGTCCTCCCTAGGCTTATTCTAATACAATTAGGGTTTTTAACCAATCTTGTGCATCCAATATGTGATTTTGTGTCATTGGTTGAACATTTAGGTCATTTTCGTCCTCCCTAGGCTTATTCTAATCCAATTAGGGTTTTTAACCAATCTTGTGCATCCAATATGTGATTTTGTGTCATTTTGTGTCATTGGTTGAACATTTAGGTCATTTTCGGCCTCCCTAGGCTTATTCTAATTCAATTAGGGTTTTTAACCAATCTTGTGCATCCGATATGTGATTTTGTGTCATTTTGTGTCATTGGTGGAACATTTAGGTCATTTTCGTCCTCCCTAGGCTTATTCTAATGCAATTATGGATTTTAACCAATCTTGTGCATCCAATATGTGATTTTGTGTCATTGGTTGAACATTTAGGTCATTTTCGTCCTCCCTAGGCTTATTCTAATCCAATTAGGGTTTTTAACCAATCTTGTGCATCCAATATGTGATTTTGTGTCATTTTGTGTCATTGGTTGAACATTTAGGTCATTTTCGTCCTCCCTAGGCTTATTCTAATCCAATTAGGGCTTTTAACCAATCTTGTGCATCCAATATGTGATTTTGTGTCATTGGTTGAACACTTAGGTCATTTTCGTCCTCGCTATGCTTATTCTAATCCAATTAGGATTTTTAGCCAATCTTGTGGATCCAATATGTGATTTTGTGTCATTTTGTGTCATTGGTTGAACATTTAGGTCATTCTCGTCCTCCCTAGGCTTATTCTAATCCAATTAAGGTTTTTAACCAATCTTGTGCATCCAATATGTGATTTTGTGTCATTTTGTGTCATTGGTTGAACATTTAGGTCATTTTCGTCCTCCCTAGGCTCTTTTTAATCCAATTAGGGTTTTTAACCAATCTTGTGCATCCAATATGTGATTTTGTGTCATTGGTTGAACATTTAGGTCATTTTCGTCCTCCCTA
>JBBPBQ010000008.1:11060488-11082470 GCA_037974755.1 Cicer yamashitae | reverse complement strand
CTCCCTAGGCTTATTTTAATCCAATTAGGGTTTTTAACCAATCTTGTGCATCCATTATTTGATTTTGTGTCATTGGTTGAACATTTAGGTCATTTTCGTCCTCCCTAGGCTTATTCTAATCCAATTAGGGTTTTTAACCAATCTTGTGCGTCCAATATGTGATTTTGTGTCATTGGTTGAACATTTAGGTCATTTTCGTCCTCCCTATCCTTATTCTAATCTAATTAGGGTGTTTAACCAATCTTGTGCATCCAATATGTGATTTTGTGTAATTTTGGGTCATTGGTTGAACATATAGGTCATTTTCTTCCTCCCTAGGCTTATTCTAATCCAATTAGGGTTTTTCACCAATCTTGTGCATCCAATATGTGATTTTGTGTCATTTTGTGTCATTGGTTGAATATTTAGGTCATTTTCGTCCTCCCTATGCTTATTCTAATCCAATTAGGATTTTTAACCAATCTTGTGCATCCAATATGTGATTTTGTGTCATTGGTTGAACATTTAAGTCATTTTCGTTCTCGCTAGGCTTTTTCTAATCCAATTCGGGTTTTTAACCAATCTTGTGCATCCAATATGTGATTTTGTGTCATTGGTTGAACATTTAGGTCATTTTTGTCCTCCCTAGGCTTATTCTAATCCAATTAGGGTTTTTAACCAATCTTGTGCATCCAATATGTGATTTTGTGTCATTTTGTGTCATTGGTTGAACATTTAGGTCATTTTCGTCCTCCCTAGGCTTATTCTAATCCAATTACGGTTTTTAACCAATCTCGTGCATCCAATATGTGATTTTGTGTTATTGATTGAACATTTAGGTCATTTTCGTCCTCCCTAGGCTTATTCTAATCCAATTAGGGTTTTTAACCAATCTTGTGCATCCAATATTTGATTTTGTGTCATTTTGTGTCATTGTTTGAACATTTAGGTCATTTTCGTCCTCCCTAGGCTTATTCTAATCCAATTAGGGTTTTTAACCAATCTTGTGCATCCAATATGTGATTTTGTGTCATTGGTTGAACATTTAGGTCATTTTCGTCCTCCCTAGGGTTATTCTAATCCAATTATGGTTTTTAACCAATCTTGTGCATCCAATATATGATTTTGTGTCATTGGTTGAACATTTAGGTCATTTTCGTCCTCCCTAGGCTTATTCTAATCCAATTAGGGTTTTTAATCAATTTTGTGCATCCAATATGTGATTTTGTGTCATTGGTTGAACATTTAGGTCATTTTCGTCCTCCCTAGGCTTATTCTAATCCAATTAGGGTTTTTAACCAATCTTGTGCATCCAATATGTGATTTTGTGTCATTGGCTGACCATTTAGGTCATTTTCGTCCTCCCTAGGCTTATTCTAATCCAATTAGGGTTTTTAACCCATCTTGTGCATCCAATATGTGATTTTGTGTCATTTTGTGTCATTGGTTGAACATTTAGGTCATTTTCGTCCTCCCTAGGCTTATTCTAATCCAATTAGGGTTTTTAATCAATCTTGTGCATCCAATATGTGATTTTGTGTAATTTTGTGTCATTGGTTGAACATTTAGGTCATTCCCGTCGTCCCTAGGCTTATTCTAATCCAATTAGGGTTTTTAACCAATCTTTTGCATCCAATATGTGATTTTGTGTCATTGATTGAACATTTAGGTCATTTTCGTCCTCCCTAGGCTTATTCTAATCCAATTAGGGTTTTTAACCAATCTTGTGCATCCAATATGTGATTTTGTGTCATTTTGTGTCATTGGTTGAACATTTAATTCATTTTCGTCCTCCCTAGGATTATTCTAATCCAAATAGGGTTTTTAACCAATCTTGTGCATCCAATATGTGATTTTGTGTCATTGGTTGAACATTTAGGTCATTTTCGTCCTCCCTAGGCTTATTCTAATCCAATTAGGGTTTTTAACCAATCTTGTGCATCCAATATGTGATTTTGTGTCATTTTGTGTCATTTTGTGTCATTGGTTGAACATTTAGGTCATTTTCGTCCTCCCTATGCTTTTTCTAATCCAATTAGGGTTTTTAACCAATCTTGTGCATCCAATATGTGATTTTGTGTCATTTTGTGTCATTGGTTGAACATTTAGGTCATTTTCGTCCTCCCTAGGCTTATTCTAATCCAATTAGGGTTTTTAACCAATCTTGGGTATCCAATATGTGATTTTGTGTCATTGGTTGAACATTTAGGTCATTTTCGTCCTCCATAGGCTTATTCTAATCCAATTACGGTTTTTAACCAATCTTGTGCATCCAATATGTGATTTTGTGTCATTGGTTGAACATTTAGGTCATTTTCGTCCTCCCTAGGCTTATTCTAATCCAATTAGGGTTTTTAACCAATCTTGTGCATCCAATATGTGATTTTGTGTCATTTTGTGTCATTGGTTGAAGATTTTGTTCATTTTCGTTCTCCCTAGGCTTATTCTAATCCAATTAGGGTTTTTAACCAATCTTGTGCATCCAATATGTGATTTTGTGTCATTTTGTGTCATTGGTTGAACATTTAGGTCATTTTCGTCCTCCCTAGGCTTATTCTAATCCAATTAGGGTTTTTAACCAATCTTGTGCATCCAATATGTGATTTTGTGTCATTGGTTGAACATTTAGGTCATTTTAGTCCTCTATAGGCTTATTCTAATCCAATTAGGGTTTTTAACCAAACTTGTGCATCCAATATGTGATTTTGTGTCATTGGTTGATCATTTAGTTCATTTTCGTCCTCCCTAGGCTTATTCTAATCCAATTAGGGTTTTTAACCAATCTTGTGCATCCAATATGTGATTTTGTGTCATTTTGTGTCATTGGTTGAACATTTAGGTCATTTTCGTCCTCCCTAGGCTTATTCTAATCCAATTAGGGTTTTTAACCAATCTTGTGGATCCAATATGTGATTTTGTGTCATTTTGTGTCATTGGTTGAACATTTAGGTCATTTTCGTCCTCCGAAGGCTTATTCTAATCCAATTAGGGTTTTTAACCAATCTTGTGCATCCAATATGTGATTTTGTGTCATTTTGTGTCATTTGTAATCCAATTAGGTCATTTTCGTCCTCCCTAGGCTTATTCTAATCCAATTAGGGTTTTTAACCAATCTTGTGCATCCAATAAGTGATTTTGTGTCATTTTGTGTCATTGGTTGAACTTTTACGTCATTTTCGTCCTCCTAGACTTATTCTAATCCAATTAGGGTTTTTAACCAATCTTGTGCATCCAATATGTGATTTTGTGTCATTTTGTGTCATTGGTTGAACATTTAGGTCATTTTCGTCCTCCCTAGGCTTATTCTAATCCAATTAGGGTTTTTAACCAATCTTGTGCATTCAATATGTGATTTTGTGTCATTTTGTGTTTTAGGTCATTTTCGTCCTCCCTAGGCTTATTCTAATCCAATTAGGGTTTTTAACCAATCTTGTGCATCCAATATGTGATTTTGTGTCATTTTGTGTCATTGGTTGAACATTTAGGTCATTTTCGTCCTCCCTAGGCTTATTCTAATCCAATTAGGGTTTTTAACCAATCTTGTGCATCCAATATGTGATTTGGTGTCATTGGTTGAAAATTTAGGTCATTTTCGTCCTCCCTAGGCTTATTCTAATCCAATTAGCGTTTTTAACCAATCTTGTGCGTCCAATATGTGATTTTGTGTCATTGGTTGAACATTTAGGTCATTTTCGTCCTCCACAGGCTTATTCTAATCCAATTAGGGTTTTTAACCAATCTTGTGCATCCAATATGTGATTATGTGTTGTTTTGTGTCATTGGTTGAACATTTAGGTCATTTTCGTCCTCCCTAGGCTTATTCTAATCCAATTAGGGTTTTTAACCAATCTTGTGCATCCAATATGTGATTTTGTGTCATTTTGTGTCATTGGTTGAACATTTAGGTCATTTTCGTCCTCCCTAGGCTTATTCTAATCCAATTAGGGTTTTTAACCAATCTTGTGCATCCAATATGTGATTTTGTGTCATTTTGTGTCATTGGTTGAACATTTGGGTCATTTTCGTCCTCCCTCGGCTTATTCTAATCCAATTAGGGTTTTTAACCAATCTTGTGCATCCAATATGTGATTTTGTGTCATTTTGTGTCATTGGTTGAACATTTAGGTCATTTTCGTCCTCCCTAGGCTTATTCTAATCCAATTAGGGTTTTTAACCAATCTTGTGCATCCAATATGTGATTTTGTGTCATTATGTGTCATTGGTTGAACATTTAGGTCATTTTGGTCCTCCCTAGGCATATTCTAATCCAATTAGGGTTTTTAACCAATCTTGTGCATCCAATATGTGATTTTGTGTCATTTTGTGTCATTGGTTGAACATTTAGGTCATTTTCGTCCTCCCTAGGCTTATTCTAATCCAATTAGGGTTTTTAACCAATCTTGTGCATCCAATATGTGATTTGGTGTCATTTTGTGTCATTGGTTGAACATTTAGGTCACTTTCGTCATCCATAGGCTTATTCTAATCCAATTAGGTTTTTTAACAAATCTTGTGCATCCAATATGTGATTTTGTGTCATTTTGTGTCATTGGTTGAACATTTAGGTCATTGTCGTCCTCCCTAGGCTTATTCTAATCCAATTAGGGTTTTTAACCAATCTTGTGCATCCAATATGTGATTTTGTGTCATTGGTTGAACATTTGGGTCATTTTCGTCCTGCCTACGCTTATTCTAATCCAATTAGTGTTCTTAACCATTCTTGTGCATCCAATATGTGATTTTGTGTCATTGGTTGAACATTTAGGTCATTTTCGTCCTCCCTAGGCTTATTCTAATCCAATTAGGGTTTTTAACCAATCTTGTGCATCCAATATGTGATTTTGTGTCATTGGTTGAACATTTACTTCATTTTCGTCCTCCCTAGGCTTATTCTAATCCATTTAGGGTTTTTAACCAATCTTGTGCATCCAATATGTGATTTTGTGTCATTTTGTGTCATTGGTTGAACATTTAGGTCATTTTCGTCCTCCCTAGGTTTATTCTAATCCAATTAGGGTTTTTAACCAATCTTGTGCATCCAATATGTGATTTTATGTCATTGGTTGAACATTTAGGTCATTTTCGTCCTCCCTTGGGTTATTCTTATCCAATTAGGGTTTTTAACAAATCTTGTGCATCCAATATGTGATTTTGTGTCATCGGTTGAACATTTAGGTCATTTTCGTCATCCCTAGGCTTATCCTAATCCAATTAGGGTTTTTAACCAATCCTGTGCATCCAATATGTGATTTTTTACCATTGGTTGAACATTTAGGTCATTTTCATCCTCCCTAGCCTTATTCTAATCCAGTTAGGGTTTTTAACCAATCTTGTGCATCCAATATGTGATTTTGTGTCATTGGTTGAACACTTAGGTCATTTTCGTCCTCCCTAGGCTTATCCTAATCCAATTAGGGTTTTTAACCAATCATGTGCATCCAATATGTGATTTTGTACCATTGGTTGAACATTTAGGTCATTTTCGTCCTCCCTAGGCTTATTCTAATCCAATTAGGTTTTTTAACCAATCTTGTGCATCCAATATGTGATTTTGTGTCATTGGTTGAACATTTAGGTCATTTTCGTCCTCCCTTGGGTTATTCTTATCCAATTAGGGTTTTTAACAAATCTTGTGCATCCAATATGTGATTTTGTGTCATTTTGTATCATTGGTTGAACATTTAGGACATTTTCGTCCTCCCTAGGCTTATTCTAATCCAATTAGGGTTTTTAACCAATCTTGTGCATCCAATATGTGATTTTGTGTCATTGGTTAAACATTTAGGTCATTTTCGTCCTCCCTAGGCTTATTCTAATCCAATTAGGGTTGTTAACCAATCTTGTGCATCCAATGTGTTATTTTGTGTCATTTTGTGTCATTGGTTGAAAATTTAGGTCATTTTCGTCCTCCCTAGGCTCTTTTTAATCCAATTAGGGTTTTTAACCAATCTTGTGCATCCAATATGTGATTTTGTGTCATTGGTTGAACATTTAGGTCATTTTCGTCCTCCCTAGGCTTATTCTAATCCAATTAGGGTGTTTAACCAATCTTGTGCATCCAATATGTGATTTTGTGTCATTGGTTGAACATTTAGGTCATTTTCGTCCTCCCTAGGCTTATTTTAATCCAATTAAGGTTTTTAACCAATCTTGTGCATCCAATATGTGATTTTGTGTCATTGGTTGAACATTTAGGTCATTTTCGTCCTCCCTAGGGTTATTCTAATCCAATTAGGGTTTTTAACCAATCTTGTGCATCCAATATGTGATTTTGTGTCATTGGTTGAACATTTAGGTCATTTTCATCCTCCCTAGGCTTATTCTAATCCAATTAGGGTTTTTAACCAATCTTGTGCATCCAATATGTGATTTTGTGTCATTTTGTGTCATTGGTTGAACATTTAGGTCATTTTCGTCCTCCCTAGGCTCTTTTTAATCCAATTAGGGTTTTTAACCAATCTTGTGCATCCAATATGTGATTTTGTGTCATTGGTTGAACATTTAGGTCATTTTCGTCCTCCCTAGGCTTATTCTAATCCAATTAGGGTTTTTAACCAATCTTGTGCATCCAATATGTGATTTTGTGTCATTGGTTCAACATATAGGTCATTTTCGTCCTCCCTAGGCTTATTCTAATCCAATTAGGGTTTTTAACCAATCTTGTGCATCCAATATGTGATTTTGTGTCATTGGTTAAACATTTAGGTCATTTTCGTCCTCCCTATGCTTATTCTAATCCAATTTAACCAATCTTGTGCATCCAATATGTCATTTTGTGTCATTTTGTGTCATTGGTTGAACATTTAGGTCATTTTCTTCCTCCCAAGGCTTATTCTAATCCAATTAGGGTTTTTAACCAATCTTGTGCATCCAATATGTGATTTTGTGTCATTTTGTGTCATTGGTTGAACATTTAGGTCATTTTCGTCCTCCCTAGGCTTATTCTAATCCAATTAGGGTTTTTAACCAATCTTGTGCATCCAATATGTGATTTTGTGTCATTTTGTGTCATTGGTTGGACATTTAGGTCATTTTCGCCCTCCCTAGTCTTATTCTAATCAAATTAGGGTTTTTAACCAATTTTGTGCATCCAATATGTGATTTTGTATCATTTTGTGTCATTGGTTGAACATTTATGTCATTTTCGTCCTCCCTAGGCTTAATCTAATCCAATTAGGGTTTTTAACCAATCTTGTGCATCCAATATGTGATTTTATGTCATTGGTTGAACATTTAGGTCATTTTCGTCCTCCCTTGGGTTATTCTTATCCAATTAGGGTTTTTAACAAATCTTGTGCATCCAATATGTGATTGTGTCATTTTGTATCATTGGTTGAACATTTAGGTCATTTTCGTCCACCCAAAGCTTATTCTAATCCAATTAGGGTTTTTAACCAATCTTGTGCATCCAATATGTGATTTTGTGTCATTGGTTAAACATTTAGGTCATTTTCGTCCTCCCTAGGCTTATTCTAATCCAATTAGGGTTTTTAACCAATCTTGTGCATCCAATATGTGATTTTGTGCCATTTTATGTCATTGGTTGAACATTTATGTCATTTTTGTCCTCCCTAGGCTTATTCTAATCCAATTAGGGTTTTTAACCAATCTTGGGTATCCAATATGTGATTTTGTGTCATTTTATGTCATTTGTTGAACATTTAGGTCATTTTCGTCCTCCCTAGGCTTATTCTAATCCAATTAGGGTTTTTAACCAATCTTGTGCATCCAATATGTGATTTTGTGTCATTCTGTGTCATTGGTTTAACATTTAGGTCATTTTCGTCCTCCCTAGGCTTATTCTAATCCAATTAAGGTTTTAAACCAATCTTGTGCATCCAATGTGTGTTTTTGTGTCATTTGGTATCATTGGTTGAACATTTAGGTCATTTTCGTCCTCCCTAGGCTCTTTTTAATCCAATTAGGGTTTTTAACCAATCTTGTGCATCCAAAATGTGATTTTGTGTCATTGGTTGAACATTTAGGTCATTTTCGTCCTCCCTAGGCTAATTCTAATCCAATTAGGGTTTTTAACCAATCTTGTGCATCCAATATGCGATTTTGTGTCATTTTGTGTCATTGGTTGAACATTTAGGTCATTTTCGTCCTCCCTAGGCTTATTCTAATCCAATTAGGGTTTTTAACCAATCTTGTGCATCCAATATGTGATTTTGTGATTGGTTGAACATTTAGGTCATTTTCGTCCTCCCTATGCTTATTCTAATCCAATTAGGGTTTTTAACCAATCTTGTGCATCCAATATGTGATTTTGTGTCATTGGTTAAACATTTAGGTCATTTTCGTCCTCCCTAGGCTTATTCTAATCCAATTAGGGTTTTTAACCAATCTTGTGCAACCAATATGTGATTTTGTGTCATTGGTTGAACATTTAGGTCATTTTCGTCCTCCCTAGGCTTATTCTGATCCAATTAGGGTTCTTAACCAATCTTGTGCATCCAATATGTGATTTTGTGTCATTTTGTGTCATTGGTTGAACATTTAGGTCATTTTCGTCCTCCCTAGGCTTATTCTAATCCAATTAGGGTTTTTAACCAATCTTGTGCATCCAATATGTGATTTTGTGTCATTTTGTGTCATTGGTTGAACATTTAGGTCATTTTCGTCCTCCCTAGGCTTATTCTAATCCAATTACGGTTTTTAACAAATCTTGTGCATCGAATATGTGATTTTGTGTAATTGGTTGACATTTAGGTCATTTTCGTCGTCCCTAGGCATATTCTAATCCAATAAGGGTTTTTAACCAATCTTGTGCATCCAATATGTGATTTTGTGTCATTGGTTGAACATTTAGGTCATTTTCGTCCTCCCTAGGTTTATTCTAATCCAATTAGGGTTTTTAACCAATCTTGTGCATCCAATATGTGATTTTGTGTCATTTTGTGTCATTGGTTGAACATTTAGGTCATTTTCGTCCTCCGTAGTCTTATTCTAATCCAATTAGGGTTTTTAACCAATCTTGTGCATCCAATATGTGATTTTGTGTCATTTTGTGTCATTGGTTGAACATTTAGGTCATTTTCGTCCTCCCTAGGCTTATTCTAATCCAATTAGGGTTTTTAACCAATCTTGTGCATCCAGTATGTGATTTTTTGTCATTTTGTGTCATTGGTTGAACATTTAGGTCATTTTCGTCCTCCCTAGGCTTATTCTAATCCAATTAGGGTTTTTAACCAATCTTGTGCATCCAATATGTGATTTTGTGTCATTGGTTGCACATTTAGGTCATTTTCGTCCTCCATAGGCTTATTCTAATCCAATTAGGGTTTTTAACCAATCTTGTGCATCCAATATGTGATTTTGTGTCATTTTGTGTCATTGGTTGAACATTTAGGTCATTTTCGTCCTCCCTAGGCTTATTCTAATCCAATTAGGGTTTTTAACCAATCTTCTGCATCCAGTATGTGATTTTTTGTCATTTTGTGTCATTGGTTGAACATTTAGATCATTTTTTCCTGCCTAGGCTTATTCTAATCCAATTAGGGTTTTTAACCAATCTTGTGCATCCAATATGTGATTTTGTGTCATTGGTTGAACATTTAGGTCATTTTCGTCCTCCCTAGGCTTATTCTAATCCAATTAGGGTTTTTAACCAATCTTGTGCATCCAATATGTGATTTTGTGTCATTTTGTGTCATTGGTTGAACATTTAGGTCATTTTCGTTCTCCCTAGGCTTATTCTAATCCAATTAGCGTTTTTAACCAATCTTGTGCATCCAATATGTGATTTTGTGTCATTTTCTGTCATTGGTTGAACATTTAGGTCATTTTCGTCCTCCCTAGGCTTATTCTAATCCAATTAGGGTTTTTAACCAATCTTGTGCATCCAATATGTGATTTTGTGTCATTTTGTGTCATTGGTTGAACATTTAGGTCATTTTCGTCCTCCCTAGGCTTATTCTAATCCAATTAGGGTTTTTAACCAATCTTGTGCATCCAATATGTTATTTTGTGTAATTTTGTGTCATTGGTTGAACATTTAGGTCATTTCCGTCGTCCCAGGGCTTATTCTAATCCAATTAGGGTTTTTAACCAATCTTGTGCATCCAATATGATATTTTGTGTCATTTTGTGTCATTGGTTGAACATTTAGGTCATTTTCGTCCTCCCTAGGCTTATTCGAATCCAATTAGGGTTTTTAAATAATCTTGTGCATCCAATATGTGATTTTATGTCATTTTGTGTCATTGGTTGAACATTTAGGTCATTTTCGTCCTCCCTAGGCTTATTCTAATCCAATTAGGGTTTTTAACCAATGTTGTGCATCCAATATGTGATTTTGTGTCATTGGTTGAACATTTAGGTCATTTTCGTCCTCCCTAGGCTTATTCTAATCCAATTAGGGTTTTTAACGAATCTTGTGCATCCAATATGTGATTTTGTGTCATTTTGTGTCATTGGTTGAACATTTAGGTCATTTTCGTCCTCCCTAGGCTTATTCTAATCCAATTACGGTTTTTAACCAATCTTGTGCATCCAATATGTGATTTTGTGTCATTTTTTGTCATTGGTTGAACATTTAGGTGATTTTCGTCCTCCCTAGGCTACTTCTAATCCAATTAGGGTTTTTAACCAATGTTGTGCATCCAATATGTGATTTTGTGTCATTTTGTGTCATTGGTTGAACATTTAGGTCATTTTCGTCCTCCCTAGGCTTATTCTAATCCAATTAGGGTTTTTAACCAATCTTGTGCATCCAATATGTGATTTTGTGTCATTTTGTGTCATTGGTTGAACATTTAGGTCTTTTTCGTCCTCCCTAGGTTTATTCTAATCCAATTAGGGTTTTTAACCAATCTTGTGCATCCAATATGTGATTTTGTGTCATTTTGTGTCATTGGTTGAACATTTAGGTCATTTTCGTCCTCCCTAGGCTTATTCTAATCCAATTAGGGTTTTTAACCAATCTTGTGCATCCAATATGTGATTTTGTGTCATTTTGTGTCATTGGTTGAACATTTAGGTCATTTTTGTTCTCCCTAGGCTTATTCTAATCCAATTAGGGTTTTTAACCAATCTTGTGCATCCAATATGTGATTTTGTGTCATTGGTTGAACATTTAGGTCATTTTCGTCCTCCCTAGGCTTATTCTAATCCAATTAGGTTTTTTAACCAATCTTGTACATCCAATATGTGATTTTGTGTCATTTTGTGTCATTGGTTGAACATTTAGGTCATTTTCGTCCTCCCTAGGCTTATTCTAATCCAATTAGGGTTTTTAACCAATCTTGTGCATCCAATATGTGTTTTTGTGTCATTGGTTGAACATTTAGGTCATTTTCGTCCTCCCTAGACTTATTCTAATCCAATTAGGGTTTTTAACCAATCTTGTGCATCCAATATGTGATTTTGTGTCATTGGTTGAACATTTAGGTCATTTTCGTCCTCCCTAGGCTTATTCTAATCCAATTAGGGTTTTTAACCAATCTTGTGCATCCAATATGTGATTTTGTGTCATTTTGTGTCATTGGTTGAACATTTAGGTCATTTTCGTTCTCCCTAGGCTTATTCTAATCCAATTAGCGTTTTTAACCAATCTTGTGCATCCAATATGTGATTTTGTGTCATTTTCTGTCATTGGTTGAACATTTAGGTCATTTTCGTCCTCCCTAGGCTTATTCTAATCCAATTAGGGTTTTTAACCAATCTTGTGCATCCAATATGTGATTTTGTGTCATTTTGTGTCATTGGTTGAACATTTAGGTCATTTTCGTCCTCCCTAGGCTTATTCTAATCCAATTAGGGTTTTTAACCAATCTTGTGCATCCAATATGTGATTTGGTGTCATTGGTTGAAAATTTAGGTCATTTTCGTCCTCCCTAGGCTTATTCTAATCCAATTAGCGTTTTTAACCAATCTTGTGCGTCCAATATGTGATTTTGTGTCATTGGTTGAACATTTAGGTCATTTTCGTCCTCCACAGGCTTATTCTAATCCAATTAGGGTTTTTAACCAATCTTGTGCATCCAATATGTGATTATGTGTTGTTTTGTGTCATTGGTTGAACATTTAGGTCATTTTCGTCCTCCCTAGGCTTATTCTAATCCAATTAGGGTTTTTAACCAATCTTGTGCATCCAATATGTGATTTTGTGTCATTTTGTGTCATTGGTTGAACATTTAGGTCATTTTCGTCCTCCCTAGGCTTATTCTAATCCAATTAGGGTTTTTAACCAATCTTGTGCATCCAATATGTGATTTTGTGTCATTTTGTGTCATTGGTTGAACATTTAGGTCATTATCTTCCTCCCTAGGCTTATTCTAATCTAGTTAGGGTTTTTAACCAATCTTCTGCATCCAATATGTGATTTTGTATCATTTTGTGTCATTGGTTGAACATTTAGGTCATTTTCGTCCTCCCTAGGCTTATTTTAATCCAATTAGGGTTTTTAACCAATCTTGTGCATCCAATATGTGATTTTGTGTCATTTTGTGTCATTGGTTGACCATTTAGGTCATTTTCGTCCTCCCTAGGCTTATTCTAATCCAATTAGGGTTTTTAACCAATCTTGTGCATCCAATATGTGATTTTGTGTCATTCTGTGTCATTGGTTGAACATTTAGGTCATTTTCGTTCTCCCTAGGCTTATTCTAATCCAATTAGGGTTTTTAACCAATCTTGTGCATCCAATATGTGATTTTGTGTCATTGGTTGAACATTTAGGTCTATTTCGTCCTCCCTAGTCTTATTCTAATCCAATTAGGGTTTTTAACCAATCTTGTGCATCCAATATGTGATTTTGTGTCATTGGTTGAACATTTAGGTCATTTTCGTCCTCCCTAGGCTTATTCTAATCCAATTAGGGTTTTTAACCAATCTTGTGCATCCAATATGTGATTTTGTATCATTTTGTTTCATTGGTTGAACATTTAGGTCATTTTCGTTCTCCCTAGGCTTATTCTAATCCAATTAGGGTTTTTTTATCAATCTTGTGCATCCAATATGTAATTTTGTGTCATTTTGTGTCATTTGTTGAACATTTAGGTCATTTTCGTCCTCAATAGGCTTATTCTAATCCAATTAGGGTTTTTAACCAATCTTGTGCATCCAATATGTGATTTTGTGTCATTGGTTGAACATTTAGGTCATTTTCGTCCTCCCTAGGCTTATTCTAATCCAATTAGGGTTTTTAACCAATCTTGTGCATCCAGTATGTGATTTTGTGTCATTTTGTGTCGTTGGTTGAACATATAGATCATTTTCGTCCTGCATAGGCTTATTCTAATCCAATTAGGGTTTTTAACCAATCTTGTGCATCCAATATGTGATTTTGTGTCATTGGTTGAACATTTAGGTCATTTTCGTCCTCCCTAGGCTTATTCTAATCCAATTAGGGTTTTTAACCAATCTTGTGCATCCAATATGTGATTTTTTGTCATTGGTTGAATATTTAGGTCATTTTTGTTCTCCCTAGGCTTATTCTAATCCAATTAGGGTTTTTAACCAATCTTGTGCATCCAATATGTGATTTTGTGTCATTTTGTGTCATTGGTTGAACATTTAGGTCATTTTCGTCCTCCCTAGGCTTATTCTAATCCAATTAGGGTTTTTAACCAATCTTGTGCATCCAATATGTGATTTTGTGTCATTGGTTGAACATTTAGGGCATTTTCGTCCTCCCTAGGCTTATTCTAATCCAATTAGGGTTTTTAACCAATCTTGTGCATCCAATATGTGATTTTGTGTCATTGGTTGAACATTTTGGTCATTTTCATCCTCCCTAGGCTTATTCTAATCCAATTAGGGTTTTTAACCAATCTTGTGCATCCAATATGTGATTTTGTGTCATTTTGTGTCATTGGTTGAACATTTAGGTCATTTTCGTCCTCCCTAGGCATATTCCAATCCAATTAGGGTTTTTAACCAATCCTGTGCATCCAATATGTGTTTTTGTGTCATTTTGTGTCATTGGTTGAACATTTAGGTCATTTTCGTTCTCCATAGGCTTATTCTAATCCAATTAGGGTTTTTAACCAATCTTGTGCATCCAATATGTGATTTTGTGTCATTTTGTGTCATTGGTTGAACATTTAGGTCATTTTCGTCCTCCCTAGGCTTATTCTAATCCAATTAGGGTTTTTAACCAATCTTGTGCATCCAATATGTGATTTTGTGTCATTTTGTGTCATTGGTTGAACATTTAGGTCATTTTCGTCCTCCCTTGGCTTATTCTAATCCAATTAGGGTTTTTAACCATTCTTGTGCATCCAATATGTGATTTTGTTTCATTGGTTGAACATTTAGGTCATTTTCGCCTTGCTAGGCTTATTCTAATCCAATTAGGGTTTTTAACCAATCTAGTGCATCCAATATGTGATTTTGTGTCGTTGGTTGAACATTTAGGTCATTTTCGTCCTCCCTAGGCTTTTTCTAATCCAATTAAGGTTTTTAACCAATCTTGTGCATCCAATGTGTTATTTTGTGTCATTGGTTGAAAATTTAGGTCATTTTCGTCCTCCCTAGGCTCTTTTTAATCCAATTAGGGTTTTTAACCAATCTTGTGCATCCAATATGTGATTTTCTGTCATTGGTTGAACATTTAGGTCATTTTCGTCCTCCCTAGGCTTATTCTAATCCAATTAGGGTTTTTAACCAATCTTGTGCATCCAATATGTGATTTTGTGTCATTTTGTGTCATTGGTTGAACATTTAGGTCATTTTCGTCCTCCCTAGGCTTATTTTAATCCAATAAGGGTTTTTAACCAATCTTGTGCATCCAATATGTGATTTTTTGTCATTTTGTGTCATTGGTTGAACATTTAGGTCATTTTCGTCCTCCCTAGGCTTATTCTAATCCAATTAGGGTTTTTAACCAATCTTGTGCATCCAATATGTGATTTTGTGTCATTTTGTGTCATTGGTTGAACATTTAGGTCATTTTTGTCCTCCCTGGCTTATTCTAATCCAATTAGGTTTTTAACCAATGTTGTGTATCCAATATGTGATTTTGTGTCATTTTATGTCATTGGTTGAACATTTAGGTCATTTTCGTCCTCCCTAGGCTTATTCTAATCCAATTAGGGTTTTAAACCAATCTTGTGCATCCAATATGTGATATTGTGTCATTTTGTGTCATTGGTTGAACATTTAGGTCATTTTCATCCTCCCTAGGCTTATTCTAATCCAATTAGGGTTTTTAACCAATCTTGTGCATCCAATATGTGATTTTGTGTCATTTTGTGTCATTTGTTGAACATTTAGGTCATTTTCGTCCTCCCTAGGCTTATTCTAATCCAATTAGGGTTTTTAATCAATCTTGTGCATCCAATATGTGATTTTGTGTCATTTTGTGTCATTGGTTGAACATTTAGGTCATTTTCGTCCTCCCTAGGCTTATTCTAATCCAATTCGGGTTTTTAACCAATCTTGTGCATCCAATATGTGATTTTGTGTCATTGGTTGAACATTTAGGTCAATTTCGTCCTCCCTAGGCTTATTCTAATCCAATTAGAGTTTTTAACCAATCTTGTGCATCCAATATGTGATTTTGTGTCATTTTGTGTCATTGGTTGAACATTTAGGTCATTTTCGTCCTCCCTAGGCTTATTCTAATCCAATTAGGGTTTTTAACCAATCTTGTGCATCCAATATGTGATTTTGTGTCATTGGTTAAACATTTAGGTCATTTTCGTCCTCCCTAGGCTTATTCTAATCCAATTAGGGTTTTTAACCAATCTTGTTCATCCAATATGTGATTTTGTGTCATTTTGTGTCATTGGTTGAACATTTAGGTCATTTTCGTCCTCTGTAGGCTTATTCTAATCCAATTAGGGTTTTTAACCAATCTTGTGGAACCAATATGTGATTTTGTGTCATTGGTTGAACATTTAGGTCATTTTCGTCCTCCCTAGGCTTATTCTAATCCAATTAGGGTTTTTAACCAATCTTGTGCATCCAATATGTGATTTTGTGTCATTTTGTGTCATTGGTTGAACATTTAGGTCATTTTCGTCCTCCCTAGGCTTATTCTAATCCAATTAGGGTTGTTAACCAATCTTGGGCATCCAATATGTGATTTTGTGTCATTGGTTGAACATTTAGGTCATTTTTGTCCTCCCTAGGCTTATTCTAATCCAATTAGGGTTTTTAACCAATCTTGTGCATCCAATATGTGATTTTGTGTCATTTTGTGTCATTGGTTGAACATTTCGGTCATTTTCGTCCTCCCTAGGCTTATTCTAATCCAATTAAGGTTTTTAACCAATCTTGTGCATCCAATATGTGATTTTGTGTCATTTTGTGTCATTGGTTGAACATTTCGGTCATTTTCGTCCTCCCTAGGCTTATTCTAATCCAATTAGG
The DNA here is from genome assembly GCA_037974755.1 of Cicer yamashitae. Lineage (NCBI taxonomy): Eukaryota > Viridiplantae > Streptophyta > Magnoliopsida > Fabales > Fabaceae > Cicer > Cicer yamashitae. Next base: position 11,066,171 of record JBBPBQ010000008.1, on the reverse strand, counting down.
GTTTTTAACTAATCTTGGGTATCCAATATGTGATTTTGTGTCACTTTGTGTCATTGGTTGAACATTTAGGTCATTTTCGTCCTCCCTAGGCTTATTCTAATCCAATTAGGGTTTTTAACCAATCTTTTGCATCCAGTATGTGATTTTGTGTCATTTTGTGTCATTGGTTGAACATTTAGGTCAATTTCTTTCTCGCTAGGCTTATTCTAATCCAATTATGGTTTTTAACCAATCTTGTGCATCCAATGTGTGATTTTGTGTCATTTTTTGTCATTGGTTGAACAATTAGGTCATTTTCGTCCTCCCTAGGCTTATTCTAATCCAATTAGGGTTTTTAACCAATCTTGTGCATCCAATATGTGATTTTGTGTCATTTTGTGTCATTGGTTGAACATTTAGGTCATTTTCGTCCTCCCTAGGCTTTTCTAATCCAATTAGGGTTTTTAACCAATCTTGTGCATCCAATATGTGATTTTGTGTCATTTTGTGTCATTGGTTGAACATTTAGGTCATTTTCGTCCTCCCTAGGCTTATTCTAATCCAATTAGGGTTTTTAACCAATCTTGTGCATCCAATATGTGATTTTGTGTCATTTTGTGTCATTGGTTGAACATTTAGGTCATTATCTTCCTCCCTAGGCTTATTCTAATCCAATTAGGGTTTTTAACCAATCTTGTGCATCCAATATGTGATTTTGTGTCATTTTGTGTCATTGGTTGAACATTTAGGTCATTTTCGTCCTCCCTAGGCTTATTCTAATCCAATTAGGGTTTTTAACCAATCTTGTGCATCCAATATGTGATTTTGTGTCATTTTGTGTCATTGGTTGAACATTTGGGTCATTTTCGTCCTCCCTCGGCTTATTCTAATCCAATTAGGGTTTTTAACCAATCTTGTGCATCCAATATGTGATTTTGTGTCATTTTGTGTCATTGGTTGAACATTTAGGTCATTTTCGTCCTCCCTAGGCTTATTCTAATCCAATTAGGGTTTTTAACCAATCTTGTGCATTTAATATGTGATTTTGTGTCATTGGTTGAACATTTAGGTCATTTTCGTCCTCCCTAGGCTTATTCTAATCCAATTAGGGTTTTTAACCAATCTTGTGCATCCAATATGTGATTTTGTGTCATTGGTTGAACACTTAGGTCATTTTCGTCCTCGCTATGCTTATTCTAATCCAATTAGGATTTTTAGCCAATCTTGTGCATCCAATATGTGATTTTGTGTCATTGTGTGTCATTGGTTGAACATTTAGGTCATTTTCGTCCTCCCTAGGCTTATTCTAATCCAATTAAGGTTTTTAACCAATCTTGTGCATCCAATATGTGATTTTGTGTCATTTTGTGTCATTGGTTGAACATTTAGGTCATTTTCGTCCTCCCTTGGCTCTTTTTAATCCAATTAGGTTTTTTAACCAATCTTGTGCATCCAATATGTGATTTTGTGTCATTGGTTGAACATTTAGGTCATTTTCGTCCTCCCTAGGCTTATTCTAATCCAATTAGGGTTTTTAACCAATCTTGTGCATCCAATATGTGATTTTGTGTCATTTTGTGTCATTGGTTGAACATTTAGGTCATTTTCGTCCTCCCTAGACTTATTCTAATCCAATTATGGTTTTTAACCAATCATGTGCATCCAATATGTGATTTTGTGTCATTTTGTGTTATTGGTTGATCATTTAGGTCATTTTCGTCCTCCCTAGGCTTATTCTAATCCAATTAGGGTTTTTAACCAATCTTGTGCATCCAATATGTGATTTTGTGTCATTGGTTGAACTTTTAGGTCAATTTCGTCCTCCCTAGGCTTATTCTAATCCAATTAGGGTTTTTAACCAATCTTGTGCATCCAATATGTGATTTTGTGTCATTGGTTGAACATTTAGGTCATTTTCGTCCTCCCTAGGCTTATTCTAATCCAATTAGGGTTTTTAACCAATCTTGTGCATCCAATATGTGATTTTGTGTGATTTTTTGTCATTGGTTGAACATTTAGGTCATTTTCGTCCTCCCTAGGCTTATTCTAATCCAATTAGGGTTTTTAACCAATCTTGTGCATCCAATATGTGATTTTGTGTCATTTTGTGTCATTGGTTGAACATTTAGGTCATTTTCGTCCTCCCTAGGCTTATTCTAATCCAATTAGGGTTTTTAACCAATCTTGTGCATCCAATATGTGATTTGGTGTCATTGGTTGAAAATTTAGGTCATTTTCGTCCTCCCTAGGCTTATTCTAATCCAATTAGCGTTTTTAACCAATCTTGTGCGTCCAATATGTGATTTTGTGTCATTGGTTGAACATTTAGGTCATTTTCGTCCTCCACAGGCTTATTCTAATCCAATTAGGGTTTTTAACCAATCTTGTGCATCCAATATGTGATTATGTGTTGTTTTGTGTCATTGGTTGAACATTTAGGTCATTTTCGTCCTCCCTAGGCTTATTCTAATCCAATTAGGGTTTTTAACCAATCTTGTGCATCCAATATGTGATTTTGTGTCATTTTGTGTCATTGGTTGAACATTTAGGTCATTTTCGTCCTCCCTAGGCTTATTCTAATCCAATTAGGGTTTTTAACAAATCTTATGCATCCACTATGGGATTTTGTGTCATTGGTTGCACATTTAGGTCATTTTCGTGCTCCCTAGGCTTATTCTAATCCAATTAGGGTTTTTAACCAATCTTGTGCATATAATAAGTGATTTTGTGTCATTGGTATTCCAATTAGGTCATTTTCGTCCTCGCTAGGCTGATACTAATCCAATTAGGGTTTTTAACCAATCTTGTGCATCCAATATGTGATTTTGTGTCATTGGTTGAACATTTAGGTCATTTTCGTCCTCCCTAGGCTTATTCTAATCCAATTAGGGTTTTTAACCAATCTTGTGCATCCAATATGTGATTTTGTGTCATTGGTTGAACATTTAGGTCATTTTCGTCCTCCCTAGGCTTATTCTAATCCAATTAGGGTTTTTAACCAATCTTGTGCATCCAATATGTGATTTTATGTCATTGGTTGAACATTTAGGTCATTTTCGTCCTCCCTAGGCGTATTCTAATCCAATTAGGGTTTTTAACCAATCTTGTGCATCCAATATGTGATTTTGTGTCATTGGTTGAACATTTAGGTCATTTTCGTCCTCCCTAGGCTTATTCTAATCCAATTAGGGTTTTTAACCAATCTTGTGCATCCAATATGTGATTTTGTGTCATTGGTTGAACATTTAGGTCATTTTCGTCCTCCCTAGGCTAATTCTAATCCAATTAGGGTTTTTAACCAATCTTGTGCATTCAATATGTGATTTTGTGTCATTTTGTGTCACTAGTTGAACATTTAGGTCATTTTCGTCCTCCCTAGGCTTATTCTAATCCAATTAGGGTTTTTAACCAATCTTGTGCATCCAATATGTGATTTTGTGTCATTGGTTGAACATTTAGGTCATTTTCGATCTCGCTAGGCTTTTTCTAATCCAATTAGGGTTTTTAACCAATCTTGTGCATCCAATATGTGATTTTGTGTCATCGGTTGAACATTTAGGTCATTTTCGTCCTCCCTAGGATTATTCTAATCCAATTAGGGTTTTTAACCAATCCTGTGCATCCAATATGTGATTTTGTGTCATTGGTTGAACATTTAGGTCATTTTCGTCCTCCCTAGGCTTATTTTAATCCAATTAGGGTTTTTAACCAATCTTGTGCATCCAATGTGTTATTTTGTGTCATTGGTTGAAAATTTAGGTCATTTTCGTCCTCCCTAGGCTCTTTTTAATCCAATTAGGGTTTTTAACCAATCTTGTGCATCCAATATGTGATTTTCTGTCATTGGTTGAACATTTAGGTCATTTTCGCATTGCTAGGCTTATTCTAATCCAATTAGGGTTTTTAACCAATCTAGTGCATCGAATATGTGATTTTGTGTCATTGGTTGAACATTTAGGTCATTTTCGTCCTCCCTAGGCTTTTTCTAATCCAATTAAGGTTTTTAACCAATCTTGTGCATCCAATGTGTTATTTTGTGTCATTTTGTGTCATTGGTTGAAAATTTAGGTCATTTTCGTCCTCCCTAGGCTCTTTTTAATCGAATTAGGGTTTTTAACCAATCTTGTGCATCCAATATGTGATTTTGTGTCATTGGTTGAACATTTAGGTCATTTTCGTCCTCCCTAGGCTTATTCTAATCCAATTAGGGTTTTTAACCAATCTTGTGCATCCAATATGTGATTTTGTATCATTGGTTGAACATTTAGGTCATTTTCATCCTCCAAAGGCTTATTCTAATCCAATTAGGGTTTTTAACCAATCTTGTGCATCCAATATGTGATTTTGTGTCATTGGTTGAACATTTAGGTCATTTTCGTCCTCCCTAGGCTTATTCTAATCCAATTAGGGTTTTTAACCAATCTTGTGCATCCAATATGTGATTTTGTGTCATTGGTTGAACACTTAGGTCATTTTCGTCCTCCCTAGGCTTATTCTAATCCAATTAGGGTTTTAAACCAATCTTGTGCATCCAATATGTGATTTTGTTTCATTTTGTGTCGTTGGTTGAACATATAGATCATTTTCGTCCTCCATAGGCTTATTCTAATCCAATTAGGGTTTTTAACCAATCTTGTGCATCCAATATGTGATTTTCTGTCATTTTGTGTCATTGGTTGAACATTTAGGTCATTTTCGTCCTCCCTAGGCTTATTCTAATCCAATTAGGGTTTTTAACCAATCTTGTGCATCCAATATGTGATTTTGTGTCATTGGTTGAACATTTAGGTCATTTTCGTCTTCCCTAGGCTTATTCCAATCCAGTTAGGGTTTTTAACCAATCTTTTGCACCCAATATGTCATTTTGTGTCATTGGTTGAACATTTAGGTCATTTTCGTCCTCCATAGGCTTATTCTAATCCAATTAGGGTTTTTAGCCAATCTTGTGCATCCAATATGTGATTTTGTGTCATTTTGTGTCATTGGTTGAACATTTAGGTCATTTTCGTCCTCCCTAGGCTTATTCTAATCCAATTAGGGTTTTTAACCAATCTTGTGCATCCAATATGTGATTTTGTGTCATTTTGTGTCATTGGTTGAACATTTAGGTCATTTTCGTCCTCCCTAGGCTTATTCTAATCCAATTAGGGTTGTTAACCAATCTTGGGCATCCAATATGTGATTTTGTGTCATTGGTTGAACATTTAGGTCATTTTTGTCCTCCCTAGGCTTATTCTAATCCAATTAGGGTTTTTAACCAATCTTGTGCATCCAATATGTGATTTTGTGTCATCGGTTGAACATTTAGGTCATTTTCGTTCTCCCTAGGCTTATCCTAATCCAATTAGGGTTTTTAACCAATCCTGTGCATCCAATATGTGATTTTGTACCGATTGTTGAACATTTAGGTCATTTTCGTCCTCCCTAGCCTTATTCTAATCCAATTAAGGTTTTTAACCAATCTTGTGCATCCAATATGTGATTTTGTGTCATTGGTTGAACATTTAGGTCATTTTCGTCCTCCCTAGGCTTATTTTAATCCAATTAGGGTTTTTAACCAATCTTGTGCATCCAATATGTGATTTTTTGTCATTGGTTGAACATTTAGGTCATTTTCGTCCTCCCTAGGCTTATTCTAATCCAATTAGGGTTTTTAACCAATCTTGTGCATCCAATATGTGATTTTGTGTCATTTTGTGTCATT
>JBBPBQ010000008.1:11033952-11045776 GCA_037974755.1 Cicer yamashitae | reverse complement strand
ATGTGATTTTGTGTCATTGGTTGAACATTTAGGTCATTTTCGTCCTCCCTAGGCTAATTCTAATCCAATTAGGGTTTTTAACCAATCTTGTGCATTCAATATGTGATTTTGTGTCATTTTGTGTCACTGGTTGAACATTTAGGTCATTTTCGTCCTCCCTAGGCTTATTCTAATCCAATTAGGGTTTTTAACCAATCTTGTGCATCCAATATCTGATTTTGTGTCATCGGTTGAACATTTAGGTCATTTTCGTCCCCCTAGGCTTATTCTAATCCAATTAGGGTTTTTAACCAATCCTGTGCATCCAATATGTGATTTTGTACCGATGGTTGAAAATTTAGGTCATTTTCGTCCTCCCTAGCCTTATTCTAATCCAATTAGGGTTTTTAACCAATCTTGTGCATCCAATATGTGATTTTGTGTCATTGGTTGAACATTTAGGTCATTTTCGTCCTCCCTAGGCTTATTTTAATCCAATTAGGGTTTTTAACCAATCTTGTGCATCCAATATGTGATTTTTTGTCATTGGTTGAACATTTAGGTCATTTTCGTCCTCCCTAGGCTTATTCTAATCCAATTAGGGTTTTTAACCAATCTTTTGCATCCAAAATGTGATTTTTGGTCATTTTGTGTCATTGGTTGAACATTTAGGTCATTTTCGTCCTCCCTAGGCTTATTCTAATCCAATTAGGGTTTTTAACCAATCTTGTGCATCCAATATGTGATTTTGTGTCATTTTGTGTCATTGGTTGAACATTTAGGTCATTTTCGTCCTCCCTAAGCTTATTCTAATCCAATTAGGGTTTTTAACCATTCTTGTGCATCCAATATCTGATTTTGTTTCATTGGTTGAACATTTAGGTCATTTTCCCCTTGCTAGGCTTATTCTAATCCAATTAGGGTTTTTAACCAATCTAGTGCATCCAATATGTGATTTTGTGTCATTGGTTGAACATTTAGGTCATTTTCGTCCTCCCTAGGCTTTTTCTAATCCAATTAAGGTTTTTAACCAATCTTGTGCATCCAATGTGTTATTTTGTGTCATTTGGTGTCATTGGTTGAAAATTTAGGTCATTTTCGTCCTCCGTAGGCTCTTTTTAATCCAATTAGGGTTTTTAACCAATCTTGTGCATCCAATATGTGATTTTGTGTCATTGGTTAAACATTTAGGTCATTTTCGTCCTCCCTAGGCTTATTCTAATCCAATTAGGGTTTTTAACCAATCTTGTGCATCCAATATGTGATTTTGTGCCATTTTATGTCATTGGTTGAACATTTATGTCATTTTTGTCCTCCCTAGGCTTATTCTAATCCAATTAGGGTTTTTAACCAATCTTGGGTATCCAATATGTGATTTTGTGTCATTTTATGTCATTTGTTGAACATTTAGGTCATTTTCGTCCTCCCTAGGCTTATTCTAATCCAATTAGGGTTTTTAACCAATCTTGTGCATCCAATATGTGATTTTGTGTCATTTTGTGTCATTGGTTTAACATTTAGGTCATTTTCGTCCTCCCTAGGCGTATTCTAATCCAATTAAGGTTTTAAACCAATCTTGTGCATCCAATGTGTGTTTTTGTGTCATTTGGTATCATTGGTTGAACATTTAGGTCATTTTCGTCCTCCCTAGGCTCTTTTTAATCCAATTAGGGTTTTTAACCAATCTTGTGCATCCAAAATGTGATTTTGTGTCATTGGTTGAACATTTAGGTCATTTTCGTCCTCCCTAGGCTAATTCTAATCCAATTAGGGTTTTTAACCAATCTTGTGCATCCAATATGCGATTTTGTGTCATTTTGTGTCATTGGTTGAACATTTAGGTCATTTTCGTCCTCCCTAGGCTTATTCTAATCCAATTAGGGTTTTTAACCAATCTTGTGCATCCAGTATGTGATTTTGTGTCATTGGTTGAACATTTAGGTCATTTTCGTCCTCCCTAGGCTAATTCTAATCCAATTAGGGTTTTTAACCAATCTTGTGCATCCAATATGTGATTTTGTGTCATTTTTTGTCATTGGTTGAACATTTAGGTCATTTTCGTCCTCGCTAGGCTAATTTTAATCCAATTATGGTTTTTAACCAATCTTGTGCATCCAATATGTGATTTTGTGTCATTTTGTGTCATTGGTTGAACATTTAGGTCATTTTCGTCCTCCCTAGGCTTATTCTAATCCAATTAGGGTTTTTAACCAATCTTGTGCATCCAATATGTGATTTTGTGTCATTTTGTGTCATTGGTTGAACATTTAGGTCATTTTCGTCCTCCCTAGGCTTATTCTAACCCAGTTAGGGTTTTTAACCAATCTTGTGCATCCAATATGTGATTTTGTATAATTGGTTGAACATTTAGGTCATTTTCGTCCTCCCTAGGCTTATTCTAATCCAATAAGGGTTTTTAACCAATCTTGTGCATCCAATATGTGACTTTGTGTCATTGGTTGAACATTTAGGTCATATTCGTTCTCCCTAGGCTTATTCTAATCCCATTAGGGTTTTTAACCAATCTTGTGCATCCAATATGTGATTTTGTATCATTTTGTGTCATTGGTTGAACATTTAGGTCATTTTCGTCCTACCTAGGCTTATTCTAATCCAATTAGGGGTTTTAACCAATCTTGTGCATCCAATATGTGATTTTGTGTCATTGGTCGAACATTTAGGTCATTTTCGTCTTCCCTAGGCTTATTCTAATCCAATTAGGGTTTTTAACCAATCTTGTAAATCCAATATGTGATTTTGTGTCATTTTGTGTCATTGGTTGAACATTTAGGTCATTTTCGTCCTCCCTAGGCTTATTCTAACCCAATTAGGGTTTTTAACCAATCTTGTGCATCCAATATGTGATTTTGTGTCATTTTGTGTCATTGGTTGAACATTTAGGTCATTTTCGTCCTCCCTAGGCTTATTCTAATCCAATTAGGGTTTTTAACCAATCTTGTGCATCCAATATGTGATTTTGTGTCATTTTGTGTCATTGGTTGAACATTTAGGTCATTTTCGTCCGCCCTAGGCTTATTCTAATCTAATTAGGGTTTTTAACCAATCTTGTGCATCCAATATGTGATTTTGTGTCATTTTGTGTCATTGGTTGAACATTTAGGTCATTATCGTCCTCCCTAGGCTTATTCTAATCCAATTAGGGTTTTTAACCAATCTTGTGCATCCAATATGTGATTTTGTGTCATTTTGTGTCATTGGTTGAACATTTAGGTCATTTTCGTCCTCCCTAGGCTTATTCTAATCCAATTAGGGTTTCTAACCAATGTAGTGCATCCAATATGTGATTTTGTGTCATTTTGTGTCATTGGTTGAACATTTAGGTCATTTTCGTCCTCCCTAGGCTTATTCTAATCCAATTAGGGTTTTTAACCAATCTTGTGCATCCAATATGTGATTTTGTGTCATTTTGTGTCATTGGTTGCACATTTAGGTCATTTTCGTCCTCCCTAGGCTTATTCTAATCCAATTAGGGTTTTTAACCAATCTTGTGCATATAATAAGTGATTTTTTGTCATTGGTTGAACATTTAGGTCATTTTCGTCCTCCCTAGGCTTATTCTAATCCAATTAGGGTTTTTAACCAATCTTGTGCATCCAATATGTGATTTTGTGTCATTTTGTGTCATTGGTTGAACATTTAGGTCATTTTCGTCCTCCCTTGGGTTATTCTTATCCAATTAGGGTTTTTAACAAATCTTGTGCATCCAATATGTGATTTTGTGTCATTTTGTATCATTGGTTGAACATTTAGGTCATTTTCGTACTCCCTAGGCTTATTCTAATCCAATTAAGGTTTTTAACCAATCTTGTGCATCAAATATGTGATTTTGTGTCATTTTGTGTCATTGGATGAACATTTAGGTCATTTTCGTCCTCCCTAGGCTTATTGTAATCCAATTACGGCTTTTAACCAATCTTGTGCATCCAATATGTGATTTTGTGTGATTTTGTGTCATTGGTTGAACATTTAGGTCATTTTCGTCCTCCCTAGGCTTATTCTAATCCAATTAGGGTTTTTAACCAATCTTGTGCATCCAATATGTGATTTTATGTCATTGGTTGAACATTTAGGTCATTTTCGTCCTCCCTTGGGTTATTCTTATCCAATTAGGGTTTTTAACAAATCTTGTGCATCCAATATGTGATTTTGTGTCATTTTGTATCATTGGTTGAACATTTAGGTCATTTTCTTCCTCCCTAAGCTTATTCTAATCCAATTAGGGTTTTTAACCAATCTTGTGCATCCAATATGTGATTTTTTGTCATTGGTTGAACATTTAGGTCATTTTCGTCCTCCCTAGGCTTATTCTAATCCAATTAGGGTTTTTAACCAATCTTGTGCATCCAATATGTGATTTTGTGTCATTTTGTGTCATTGGTTGAACATTTAGGTCATTTTTGTCCTCCCTAGGCTTATTCTAATCCAATTAGGGTTTTTAACCATTCTTGTGCATCCAATATGTGATTTTGTTTCATTGGTTGAACATTTAGGTCATTTTCGCCTTGCTAGGCTTATTCTAATCCAATTAGGGTTTTTAACCAATCTAGTGCATCCAATATGTGATTTTGTGTCATTGGTTGAACATTTAGGTCATTTTCGTCCTCCCTAGGCTTTTTCTAATCCAATTAAGGTTTTTAACCAATCTTGTGCATCCAATGTGTTATTTTGTGTCATTTTGTGTCATTGGTTGAAAATTTAGGTCATTTTCGTCCTCCCTAGGCTCTTTTTAATCCAATTAGGGTTTTTAACCAATCTTGGGTATCCAACATGTGATTTTGTGTCATTTTGTGTCATTGGTTGAACATTTAGGTCATTTTCGTCCTCCCTAGGCTTATCCTAATCCAATTAGGGTTTTTAACCAATCTAGTGCATCCAATATGTGATTTTGTGTCATTGGTTGAACATTTAGGTCATTTTCGTCCTCCCTAGGCTTATTCTAATCCAATTAAGGTTTTAAACCAATCTTGTGCATCCATTGTGTGATTTTGTGTCATTTTGTATCATTGGTTGAACATTTAGGTCATTTTCGTCCTCCCTAGGCTCTTTTTAATCCAATTAGGGTTTTTAACCAATCTTGTGCATCCAAAATGTGATTTTGTGTCATTGGTTGAACATTTAGGTCACTTTCGTCCTCCCTAGGCTAATTCTAATCCAATTAGGGTTTTTAACCAATCTTGTGCATTCAATATGTGATTTTATGTCATTTTGTGTCACTGGTTGAACATATAGGTCATTTTCGTCCTCCCTAGGCTTATTCTAATCCAATTAGGGTTTTTAACCAATCTTGTGCATCCAATATGTGATTTTGTGTCATTGGTTGAACATTTAGGTCATTTTCGTTCTCGCTAGGCTTTTTCTAATCCAATTAGGGTTTTTAACCAATCTTGTGCATCCAATATGTGATTTTGTGTCATCGGTTGAACATTTAGGTCATTTTCGTCCTCCCTAGGCTTATTGTAATCCAATTAGGGTTTTTAACCAATCCTTTGCATCCAATATGTGATTTTGTACCGATGGTTGAAAATTTAGGTCATTTTCGTCCTCCCTAGCCTTATTCTAATCCAATTAGGGTTTTTAACCAATCTTGTGCATCCAATATGTGATTTTGTGTCATTGGTTGAACATTTAGGTCATTTTCGTCCTCCCTAGGCTTATTTTAATCCAATTAGGGTTTTTAACCAATCTTGTGCATCCAATATGTGATTTTTTGTCATTGGTTGAACATTTAGGTCATTTTCGTCCTCCCTAGGCTTATTCTAATCCAATTAGGGTTTTTAACCAATCTTGTGCATCCAATATGTGAATTTGTGTCATTTTGTGTCATTGGTTGAACATTTAGGTAATTTTCGTCCTCCCTAGGCTTATTCTAGACCAATTAGGGTTTTTAACCATTCTTGTGCATCCAATATGTGATTTTGTTTCATTGGTTGAACATTTAGGTCATTTTCGCCTTGCTAGGCTTATTCTAATCCAATTAGGGTTTTTAACCAATCTAGTGCATCCAATATGTGATTTTGTGTCATTGGTTGAACATTTAGGTCATTTTCGTCCTCCCTAGGCTTTTTGTAATCCAATTAAGGTTTTTAACCAATCTTGTGCATCCAATGTGTTATTTTGTGTCATTTTGTGTCATTGGTTGAAAATTTAGGTCATTTTCGTCCTCCCTAGGCTCTTTTTAATCCAATTAGGGTTTTTAACCAATCTTGTGCATCCAATATGTGATTTTGTGTCATTGGTTGAACATTTAGGTCATTTTCGTCCTCCCTAGGCTTATTCTATTCCAATTAGGGTTTTTAACCAATCTTGTGCATTCAATATGTGATTTTGTGTCATTTTGTGTCATTGGTTGAACATTTAGGTCATTTTCGTCCTCCCTAGGCTTATTCTAATCCAATTAGGGTTTTTAACCAATCTTGTACATCCAATATGTGATTTTGTGTCATTGGTTGAACATTTAGGTCATTTTCGTCCTCCCTAGGCTTATTCGAATCCAATTAGGGTTTTTAACCAATCTTGTGCATCCAATATGTGATTTTGTGTCATTTTGTGTCATTGGTTGAACATTTAGGTCATTTTCGTCCTCCCTAGGCTTATTCTAATCCAATTAGGGTTTTTAACCAATCTTGTGCATCCAATATGTGATTTTGTGTCATTTTGTGTCATTGGTTGAACATTTAGGTCATTTTCGTCCTCCCTAGGCTTATTCTAATCGAATTAGGGTTTTTAACCAATCTTGTGCATCCAATATGTGATTTTATGTCATTGGTTGAACATTTAGGTCATTTTCGTCCTCCCTTGGGTTATTCTTATCCAATTAGGGTTTTTAACAAATCTTGTGCATCCAATATGTGATTTTGTGTCATTTTGTATCATTGGTTGAACATTTAGGTCATTTTCGTCTTCCCTAGGCTTATTCTAATCCAATTAGGGTTTTTAACCAATCTTGTGCATCCAATATGTGATTTTGGGTCATTGGTTAAACATTTAGGTCATTTTCGTCCTCCCTAGGCTTATTCTAATCCAATTAGGGTTTTTAACCAATCTTGTGCATCCAATATGTGATTTTGTGCCATTTTATGTCATTGGTTGAACATTTAGGTCATTTTTGTCCTCCCTAGGCTTATTCTAATCCAATTAGGGTTTTTAACCAATCTTGGGTATCCAACATGTGATTTTGTGTCATTTTGTGTCATTGGTTGAACATTTAGGTCATTTTCGTCCTCCCTAGGCTTATCCTAATCCAATTAGGGTTTTTAACCAATCTAGTGCATCCAATATGTGATTTTGTGTCATTGGTTGAACATTTAGGTCATTTTCGTCCTCCCTAGGCTTTTTCTAATCCAATTAAGGTTTTAAACCAATCTTGTGCATCCAATGTGTGTTTTTGTGTCATTTGGTATCATTGGTTGAACATTTAGGTCATTTTCGTCCTCCCTAGGCTCTTTTTAATCCAATTAGGGTTTTTAACCAATCTTGTGCATCCAAAATGTGATTTTGTGTCATTGGTTGAACATTTAGGTCATTTTCGTCCTCCCTAGGCTAATTCTAATCCAATTAGGGTTTTTAACCAATCTTGTGCATCCAATATGCGATTTTGTGTCATTTTGTGTCATTGGTTGAACATTTAGGTCATTTTCGTCCTCCCTAGGCTTATTCTAATCCAATTAGGGTTTTTAACCAATCTTGTGCATCCAGTATGTGATTTTGTGTCATTGGTTGAACATTTAGGTCATTTTCGTCCTCCCTAGGCTAATTCTAATCCAATTAGGGTTTTTAACCAATCTTGTGCATCCAATATGTGATTTTGTGTCATTTTTTGTCATTGGTTGAACATTTAGGTCATTTTCGTCCTCCCTAGGCTTATTCTAATCCAATTAGGGTTTTTAACGAATCTTGTGCATCCAATATGTGATTTTGTGTCATTGGTTGCACATTTAGGTCATTTTCGTCCTCCCTAGGCTTATTCTAATCCAATTAGGGTTTTTAACCAATCTTGTGCATCCAATATGTGATTTTGTGTCATTTTGTGTCATTGGTTGAACATTTAGGTCATTTTCGTCCTCCCTAGGCTTATTCTAATCCAATTAGTGTTTTTAACCATTCTTGTGCATCCAATATGTGATTTTGTTTAATTGGTTGAACATTTAGGTCATTTTGGCCTTGCTAGGCTTGTTCTAATCCAATTAGGATTTTTAACCAATCATGTGCATCCAAATATGTGATTTTTTGTCATTGGTTGAACATTTAGGTCATTTTCGTCCTCCCTAGGCTTATTCTAATCCAATTAGGGTTTTTAACCAATCTTGTGCATCCAATATGTGATTTTGTGTCATTTTGTGTCATTGGTTGAACATTTAGGTCATTTTCGTCCTCCCTAGGCTTATTCTAATCCAATTGGAGTTTTTAACCAATCTTGTGCATCCAATATGTGATTTTGTGTCATTTTATGTCATTGGTTTAACATTTAAGTCATTTACGTCCTCCCTAGGCTTATTCTAATCAAATTAGGGTTTTTAACCAATCTTGTGCATCCAATATGTGATTTTGTGTCATTTTGTGTCTTTGGTTGAACATTTAGGTCATTTTCGTCCTCCCTAGGCTTATTCTAATCCAATTAGGGTTTTTAACCAATCTTGTGAATCCAATATGTGATTTTGTGTCATTTTGTGTCATTGGTTGAACATTTAGGTCATTTTCGTCCTCCCTAGGCTTATTCTAATCCAATTACGGTTTTTAACCAATCTTGTGCATCCAATATGTGAGTTTGTGTCATTAGTTGAACATTTAGGTCATTTTCGTCCTCCCTAGGCTTATTCTAATCCAATTAGGGTTTTTAACCAATCTTGTGCATCCAATATGTGATTTTGTGTCATTTTGTGTCATTGGTTGAACATTTAGGTCATTTTCGTCCTCCCTAGGCTTATTCTAATCCAATTAGGGGTTTTAACCAATCTTGTGCATCCAATATGTGATTTTTTGTCATTTTGTGTCATTGGTTGACCATTTAGGTCATTTTCGTCCTTCCTAGACTTATTCTAATCCAACTAGGGTTTTTAACCAATCTTGTGCATCCAATATGTGATTTTTTGTCATTGGTTGAACATTTAGGTCATTTTCGTCCTCCCTAGGCTTATTCTAATCCAATTAGGGTTTTTAACCAATCTTGTGCATCCAATATGTGATTTTGTGTCATTTTGTGTCATTGGTTGAACATTTAGGTCATTTTCGTCCTCCCTTGGGTTATTCTTATCCAATTAGGGTTTTTAACAAATCTTGTGCATCCAATATGTGATTTTGTGTCATTTTGTATCATTGGTTGAACATTTAGGTCATTTTCGTACTCCCTAGGCTTATTCTAATCCAATTAAGGTTTTTAACCAATCTTGTGCATCAAATATGTGATTTTGTGTCATTTTGTGTCATTGGATGAACATTTAGGTCATTTTCGTCCTCCCTAGGCTTATTGTAATCCAATTACGGCTTTTAACCAATCTTGTGCATCCAATATGTGATTTTGTGTGATTTTGTGTCATTGGTTGAACATTTAGGTCATTTTCGTCCTCCCTAGGCTTATTCTAATCCAATTAGGGTTTTTAACCAATCTTGTGCATCCAATATGTGATTTTATGTCATTGGTTGAACATTTAGGTCATTTTCGTCCTCCCTTGGGTTATTCTTATCCAATTAGGGTTTTTAACAAATCTTGTGCATCCAATATGTGATTTTGTGTCATTTTGTATCATTGGTTGAACATTTAGGTCATTTTCTTCCTCCCTAAGCTTATTCTAATCCAATTAGGGTTTTTAACCAATCTTGTGCATCCAATATGTGATTTTTTGTCATTGGTTGAACATTTAGGTCATTTTCGTCCTCCCTAGGCTTATTCTAATCCAATTAGGGTTTTTAACCAATCTTGTGCATCCAATATGTGATTTTGTGTCATTTTGTGTCATTGGTTGAACATTTAGGTCATTTTTGTCCTCCCTAGGCTTATTCTAATCCAATTAGGGTTTTTAACCATTCTTGTGCATCCAATATGTGATTTTGTTTCATTGGTTGAACATTTAGGTCATTTTCGCCTTGCTAGGCTTATTCTAATCCAATTAGGGTTTTTAACCAATCTAGTGCATCCAATATGTGATTTTGTGTCATTGGTTGAACATTTAGGTCATTTTCGTCCTCCCTAGGCTTTTTCTAATCCAATTAAGGTTTTTAACCAATCTTGTGCATCCAATGTGTTATTTTGTGTCATTTTGTGTCATTGGTTGAAAATTTAGGTCATTTTCGTCCTCCCTAGGCTCTTTTTAATCCAATTAGGGTTTTTTACCAATCTTGGGTATCCAACATGTGATTTTGTGTCATTTTGTGTCATTGGTTGAACATTTAGGTCATTTTCGTCCTCCCTAGGCTTATCCTAATCCAATTAGGGTTTTTAACCAATCTAGTGCATCCAATATGTGATTTTGTGTCATTGGTTGAACATTTAGGTCATTTTCGTCCTCCCTAGGCTTATTCTAATCCAATTAAGGTTTTAAACCAATCTTGTGCATCCATTGTGTGATTTTGTGTCATTTTGTATCATTGGTTGAACATTTAGGTCATTTTCGTCCTCCCTAGGCTCTTTTTAATCCAATTAGGGTTTTTAACCAATCTTGTGCATCCAAAATGTGATTTTGTGTCATTGGTTGAACATTTAGGTCATTTTCGTCCTCCCTAGGCTAATTCTAATCCAATTAGGGTTTTTAACCAATCTTGGGTATCCAACATGTGATTTTGTGTCATTTTGTGTCATTGGTTGAACATTTAGGTCATTTTCGTCCTCCCTAGGCTTATCCTAATCCAATTAGGGTTTTTAACCAATCTAGTGCATCCAATATGTGATTTTGTGTCATTGGTTGAACATTTAGGTCATTTTCGTCCTCCCTAGGCTTTTTCTAATCCAATTAAGGTTTTAAACCAATCTTGTGCATCCAATGTGTGTTTTTGTGTCATTTGGTATCATTGGTTGAACATTTAGGTCATTTTCGTCCTCCCTAGGCTCTTTTTAATCCAATTAGGGTTTTTAACCAATCTTGTGCATCCAAAATGTGATTTTGTGTCATTGGTTGAACATTTAGGTCATTTTCGTCCTCCCTAGGCTAATTCTAATCCAATTAGGGTTTTTAACCAATCTTGTGCATCCAATATGCGATTTTGTGTCATTTTGTGTCATTGGTTGAACATTTAGGTCATTTTCGTCCTCCCTAGGCTTATTCTAATCCAATTAAGATTTTAAACCAATCTTGTGCATCCATTGTGTGATTTTGTGTCATTTTGTATCATTGGTTGAACATTTAGGTCATTTTCGTCCTCCCTAGGCTCTTTTTAATACAATTAGGGTTTTTAACCAATCTTGTGCATCCAAAATGTGATTTTGTGTCATTGGTTGAACATTTAGGTCACTTTCGTCCTCCCTAGGCTAATTCTAATCCAATTAGGGTTTTTAACCAATCTTGTGCATTCAATATGTGATTTTATGTCATTTTGTGTCACTGGTTGAACATATAGGTCATTTTCGTCCTCCCTAGGCTTATTCTAATCCAATTAGGGTTTTTAACCAATCTTGTGCATCCAATATGTGATTTTGTGTCATTGGTTGAACATTTAGGTCATTTTTGTTCTCGCTAGGCTTTTTCTAATCCAATTAGGGTTTTTAACCAATCTTTGCATCCAATATGTGATTCTGTGTCATTGGTTGAACATTTAGGTCATTTTCGTCCTCCCTAGGCTTATTCTAATCCAATTAGGGTTTTTAACCAATCTTGTGCATCCAATATGTGATTTT
>JBBPBQ010000008.1:11002446-11025532 GCA_037974755.1 Cicer yamashitae | reverse complement strand
TTGAACATTTAGGTCATTTTCGTCCTCCCTAGGCTTATTCTAATCCAATTAGGGTTTTTAACCAATCTTGTGCATCCAGTATGTGATTTTGTGTCATTGGTTTAACATTTAGGTCATTTTTGTCCTCCCTAGGCTTATTCTAATCCAATTAAGGTTTTAAACCAATCTTGTGCATCCAATGTGTGATTTTGTCTCATTTTGTATCATTGGTTGAACATATAGGTCATTTTCGTCCTCCCTAGGCTCTTTTTAATCCAATTAGGGTTTTTAACCAATCTTGTGCATCCAAAATGTGATTTTATGTCATTGGTTTAACATTTAGGTCATTTTCGTCCTCCCTAGGCTAATTCTAATCCAATTAGGGTTTTTAACCAATCTTGTGCATTCAATATGTGATTTTGTGTCATTTTGTGTCATTGCTTGAACATTTAGGTCATTTTCGTCCTCCCTAGGCTTATTCTAATCCAATTAAGGTTTTAAACCAATCTTGTGCATCCATTGTGTGATTTTGTGTCATTTTGTATCATTGGTTGAACATTTAGGTCATTT
The DNA here is from genome assembly GCA_037974755.1 of Cicer yamashitae. Lineage (NCBI taxonomy): Eukaryota > Viridiplantae > Streptophyta > Magnoliopsida > Fabales > Fabaceae > Cicer > Cicer yamashitae. The sequence continues at coordinate 11,024,983 of JBBPBQ010000008.1, read as the reverse complement.
TCGTCCTCCCTAGGCTCTTTTTAATCCAATTAGGGTTTTTAACCAATCTTGTGCATCCAAAATATGATTTTGTGTCATTGGTTGAACATTTAGGTCATTTTCGTCCTCCCTAGGCTAATTCTAATCCAATTAGGGTTTTTAACCAATCTTGTGCATCCAATATGTGATTTTGTGTCATTTTGGGTCACTGGTTGAACATTTAGGTCATTTTCGTCCACCCTAGGCTTATTCTAATCCAATTAGGGTTTTTAACCAATCTTGTGCATCCAATATGTGATTTTGTGTCATTTTGTGTCATTGGTTGAACATTTAGGTCATTTTCGTCCTCCCTAGGCTTATTCTAATCCAATTAGGGTTTTTAACCAATCTTGTGCATCCAATATGTGATTTTGTGTCATTTTGTGTCATTGGTTGAACATTTAGGTCATTTTCGTCCTCCCTAGGCTTATTCTAATCCAATTAGGGGTTTTAAACAATGTTGTGCATCCAATAAGTCATTTTGTGTCATTGGTTGAACATTTAGGTCATTTTCGTCCTCCCTAGGCTTATTCTAATTTAATTAGGGTTTTTATCCAATCTTGTGCATCCAATATGTGATTTTGTGTCATTGGTTGAACGTTTAGGTCATTTTCGTCCTCCCTAGGCTTATTCTAATCCAATTAGGGTTTTTAACCAATCTTGTGCATCCAATATGTGATTTTGTGTCATTTTGTGTCATTGGTTGAACATTTAGGTCATTTTCGTCCTCCCTAGGCTTATTCTAATCCAATTAGGGTTTTTAACCAATCTTGTGCATCCAATATGTGATTTTGTGTCATTTTGTGTCATTGGTTGAACATTTAGGTCATTTTCGTCCTCCCTAGGCTTATTCTAATTCAATTACGGTTTTTAACCAATCTTGTGCATCCAATATGTGATTTTGTGTCATTTTGTGTCATTGGTTGAACATTTAGGTCATTTTTGTCGTCCCTAGGCTTATTCTAATCCAATTAGGGTTTTTAACCAATCTTGTGCATCCAATATGTGATTTTGTGTCATTTTGTGTCATTGGTTGAACATTTAGGTCATTTTTGTCGTCCCTAGGCTTATTCTAATCCAATTAGGGTTTTTAACCAATCTTGTGCAGCCAATATGTGATTTTGTGTCATTGGTTGAACATTTAGGTCATTTTCGTCCTCCCTAGGTTTATTCTAATCCAATTAGGGTTTTTAACCAATCTTGTGCATCCAATATGTGATTTTGTGTCATTTTGTGTCATTGGTTGAACATTTAGGTCATTTTTGTCGTCCCTAGGCTTATTCTAATCCAATTAGGGTTTTTAACAAATCTTGTGCATCCAATATGTGATTTTGTGTCATTGGTTGAACATTTAGGTCATTTTTGTCCTCCCTGGGCTTATTCTAATCCAGTTAGGGTTTTTAACCAATCTTGTGCATCCAATATGTGATTTTGTGTCATTGGTTGAACATTTAGGTCATTTTCGTCCTCCCTAGGCTTATTCTAATCCAATTAGGGTTTTTAACCAATCTTGTGCATCCAATATGTGATTTTGTGTCATTTTGTGTCATTGGTTGAAGATTTTGTTCATTTTCGTTCTCCCTAGGCTTATTCTAATCCAATTAGGGTTTTTAACCAATCTTGTGCATCCAATATGTGATTTTGTGTCATTTTGTGTCATTGGTTGAACATTTAGGTCATTTTCGTCCTCCCTAGGCTTATTCTAATCCAATTAGGGTTTTTAACCAATCTTGTGCATCCAATATGTGATTTTGTGTCATTGGTTGAACATTTAGGTCATTTTCGTCCTCCCTAGGCTTATTCTAATCCAATTGGGGTTTTTTTCCAATCTTGTGCATCCAATATGTGATTTTGTGTCATTGGTTGAACATTTAGGTCATTTTCGTCCTCCCTAGGCTTATTCTAATCCAATTAGGGTTTTTAACCAATCTTGTGCATCCAATATGTGATTTTGTGTGATTTTGTGTCATTGGTTGAACATTTAGGTCATGTTCGTCCTCCCTAGGCTTATTCTAATCCAATTAGGGTTTTTAACCAATCTTGTGCATCCAATGTGTGATTTTATGTCATTGGTTGAACATTTAGGTCATTTTCGTCCTCCCTTGGGTTATTCTTATCCAATTAGGGTTTTTAACAAATCTTGTACATCCAATATGTGATTTTGTGTCATTTTGTATCATTGGTTGAACATTTACGTCATTTTCGTAGTCCCTAGGCTTATTCTAATCCAATTAGGGTTTTTAACCAATCTTGTGCATCCAATATGTGATTTTGTGTCATTTTGTGTCATTGGATGAACATTTAGGTCATTTTCGTCCTCCCTAGGCTTATTCTAATCCAATTAGGGTTTTTAACCAATCTTGTGCATCCAATATGTGATTTTGTGTCATTTTGTGTCATTGGTTGAACATTTAGGTCATTTTCGTCCTCCCTAGGCTTATTCTAATCCAATTAGGGTTTTTAACCAATCTTGTGCATCCAATATGTGATTTTGGGTCATTGGTTCAACATTTAGGTCATTTTCGTCCTACCTAGGCTTATTCTAATCCAATTAGGGTTTTTAACCAATCTTGTGCAACCAATATGTGATTTTGTGTCATTTTGTGTCATTGGTTGAACATTTAGGTCATTTTCGTCCTCCCTAGGCTTATTCTAATCCAATTAGGGTTTTTAACCAATCTTGTGCATCCAATATGTGATTTTGTGTCATTTTGTGTCATTGGTTGAACATTTGGGTCATTTTTGTCCTCCCTAGGCTTATTCTAATCCAATTAGGGTTTTTAACCAATCTTGTGCATCCAATATGTGATTTTGTGTCATTGGTTTATCATTTAGGTCATTTTCGTCCTCCATAGCCCTATTTTAATCCAATTAGGATTTTTAACCGATCTTGTCTATCCAATATGTGATTTTGTGTCATTATGTGTCATTGGTTGAACATTTAGGTCATTTTCGTCCTCCCTAGGCTTATTCTAATCCAATTAGGGTTTTTAACCAATCTTGTGCATCCAATATGTGATTTTGTGTCATTATGTGTCATTGGTTGAACATTACGTCATTTTCGTCCTCCCTATACTTATTCTAATCCAATTAGGGTTTTTAACCAATCTTGTGCATCCAATATGTGATTTTGTGTCATTGGTTGAACATTTAGGTCATTTTCGTCCTCCCTATACTTATTCTAATCCAATTAGGGTTTTTAACCAATCTTGTGCATCCAATATGTGATTTTGTGTCATTGGTATAACATTTAGGTCATTTTCGTCCTCCCTAGGCTTATTCTAATCCAATTAGGGTTTTTAACCAATCTTGTGCATCCAATATGTGATTTTGTGTCATTTTGTGTCATTGGTTGAACATTTAGGTCATTTTCGTCCTCGCTAGGCTTATTCTAATCCAATTAGGGTTTTTAACCAATCTTGTGCATCCAATATGTTATTTTGTGTCATTGGTTGAACATTTAAGTCATTTTTGTCCTCCCTAGGATTATTCTAATCCAATTAGGGTTTTTAACCAATCTTGTGCATCAAATATGTGATTTTGTGTCATTTTGTGTCATTGGTTGAACATTTAGGTCATTTTCGTCCTCCCTAGGCTTATTCTAATCATATTAGGGTTTTTAACCAATCTTGTGCATCCAATATGTGATTTTGTGTCATTTTTTGTCATTTGTTGAACATTTAGGTCATTTTCGTCCTCCCTAGGCTAATTCTAATCCAATTAGGGTTTTTAACCAATCTTGTGCATCCAATATGTGATTTTGTGTCATTTTGTGTCATTGGTTGAACATTTAGGTCATTTTCGTCCTCCCTAGGCTTATTCTAATCCAATTAGGGTTTTTAACCAATCTTGTGCATCCAATATGTGATTTTGTGTCATTGGTTGAACATTTAGGTCATTCTCGTCCTCCCTAGGCTTATTCTAATCCAATTAGGGTTTTAACCAATCTTATGCATCCAATATGTGATTTTGTGTCATTTTGTGTCATTGGTTGAACATTTAGGTCATTTTCGTCCTCCCTAGGCTTATTCTTTTCCAATAAGGGTTTTTAACCAATCTTGTGCATCCAATATGTGATTTTGTGTCATTTTGTGTCATTGGTTGAACATTTAGGTCATTTTCGTCCTCCCTAGGCTTATTCTAATCCAATTAGGGTTTTTAACCAATCTTGTGCATCCAATATGTGATTTTGTGTCATTTTGTGTCATTGGTTGAACATTTAGGTCATTTTCGTCCTCCCTAGGCTTATTCTAATCCAATTAGGGTTTTTAACCAATCTTGTGCATCTAATATGTGATTTTGTGTCATTTTGTGTCATTGGTTAAACATTTATGTCATTTTCGTCCTCCCTAGGCTTATTCTAATCCAATTAGGGTTTTTAACCAATCTTGTGCATCCAATATGTGCTTTCGTGTCATTGGTTGAACATATAGGTCATTTTCGTCCTCCCTAGGCTTATTCTAATCCAATTAGGGTTTTTTGACCAATCTAGTGCATCCAATATGTGATTTTGTGTCACTTTGTTTCATTGGTTGAACATTTAGGTCATTTTCGTCCTCCCTAGGCTTATTCTAATCCAATTAGGGTTTTTAACCAATCTTGTGCATCCAATATGTGATTTTGTGTCATTTTGTGTCATTGGTTGAACATTTAGGTCATTTTCGTCCTCCCTAGGCTTATTCCAATCCAATTAGGGTTTTTAACCAATCCTTTGCATCCAATATGTGATTTTGTGTCATTTTGTGTCATTGGTTGAACATTTAGGTCATTTTCGTCCTCCCTAGGCTTATTCTAATCCAATTAGGGTTTTTAACCAATCTTGTGCATCCAATATGTGATTTTGTGTCATTTTGTGTCATTGGTTGAACATTTAGGTCATTTTCAATTAGGGGTTTTAACCAATCTTGTGCATCCAACATGTGATTTTGTGTCATTGGTTGACCATTTAGGTTATTTTCGTCCTCCCTAGACTTATTCTAATCCAATTAGGGTTTTTAACCAATCTTGTGCATCCAATATGTGATTTTGTGTCATTGGTTGAACATTTAGATCATTTTCGTCCTCCCAAGGCTTATTCTAATCCAATTAGGGTTTTTAGCCAATCTTGTGCATCCAATATGTGATTTAGTGTCATTTTGTGTCATTGGTTGAACATTTAGGTCATTTTCGTCCTCCCTAGGCTTATTCTAATCCAATTAGGGTTTTTAACCAATCTTGTGCATCCAATATGTGATTTTGTGTCATTTTGTGTCATTGGTTGAACATTTAGGTCATTTTCGTCCTCCCTAGGCTTATTCTAATCCAATTACGGTTTTTAACAAATCTTGTGCATTCAATATGTCATTTTGTGTCATTGGTTGAACATTTAGGTCATTTTCGTCCTCCCTAGGCTTATTCTAATCCAATTAGGGTTTTTAACCAATCTTGTGCATCCAATATGTGATTTTGTGTCATTTTGTGTCATTGGTTGAACATTTAGGTCATTTTCGTCCTCCCTAGGCTTATTCTAATCCAATTAGGGTTTTTAACCAATCTTGTGCATCCAATATGTGATTTTGTGTCATTTTGTGTCATTGGTTGAACATTTAGGTCATTTTCATCCTCCCTAGGCTTATTCTAATCCAATTAGGGTTTTTAACCAATCTTGTGCATCCAGTATCTGATTTTGTGTCATTGGTTGAACATTTAGGTCATTTTCGTTCCCCCTAGGCTTATTCTAATCCAATTAGGGTTTTAAACCAATCTTGTGCTTCCGATATGTGATTTTGTGTTAGTTTGTGTCATTGGTTGAACATTTAGGTCATTTTCGTCCTCACCAGGCTTATTCTAATCCAATTAGGGTTTTTCACCAATCCTGTGCATCCAATATGTGATTTTGTGTCATTGGTTGAACATTTAGGTCATTTTCGTCCTCCCTAGGGTTATTTTAATCCAATTATGATTTGTAACCAATCTTGTGCATCCAATATGTGATTTTGTGTCATTGGTTGAACATTTAGGTCATTTTTGTCCTCCCTAGGCTTATTCTACGCCAATTAGGGTTTTTAACCAATCTTGTGCATCCAATATGTGATTTTGTGTCATTTTGTGTCATTGGTTGAACATTTAGGTCATTTTCGTCCTCCCTAGGCTTATTCTAATCCAATTAGGGTTTTTAACCAATCTTGTGCATCCAATATGTGATTTTGTGTCATTTTGTGTCATTGGTTGAACATTTAGGTCATTTTCGTCCTCCCTAGGCTTATTCTAATCCATTTAAGGTTTTAAACCAATCTTGTGCATCCATTGTGTGATTTTGTGTCATTTTGTATCATTGGTTGAACGTTTAGGTCATTTTCGTCCTCCCTAGGCTCTTTTTAATCCAATTAGGGTTTTTAACCAATCTTGTGCATCCAAAATATGATTTTGTGTCATTGGTTGAACATTTAGGTCATTTTCGTCCTCCCTAGGCTAATTCTAATCCAATTAGGGTTTTTAACCAATCTTGTGCATCCAATATGTGATTTTGTGTCATTTTGTGTCACTGGTTGAACATTTAGGTCATTTTCGTCCTCCCTAGGCTTATTCTAATCCAATTAGGGTTTTTAACCAATATTGTGCATCCAATATGTGATTTTGTGTCATTTGTTGAACATTTAGGTCATTTTCGTTCTCGCTAGGCCTTTTCTAATCCAATGAGGGTTTTTAACCAATGTTGTGCATCCAATATGTGATTTTGTGTCATCGGTTGAACATTTAGGTCATTTTCATCCTCCCTAGGCTTATCCTAATCCAATTAGGGTTTTTAACCAATCCTGTGCATCCAATATGTGATTTTGTACCATTGGTTGAACATTTAGGTCATTTTCGTCCTCCCTAGCCTTATTCTAATCCAATTAGGGTTTTTAACCAATCTTGTGCATCCAATTTGTGATTTTGTGTCATTGGTTGAACATTTAGGTCATTTTCGTCCTCCCTAGGCTTATTTTAATCCAATTAGGGTTTTTAACCAATCTTGTGCATCCAATATGTGATTTTTTGTCATTGGTTGAACATTTAGGTCATTTTCGTCCTCCCTAGGCTTATTCTAATCCAATTAGGGTTTTTAACCAATCTTGTGCATCCAATATGTGAATTTGTGTCATTTTGTGTCATTGGTTGAACATTTAGGTAATTTTCGTCCTCCCTAGGCTTATTCTAGACCAATTAGGGTTTTTAACCATTCTTGTGCATCCAATATGTGATTTTGTTTCATTGGTTGAACATTTAGGTCATTTTCGCCTTGCTAGGCTTATTCTAATCCAATTAGGGTTTTTAACCAATCTAGTGCATCCAATATGTGATTTTGTGTCATTGGTTGAACATTTAGGTCATTTTCGTCCTCCCTAGGCTTTTTCTAATCCAATTAAGGTTTTTAACCAATCTTGTGCATCCAATATGTTATTTTGTGTCATTTTGTGTCATTGGTTGAAAATTTAGGTCATTTTCGTCCTCCCTAGGCTCTTTTTAATCCAATTAGGGTTTTTAACCAATCTTGTGCATCCAATATGTGATTTTGTGTCATTGGTTGAACATTTAGGTCATTTTCGTCCTCCCTAGGCTTATTCTATTCCAATTAGGGTTTTTAACCAATCTTGTGCATTCAATATGTGATTTTGTGTCATTTTGTGTCATTGGTTGAACATTTAGGTCATTTTCGTCCTCCCTAGGCTTATTCTAATCCAATTAGGGTTTTTAACCAATCTTATGCATCCAATGTGTGATTTTATTTCATTGGTTGAACATTTAGGTCATTTTCGTCCTCCCTTGGGTTATTCTTATCCAATTAGGGTTTTTAACAAATCTTGTACATCCAATATGTGATTTTGTGTCATTTTGTATCATTGGTTGAACATTTACGTCATTTTCGTACTCCCTAGGCTTATTCTAATCCAATTAGGGTTTTTAACCAATCTTGTGCATCCAATATGTGATTTTGTGTCATTTTGTGTCATTGGTTGAACATTTAGGTCATTTTCGTCCTCCCTAGGCTTATTCTAATCCAATTACGGTTTTTAACCAATCATGTGCATCCAATATGTGATTTTGTGTCATTTTGTGTCATTGGTTGAACATTTAGGTCATTTTCGTCCTCCCTAGGCTTATTCTAATCCAATTAGGGTTTTTAACCAATCTTGTGCATCCAATATGTGATTTTGTGTCATTTTGTGTCATTGGTTGAACATTTAGGTCATTTTCGTCCTCCCAAGGCTTATTCTAATCCAATTAGGGTTTTTAACCACTCTTGTGCATCCAATATGTGATTTTGTGTCATTGGTTTAACATTTAGGTCATTTTCGTCCTCCCTAGGCTTATTCTAATCCATTTAGGGTTTTTAACCAATCTTGTGCATCCAATATGTGATTTGGTGTCATTTTGTGTCATCTGTATTCCAATTAGGTCATTTTCGTCCTCCCTAGGCTAATTCTAATCCAATTAGGGTTTTTAACCAATCTTGTGCATCCAATATGTGATTTTGTGTCATTTTGTGTCATTGGTTGAACATTTAGGTCATTTTCGTCCTCCCTAGGCTTATTCTAATCCAATTAGGGTTTTTACCAATCTTGTGCATCCAATGTGTGATTTTATGTCATTGGTTGAACATTTAGGTCATTTTCGTCCTCCCTTGGGTTATTCTTATCCAATTAGGGTTTTTAACAAATCTTGTACATCCAATATGTGATTTTGTGTCATTTTGTATCATTGGTTGAACATTTACGTCATTTTCGTAGTCCCTAGGCTTATTCTAATCCAATTAGGGTTTTTAACCAATCTTGTGCATCCAATATGTGATTTTGTGTCATTTTGTGTCATTGGATGAACATTTAGGTCATTTTCGTCCTCCCTAGGCTTATTCTAATCCAATTAGGGTTTTTAACCAATCTTGTGCATCCAATATGTGATTTTGTGTCATTTTGTGTCATTGGTTGAACATTTAGGTCATTTTCGTCCTCCCTAGGCTTATTCTAATCCAATTAGGGTTTTTAACCAATCTTGTGCATCCAATATGTGATTTTGGGTCATTGGTTCAACATTTAGGTCATTTTCGTCCTACCTAGGCTTATTCTAATCCAATTAGGGTTTTTAACCAATCTTGTGCAACCAATATGTGATTTTGTGTCATTTTGTGTCATTGGTTGAACATTTAGGTCATTTTCGTCCTCCCTAGGCTTATTCTAATCCAATTAGGGTTTTTAACCAATCTTGTGCATCCAATATGTGATTTTGTGTCATTTTGTGTCATTGGTTGAACATTTAGGTCATATTCGTCCTCCCTAGGCTTATTCTAATCCAATTAAGGTTTTTAACCAATCTTGTGCATCCAATATGTGATTTTGTGTCATTTTGTGTCATTGGTTGAACATTTAGGTCATTTTCGTCCTCCCTAGGCTTATTCTAATCCAATTAGGGTTTTTAACCAATCTTGTGCATCCAATATGTGATTTTGTGTCATTTTGTGTCATTGGTTGAACATTTAGGTCATTTTCGTCCTCCCTAGGCTTATTCTAATCTAATTTGGGTTTTTAACCAATCTTGTGCATCCAATATGTGATTTTGTGTCATTTTGTGTCATTGGTTGAACATTTAGGTCATTTTCGTCCTCCCTAGGCTTATTCTAATCCAATTAAGGTTTTTAACCAATCTTGTGCATCCAATATGTGATTTTGTGTCATTTTGTGTCATTGGTTGAACATTTAGGTCATTTTCGTCCTCCCTATGCTTATTCTAATCCAATTAGGGTTTTTAACCAATCTTGTGCATCCAATATGTGATTTTGTGTCATTGGTTGAACATTTAAGTCATTTTCGTCGTCCCTAGGCTTATTTTAATCCAATTAGGGTTTTTAACCAATCTTGTGCATCCAATATGTGTTTTTATGTCATTGGTTGAACATTTAGGTCATTTTCGTCCTCCCTAGGCTTATTCTAATCCAATTAGGGTTTTTAACCAATCTTGTGCATCCAATATGTGATTTTGTGTCATTTGTTGAACATTTAGGTCATTTGCGTCCTCCCTAGGTCTATTCTAATCCAATTAGGATTTTTAACCAATCTTGTGCATCCAATATGTGATTTTGTGTCATTGGTTGAACATTTAGGTCATTTTCGTCCTCCCTAGGCTTATTCTAATCCAATTAGGGTTTTTAACCAATCTTGTGCATCCAATATGTGATTTTGTGTCATTTTGTGTCATTGGTTGAACATTTAGGTCATTTTCGTCCTCCCTAGGCTTATTCTAATCCAATTAGGGTTTTTAACCTATCTTGTGCATCCAATATGTGATTTTGTGTCATTTTGTGTCATTGGTTTAACATTTAGGTCATTTTCGTCCTCCCTAGGCTTATTCTAATCCAATTAGCGTTTTTAACCAATCTTGTGCATCGAATATGTGATTATGTGTCATTTTGTGTCATTGGTTGAACATTTAGATCATTTTTGTCCTCCCTAGGCTTATTCTAATCCAATTAGGATTTTTAACCAATCTTGTGCATCCAATATGTGATTTTGTGTCATTTTGTGTCATTGGATGAACATTTAGGTCATTTTCGTCCTCCCTAGGCTTATTCTAATCCAATTAGGGTTTTTAACCAATCTTGTGCATCCAATATGTGATTTTGTGTCATTTTGTGTCATTGGTTGAACATTTAGGTCATTTTCGTCCTCCCTAGGCTTATTCTAATCCAATTAAGGTTTTTAACCAATCTTGTGCATCCAATATGTGATTTAATGTCATTGGTTGAACATTTAGGTAATTTTCGTCCTCCCTTGGGTTATTCTTATCCAATTAGGGTTTTTAACAAATCCTGTGCATCCAATATGTGATTTTGTGTCATTTTGTATCATTGGTTGAACATTTAGGTCATTTTCGTCCTCCCTAGGCTTATTCTAATCCAATTAGGGTTTTTAACCAATCTTGTGCATCCAATATGTGATTTTGTGTCATTTTGTGTCATTGGTTGAACAACTAGGTCATTTTCGTCCTCCCTAGGCTTATTCTAATCCAATTAGGGTTTTTAACCAATCTTGTGCATCCAATATGTGATTTTGTGTCATTTTGTGTCATTGGTTGAACATTTAGGTCATTTTCGTCCTCCCTAGGCTTATTCTAATCCAATTAGGGTTTTTAACCAATCTTGTGCATCCAATATGTGATTTGGTGTCATTGGTTGAAAATTTAGGTCATTTTCGTCCTCCCTAGGCTTATTCTAATCCAATTAGCGTTTTTAACCAATCTTGTGCGTCCAATATGTGATTTTGTGTCATTGGTTGAACATTTAGGTCATTTTCGTCCTCCACAGGCTTATTCTAATCCAATTAGGGTTTTTAACCAATCTTGTGCATCCAATATGTGATTATGTGTTGTTTTGTGTCATTGGTTGAACATTTAGGTCATTTTCGTCCTCCCTAGGCTTATTCTAATCCAATTAGGGTTTTTAACCAATCTTGTGCATCCAATATGTGATTTTGTGTCATTTTGTGTCATTGGTTGAACATTTAGGTCATTTTCGTCCTCCCTAGGCTTATTCTAATCCAATTAGGGTTTTTAACCAATCTTGTGCATCCAATATGTGATTTTGTGTCATTTTGTGTCATTGGTTGAACATTTAGGTCATTTTCGTCCTCCCTAGGCTTATTCTAATCCAATTAGGGGTTTTAAACAATGTTGTGCATCCAATAAGTCATTTTGTGTCATTGGTTGAACATTTAGGTCATTTTCGTCCTCCCTAGGCTTATTCTAATTTAATTAGGGTTTTTATCCAATCTTGTGCATCCAATATGTGATTTTGTGTCATTGGTTGAACGTTTAGGTCATTTTCGTCCTCCCTAGGCTTATTCTAATCCAATTAGGGTTTTTAACCAATCTTGTGCATCCAATATGTGATTTTGTGTCATTTTGTGTCATTGGTTGAACATTTAGGTCATTTTCGTCCTCCCTAGGCTTATTCTAATCCAATTAGGGTTTTTAACCAATCTTGTGCATCCAATATGTGATTTTGTGTCATTTTGTGTCATTGGTTGAACATTTAGGTCATTTTCGTCCTCCCTAGGCTTATTCTAATCGAATTAGGGTTTTTAACCAATCTTGTGCATCCAATATGTGATTTTATGTCATTGGTTGAACATTTAGGTCATTTTCGTCCTCCCTTGGGTTATTCTTATCCAATTAGGGTTTTTAACAAATCTTGTGCATCCAATATGTGATTTTGTGTCATTTTGTATCATTGGTTAAACATTTAGGTCATTTTCGTCCTCCCTAGGCTGATTCTAATCCAATTAGGGTTTTTAACCAATCTTGGGTATCCAATATGTGATTTGTGTCATTTTGTGTCATTGGTTAAACATTTAGGTCATTTTCGTCCTCCCTAGGCTTATTCTAATCCAATTAGGGTTTTTAACCAATCTTGTGCATCCAATATGTGATTTTGTGTCATTTTGTGTCATTGGTTGAACATTTAGGTCATTTTCGTCCTCGCTAGTCTTATTCTAATCCATTTAGGGTTTTTAACCAATCTTGTGCATCCAATATGTGATTTTGTGTCATTTTGTGTCATTGGTTGAACATTTAGGTCATTTTCGTCCTCCCTAGGCTTATTCAAATCCAATTAGGGTTTTTAACCAATCTTGTGCATCCAATATGTGATTTTGTGTCATTTTGTGTCATTGGTTGAACATTTAGGTCATTTTTGTCCTCCCTAGGCTTATTCTAATCCAATTAGGGTTTTTAACCAATCTTGTGCATCCAATATGTAATTTTGTGTCATTTTGTGTCACTGGTTGAACATTTAGGTCATTTTCGTCCTCCCTAGGCTTATTCTAATCCAATTAGGGTTTTTAACCAATCTTGTGCATCCAATATGTGATTTTGTGTCATTTTGTGTCATTGGTTGAACATTTAGGTCATTTTCGTCCTCCCTAGGCTTATTCTTATCCAATTAGGGTTTTTAACCAATCTTGTGCATCCAATATGTGATTTTGTGTCATTTAGTGTCATTGGTTGAACATTTAGGTCATTTTCGTCCTCCCTAGGCTTATTCTAATCCAATTAGGGTTTTTAACCAATCTTGTGCATCCAATATGTGATTTTGTGTCATTTTGTGTCATTGGTTGAACATTTAGGTCATTTTCGTCCTCCCTATGCTTATTCTAATCGAATTAGGGTTTTTAGCCAATTTTGTGCATCCAATATGTAGTTTTGTGTCATTGGTTGAACATTTAGGTCATTTTTGCCTCCCTTGGCTTATTCTCATCCAATTAGGGTTTTTAACCTATCTTGTGCATCCAATATGTGATTTTGTGTCATTTTGTGTCATTGGTTGAACATTTAGGTCATTTTCGTCCTCCCTAGGCTTATTCTAATCCAATTAGGGTTTTTAACCAATCTTGTGCATCCAATATGTGATTTTGTGTCATTAGGTGTCATTGGTTGAACATTTAGGTCATTTTCGTCCTCCCTAGGCTTATTCTAATCCAATTAGGGTTTTTAACCAATCTTGTGCATCCAATATGTGATTTTGTGTCATTTTGTGTCATTGGTTGAACATTTAGGTCATTTTCGTCCTCCCTAGGCTTATTCAAATCCAATTAGGGTTTTTAACCAATCTTGTGCATCCAATATGTGATGTTGTGTCATTGGTTGAACATTTAGGTCATTTTCGTCCTCCCTAGGCTTATTCTAATCCAATTAGGGTTTTTAACCAATCTTGTGCGTCCAATATGTGATTTTGTGTAATTTTGTGTCATTGGTTGAACATTTAGGTCATTTTCGTCCTCCCTAGGCTTATTCTAATCCAATTAGGGTTTTTAACCAATCTTGTGCATCCAATATGTGATTTTGTGTGATTTTGTGTCATTGGTTGAACATTTAGGTCATGTTCGTCCTCCCTAGGCTTATTCTAATCCAATTAGGGTTTTTAACCAATCTTGTGCATCCAATGTGTGATTTTATGTCATTGGTTGAACATTTAGGTCATTTTCGTCCTCCCTTGGGTTATTCTTATCCAATTAGGGTTTTTAACAAATCTTGTACATCCAATATGTGATTTTGTGTCATTTTGTATCATTGGTTGAACATTTACGTCATTTTCGTAGTCCCTAGGCTTATTCTAATCCAATTAGGGTTTTTAACCAATCTTGTGCATCCAATATGTGATTTTGTGTCATTTTGTGTCATTGGATGAACATTTAGGTCATTTTCGTCCTCCCTAGGCTTATTCTAATCCAATTAGGGTTTTTAACCAATCTTGTGCATCCAATATGTGATTTTGTGTCATTTTGTGTCATTGGTTGAACATTTAGGTCATTTTCGTCCTCCCTAGGCTTATTCTAATCCAATTAGGGTTTTTAACCAATCTTGTGCATCCAATATGTGATTTTGTGTAATTTTGGGTCATTGGTTGAACATTTAGGTCATTTTCGTCCTCCCCAGGCTTATTCTAATCCAATTAGGGTTTTTAACCAATCTTGTGCATCCAATATGTGATATTGTGTCATTGGTTAAACATTTAGGTCATTTTCGTCCTCCCTAGGCTTATACTAATCCAATTAGGGTTATTAACATATCTTGTGCATCCAATATGTGATTTTGTGTCAATGGTTGAACATTTAGGTAATTTTCGTCCTCCCTAGGCTTATTCTAATCCAATTAGGGTTTTTAACCAATCTTGTGCATCCAATATGTGATTTTGTGTCATTTTGTGTCATTGGTTGAACATTTAGGTCATTTTCGTCCTCCCTAGGCTTATTCTAATCTAATTAGGGTTTTTAACCAATCTTGTGCATCCAATGTGTGATTTTATGTCATTGGGTGTACATTTAGGTCATTTTCGTCCTCCCTTGGGTTATTCTTATCCAATTAGGGTTTTTACCAAATCTTGTACATCCAATATGTGATTTTGTGTCATTTTGTATCCTTGGTTGAACATTTAGGTCATTTTCGTACTCCCTAGGCTTATTCTAATCCAATTAAGGTTTTTAACCAATCTTGTGCATCCAATATGTGATTTTGTGTCATTTTGTGTCATTGGATGAACATTTAGGTCATTTTCGTCCTCCCTAGGCTTATTGTAATCCAATTACGGCTTTTAACCAATCTTGTGCATCCAATATATGATTGTGTCATTTTGTGTCATTGGTTGAACATTTAGGTCATTTTCGTCCTCCCCAGGCTTATTCTAATCCAATTAGGGTTTTTAACCATTCTTGTGCATCCAATATGTGATTTTGTTTCATTGGTTAAACATTTAGGTCATTTTCGCCTTGCTAGGCTTATTCTAATCCAATTAGGGTTTTTAACCAATCTAGTGCATCCAATATGTGATTTTGTGTCATTGGTTGAACATTTAGGTCATTTTCGTCCTCCCTAGGCTTTTTCTAATCCAATTAAAGTTTTTAACCAATCTTGTGCATCCAATGTGTTATTTTTTGTCATTTTGTGTCATTGGTTGAAAATTTAGGTCATTTTCGTCCTCCCTAGGCTCTTTTTAATCCAATTAGGGTTTTTAACCAATCTTGTGCATCCAATATGTGATTTTGTGTCATTGGTTGAACATTTAGGTCATTTTCGTCCTCCCTAGGCTTATTCTATTCCAATTAGGGTTTTTAACCAATCTTGTGCATTCAATATGTGATTTTGTGTCATTTTGTGTCATTGGTTGAACATTTAGGTCATTTTCGTCCTCCCTAGGCTTATTCAAATCCAATTAGGGTTTTTAACCAATCTTGTGCATCCAATATGTGATTTTGTGTCATTTTGTGTCATTGGTTGAACATTTAGGTCATTTTCGTCCTCCCTAGGCTTATTCTAATCCAATTAAAGTTGTTAACCAATCTTGTGCATCCAATATGTGATTTTGTGTCATTTTGTGTCATTGGTTGAACATTTAGGTCATTTTCGTCCTCCCTAGGCTTATTCTAATCCAATTAGGGTTTTTAACCAATCTTGTGCATCCAATATGTGATTTTGTGTCATTGATTGAACATTTAGGTCTTTTTCGTCCTCCCTATGCTTATTCTAATCCAGTTAGGGTTTTTAACCAATCTTGTGCATCCAATATGTGATTTTGTGTCATTTTGTGTCATTGGTTGAACATTTAGGTCATTTTCGTCCTCCCTAGGCTTATTCTAATCCAATTAGGGTTTTTAACCAATCTTGTCCATCCAATATGTGATTTTGTGTCATTTTGTGTCATTTGTTGAACATTTAGGTCATTTTCGTCCTCCCTAGGCTTATTCTAATCCAATTAGGGTTTTTAACCAATCTTGTGCATCCAATATGTGATTTTGTGTCATTTTGTGTCATTGGTTGAACATTTAGGTCATTTTCGTCCTCCCTAGGCTTATTCTAATCCAATTAAGGTTTTTAACCAATCTTGTGCATCCAATATGTGATTTAATGTCATTGGTTGAACATTTAGGTAATTTTCGTCCTCCCTTGGGTTATTCTTATCCAATTAGGGTTTTTAACAAATCCTGTGCATCCAATATGTGATTTTGTGTCATTTTGTATCATTGGTTGAACATTTAGGTCATTTTCGTCCTCCCTAGGCTGATTCTAATCCAATTAGGGTTTTTAACCAATCTTGGGTATCCAATATGTGATTTGTGTCATTTTGTGTCATTGGTTAAACATTTAGGTCATTTTCGTCCTCCCTAGGCTTATTCTAATCCAATTAGGGTTTTTAACCAATCTTGTGCATCCAATATGTGATTTTGTGTCATTTTGTGTCATTGGTTGAACATTTAGGTCATTTTCGTCCTCCCTAGGCTTATTCTAATCCAATTAAGGTTTTAAACCAATCTTGTGCATCCATTGTGTGATTTTGTGTCATTTTGTATCATTGGTTGAACATTTAGGTCATTTTCGTCCTCCCTAGGCTTATTCTAATCCAATTAGGGTTTTTAACCAATCTTGTGCATCCAATATGTGATTTTGTGTCATTTTGTATCATTGGTTGAACATTTAGGTCATTTTCGTCCTCCCGAGGCTCTTTTTAATCCAATTAGGGTTTTTAACCAATCTTGTGCATCCAATATGTGATTTTGTGTCATTGGTTGAACATTTAGGTCATTTTCGTCCTCCCTAGGCTAATTCTAATCCAATTAGGGTTTTTAACCAATCTTGTGCATCCAATATGTGATTTTGTGTCATTTTGTGTCCCTGGTTGAACATTTAGGTCATTTTCGTCCTCCCTAGGCTTATTCTAATCCAATTAGGGTTTTTAACCAATCATGTGCATCCAATATGTGATTTTGTGTCATTGGTTGAACATTTAGGTCATTTTCGTTCTCGCTAGGCTTTTTCTAATCCAATTAGGGTTTTTAACCAATCTTGTGCATCCAATATGTGATTTTGTGTCATTGGTTGAACATTTAGGTCATTTTCGTCCTCCCTAGGCTTATCCTAATCCAATTAGGGTTTTTAACCAATCTAGTGCATCCAATATGTGATTTTGTGTCATTTTGGGTCATTGGTTGAACATTTAGGTCATTTTCGTCCTCCCTAGGCTTATTCTAATCCAATTAGGGTTTTTAACCAATCTTGTGCATCCAATATGTGATTTTGTGTCATTTTGTGTTTTTGGTTGAACATTTAGGTCATTTTCGTCCTCCCTAGGCTAATTCTAATCCAATTAACGTTTTTAACCAATCTTGTGCATCCAATGTGTGATTTTGTGTCATTGGTTGAACAATTAGGTCATTTTGGTACTCCCTAGTCTTATTTTAGGGTTTTTAACCAATCTTGTGCATCCAATATGTGATTTTTTGTCATTGGTTGAACATTTAGGTCATTTTCGTCCTCCCTAGGCTTATTCTAATCCAATTAGGGTTTTTAACCAATCTTGTGCATCCAATATGTGAATTTGTGTCATTTTGTGTCATTGGTGGAACATTTAGGTAATTTTCGTCCTCCCTAGGCTTATTCTAATCCAATTAGGGTTTTTAACCATTCTTGTGCATCCAATATGTGATTTTGTTTCATTGGTTGAACATTTAGGTCATTTTCGCCTTGCTA
Organism: Cicer yamashitae; assembly: GCA_037974755.1. Lineage (NCBI taxonomy): Eukaryota > Viridiplantae > Streptophyta > Magnoliopsida > Fabales > Fabaceae > Cicer > Cicer yamashitae. The sequence continues at coordinate 11,006,935 of JBBPBQ010000008.1, read as the reverse complement.
GGCTTATTCTAATCCAATTAGGGTTTTTAACCAATCTAGTGCATCCAATATGTGATTTTGTGTCATTGGTTGAACATTTAGGTCATTTTCGTCCTCCCTAGGCTTATTTTAATCCAATTAGGGTTTTTAACCAATCTTGTGCATCCAATATGTGATTTTTTGTCATTGGTTGAACATTTAGGTCATTTTCGTCCTCCCTAGGCTTATTCTAATCCAATTAGGGTTTTTAACAAATCTTGTGCATCCAATATGTGATTTTGTGTCATTTTGTGTCATTGGTTGAACATTTAGGTCATTTTCGTCCTCCCTAGGCTTATTCAAATCCAATTAGGGTTTTTAACCAATCTTGTGCATCCAATATGTGATTTTGTGTCATTTTGTGTCATTGGTTGAACATTTAGGTTATTTTCGTCCTCCCTAGGCTTATTCTAATCCAATTAGGGTTTTTAACATATCTTGTGCATCCAATATGTGATTTTGTGTCATTTTTGTCATTGGTTGAACATTTAGGTCATTTTCGTCCTCCCTAGGCTTTTTCTAATCCAATTAGGGTTTTTAACCAATCTTGTGCATCCAATATGTGATTTTGTGTCATTTTGTGTCATTGGTTGAACATTTAGGTTATTTTCGTCCTCCCTAGGCTTATTCTAATCCAATTAGGGTTTTTAACCAATCTTGTGCATCCAATATGTGATTTTGTGTCATTTTGTGTCATTGGATGAACATTTAGGTCATTTTCGTCCTCCCTAGGCTTATTCTAATCCAATTAGGGTTTTTATCCAATCTTGTGCATCCAATATGTGATTTTGTGTCATTGGTTGAACATTTAGGTCATTTTCGTTCTCCCTAGGCTTATTCTAATCCAATTAGGGTTTTTAACCAATCTTGTGCATCCAATATGTGATTTTGTGTGATTTTGTGTCATTGGTTGAACATTTAGGTCATTTTCGTCCTCCCTAGGCTTATTCTAATCCAATTAGGGTTTTTAACTAATCTTGTGCATCCAATATGTGATTTTGTGTCATTATGTGTCATTGGTTGAACATTTAGGTGATTTTCGTCCTCCCTATACTTATTCTAATCCAATTAGGGTTTTTAACCAATCTTGTGCATCCAATATGTGATTTTGTGTCATTGGTTGAACATTTAGGTCATTTTCGTCCTCCCTAGGCTTATTCTAATCCAATTAGGGTTTTTAACCAATCTTGTGTATCCAATATGTGATTTTGTGTCATTTTGTGTCATTGGTTGAACATTTAGGTCATTTTCTTCCTCCCTAGGCTCTTTTTAATCCAATTTGGGTTTTTAACCAATCTTGTGTATCCAATATGTGATTTTGTGTCATTGGTTGAACATTTAGGTCATTTTCGTCCTCCCTAAGCTTATTCTAATCCAATTAGGGTTTTTAACCAATCTTGTGCATCCAATATGTGATTTTGTGTCATTTTGTGTCATTGGTTGAACATTTAGGTCATTTTCGTCCTCCCTAGGCTTATTCTAATCCAATTAAGGTTTTAAACCAATCTTGTGCATCCATTGTGTGATTTTGTGTCATTTTGTATCATTGGTTGAACATTTAGGTCATTTTCGTCCTCCCTAGGCTCTTTTTAATCCAATTAGGGTTTTTAACCAATCTTGTGCATCCAAAATATGATTTTGTGTCATTGGTTGAACATTTAGGTCATTTTCGTCCTCCCTAGGCTAATTCTAATCCAATTAGGGTTTTTAACCAATCTTGTGCATCCAATATGTGATTTTGTGTCATTTTGGGTCACTGGTTGAACATTTAGGTCATTTTCGTCCACCCTAGGCTTATTCTAATCCAATTAGGGTTTTTAACCAATCTTGTGCATCCAATATGTGATTTTGTGTCATTTTGTGTCATTGGTTGAACATTTAGGTCATTTTCGTCCTCCCTAGGCTTATTCTAATCCAATTAGGGTTTTTAACCAATCTTGTGCATCCAATATGTGATTTTGTGTCATTTTGTGTCATTGGTTGAACATTTGGGTCATTTTCGTCCTCCCTCGGCTTATTCTAATCCAATTAGGGTTTTTAACCAATCTTGTGCATCCAATATGTGATTTTGTGTCATTTTGTGTCATTGGTTGAACATTTAGGTCATTTTCGTCCTCCCTAGGCTTATTCTAATCCAATTAGGGTTTTTAACCAATCTTGTGCATCCAATATGTGATTTTGTGTCATTATGTGTCATTGGTTGAACATTTAGGTCATTTTGGTCCTCCCTAGGCATATTCTAATCCAATTAGGGTTTTTAACCAATCTTGTGCATCCAATATGTGATTTTGTGTCATTTTGTGTCATTGGTTGAACATTTAGGTCATTTTCGTCCTCCCTAGGCTTATTCTAATCCAATTAGGGTTTTTAACCAATCTTGTGCATCCAATATGTGATTTTGTGTCATTTTGTGTCATTGGTTGAACATTTAGGTCATTTTCGTCCGCCCTAGGCTTATTCTAATCCAATTAGGGTTTTTAACCAATCTTGTGCATCCAATATGTGATTTTTTGTCATTTTGTGTCCATGGTTGAAGATTTAGTTTATTTTCGTCCTCCCTAGGCTTATTCTAATCCAATTAGGGTTTTTAACCAATCTTGTGCATCCAATATGTGATTTTGTGTCATTTTGTGTCATTGGTTGAACATTTAGGTCATTTTCGTCTTCCCTAGGCTTATTCTAATCCAATTAGGGTTTTTAACCAATCTTGTGCATCCAATATGTGATTTTGTGTCATTTTGTGTCATTGGTTGAACATTTAGGTCATTTTCGTCCTCCCAATGCTTATTCTATTCCAATTAGGGTTTTCAACCAATCTTGTGCATCCAATATGTGATTTTGTGTCATTTTGTGTCATTGGTTGAACATTTAGGTCATTTTCGTCCTCCCTAGGCTTATTCTAATCCAATTAGGGTTTTTAACCAATCTTGTGCATCCAATATGTGATTTTGTGTCCTTTTGTGTCATTGGTTTAACATTTAGGTCATTTTCCCCCTCCCTAGGCTTATTCTAATCCAATTAAGGTTTTTAACCAATCTTGTGCATCGAATGTGTGATTTTGTGTCATTTTGTGTCATTGGTTGAACATTTAGGTCATTTTCGTCCTCCCTAGGCTTATTCTAATCCAATTAGGGTTTTTAACCAATCTTGTGCATCCAATATCTGATTTTGTGTAATTTTGTGTCATTGGTTGAACATTTAGGTCATTTTCGTCCTCCCTAGGCTTATTCTAATCCAATTAGGGTTTTTAACCTATCTTTGGTGTCCAATATGTGATTTTGTGTCATTGGGTAAACATTTAGGTCATTTTCGTCCTCCCTAGGCTTATTCTAGTCCAATTAGGGTTTTTAACCAATCTTGTGCATCCAATATGTGATTTTGTGTCATTTTGTGTCATTGGTTGAACATTTAGGTCATTTTCGTCCTCCCTAGGCTTATTCTAATCCAATTAGGGTTTTTAACCAATCTTGTGCATCCAATATGTGATTTTGTGTCATTTTGTGTCATTGGTTGAACATTTAGGTCATTTTCGTCCTCCCTAGGCTTATTCTAATCTAGTTAGGGTTTTTAACCAAACTTGTGCATCCAATGTGTGATTTTATGTCATTGGGTGTACATTTAGGTCATTTTCGTCCTCCCTTGGGTTATTCTTATCCAATTAGGGTTTTTAACAAATCTTGTGCATCCAATATGTGATTTTGTGTCATTTTGTATCATTGGTTGAACATTTAGGTCATTTTCGTACTCCCTAGGCTTATTCTAATCCAATTAAGGTTTTTAACCAATCTTGTGCATCAAATATGTGATTTTGTGTCATTTTGTGTCATTGGATGAACATTTAGGTCATTTTCGTCCTCCCTAGGCTTATTGTAATCCAATTACGGCTTTTAACCAATCTTGTGCATCCAATATGTGATTTTGTGTGATTTTGTGTCATTGGTTGAACATTTAGGTCATTTTCGTCCTCCCTAGGCTTATTCTAATCCAATTAGGGTTTTTAACCAATCTTGTGCATCCAATATGTGATTTTATGTCATTGGTTGAACATTTAGGTCATTTTCGTCCTCCCTTGGGTTATTCTTATCCAATTAGGGTTTTTAACAAATCTTGTGCATCCAATATGTGATTTTGTGTCATTTTGTATCATTGGTTAAACATTTAGGTCATTTTCGTCCTCCCTAGGCTGATTCTAATCCAATTAGGGTTTTTAACCAATCTTGGGTATCCAATATGTGATTTGTGTCATTTTGTGTCATTGGTTAAACATTTAGGTCATTTTCATCCTCCCTAGGCTTATTCTAATCCAATTAGGGTTTTTAACCAATCTTGTGCATCCAATATGTGATTTTGTGTCATTTTGTGTCATTGGTTGAACATTTAGGTCATTTTAGTCCTCCCTAAGCTTATTCTAATCCAATTAGGGTTTTTAACCATTCTTGTGCATCCAATATCTGATTTTGTTTCATTGGTT
>JBBPBQ010000008.1:10962819-10980261 GCA_037974755.1 Cicer yamashitae | reverse complement strand
AATGTTCAACCAATGACACAAAATCACATATTGGATGCACAAGATAGGTTAAAAACCCTAATTGGATTGGAATAAGCCAAGGGAGGACGAAAATGACCTAAATGTTCAACCAATGACACAAAATGACCCAAAATTACATATTGGATGCACAAGATTGGTTAAAAACCCTAATTGGATTAGAATAAGCCTAGGGAGGACGAAAATGACCTAAATGTTCAACCAATGACACAAAATGACACAAAATCACATATTGGATGCACAAGATTGGTTAAAAACCCTAATTGGATTAGAATAAGCCTAGGGAGGACGAAAATGACCTAAATGTTCAACCAATGACACAAAATGACACAAAATCACATATTGGATGCATGAGATTGGTTAAAAACGCTAATTGGATTAGAATAAGCCTAGGGAGGACGAAAATGACCTAAATTTTCATCAAATGACACAAAATCACATATTGGATGCACAAGATTGGTTAAAAATCCTAATTGGATTAGAATAAGCCTAGGGAGGACGAAAATGACCTAAATGTTCAACCAATGACACAAAATCACATATTGGATGCACAAGATTGGTTAAAAACCCTAATTGGATTAGAATAAACCTAGGGAGGACGAAAATAACCTAAATGTTCAACCAATGACACAAAATCACATATTGGATGCACAAGATTGGTTAAAAACCCTAATTGGATTAGAATAAGCCTAGCGAGGACGAAAATGACCTAAATGTTCAACCAATGACACAAAATCACATATTGGATGCCCAAGATTGGTTAAAAACCCTAATTGGATTAGAATAAGCCTAGGGAGGACAAAAATGACCTAAATGTTCAACCAATGACACAAAATCACATATTGGATGCACAAGATTGGTTAAAACCCCTAATTGGATTAGAATAAGCCTAGGGAGGACGAAAATGACCTAAATGTTCAACCAATGACACAAAATCACATATTGGATGCACAAGATTGGTTAAAAACCCTAATTGGATTAGAATAAGCCTAGGGAGGACTTCAATGACCAAAATGTTCAACCAATGACACAAAATCACATATTGGATGCACAAGATTGGTTAAAAACCCTAATTGGATTAGAATAAGCCTAGGGAGGACGAAAATGACCTAAATGTTCAACCAATGACACAAAATCACATATTGGATGCACAAGATTGGTTAAAAACCCTAATTGGAATAGAATAACCCTAGGGAGGACGAAAATGACCTAAATGTTCAACCAATGACACAAAATGACACAAAATCACATATTGGATGCACAAGATTGGTTAAAAACCCTAATTGGATTAGAATAAGCCTAGGGAGGACGAAAATGACCTAAATGTTCAACCAATGACCCAAAATGACACAAAATCACACATTGGATGCACTAGATTGGTTAAGAACCTTAATTGGATAAGAATAAGCCAAGGGAGGACGAAAATGACCTAAATGTTCAACCAATGACACAAAATGACACAAAATCACATATTGGATGCACAAGATTGGTTAAAAACCCTAATTGGATTAGAATAAGCCTAGGGAGGACGAAAATGACCTAAATGTTCAACCAATGACACAAAATGACACAAAATCACATATTGGATGCACAAGATTGGTTAAAAACCTTAATTGGATTAGAATAAGCCTAGGGAGGACGAATATGACCTAAATGTTCAACCAATGACACAAAATGACACAAAATCACATATTGGATGCACAAGATTGGTTAAAAACCCTAATTGGATTAGAATAAGCCTAGGGAGGACGAAAATGACCTAAATGTTCAACCAATGACACAAAATGACACAAAATCACATATTGGATGCACAAGATTGGTTAAAAACCCTAATTGGATTAGAATAAGCTTAGGGAGGACAAAAATGACCTAAATGTTCAACCAATGACATAAAATCACATATTGGATGCACAAGATTGGTTCAAAACCCTAATTGGATTAGAATAAGCCTAGGGAGGACGAAAATGACCTAAATGTTCAACCAATGACACAAAATGACACAAAATCACATATTGGATGCACAAGATTGGTTAAAAACTCTAATTGGATTAGAATAAGCCTAAGGAGGACGAAAAGGACCTAAATGTTCAACCAATGACACAAAATCACATATTGGATGCACAAGATTGGTTAAAAACCCTAATTGGATTAGAATAAGCCTAGGGAGGACGAAAATGACAAAAATGTTCAACCAATGACACAAAATCACATATTGGATGCACAAGATTGGTTAAAAACCCTAATTGGATTAGAATAAGCCTAAGGAGGCCGAAAATAACCTAAATGTTCAACCAATGACACAAAATGACACAAAATCACATATTGGATGCACAAGATTGGTTAAAAACCCTAATTGGATTAGAATAAGCCTAGGGAGGACGAAAATGACCTAAATGTTCAACCAATGAAACAAAGTGACACAAAATCACATATTGGATGCACTAGATTGGTCAAAAAACCCTAATTGGATTAGAATAAGCCTAGGGAGGACGAAAATGACCTATATGTTCAACCAATGACACGAAAGCACATATTGGATGCACAAGATTGGTTAAAAACCCTAATTGGATTAGAATAAGCCTAGGGAGGACGAAAATGACATAAATGTTTAACCAATGACACAAAATGACACAAAATCACATATTAGATGCACAAGATTGGTTAAAAACCCTAATTGGATTAGAATAAGCCTAGGGAGGACGAAAATGACCTAAATGTTCAACCAATGACACAAAATGACACAAAATCACATATTGGATGCACAAGATTGGTTAAAAACCCTAATTGGATTAGAATAAGCCTAGGGAGGACGAAAATGACCTAAATGTTCAACCAATGACACAAAATCACATATTGGATGCACAAGATTGGTTAAAAACCCTGATTAGATTAGAATAAGCCTAGGGAGGACGAAAATAACCTAAATGTTCAACCAATGACACAAAATGACACAAAATCACATATTGGATGCACAAGATTGGTTAAAAACCCTAATTGGATTAGAATAAGCCTAGGGAGGACGAAAATAAACTAAATCTTCAACCATGGACACAAAATGACAAAAAATCACATATTGGATGCACAAGATTGGTTAAAAACCCTAATTGGATTAGAATAAGCCTAGGGCGGACGAAAATGACCTAAATGTTCAACCAATGACACAAAATGACACAAAATCACATATTGGATGCACAAGATTGGTTAAAAACCCTAATTGGATTAGAATAAGCCTAGGGAGGACGAAAATGACCTAAATGTTCAACCAATGACACAAAATGACACAAAATCACATATTGGATGCACAAGATTGGTTAAAAACCCTAATTGGATTAGAATATGCCTAGGGAGGACCAAAATGACCTAAATGTTCAACCAATGACACATAATGACACAAAATCACATATTGGATGCACAAGATTGGTTAAAAACCCTAATTGGATTAGAATAAGCCTAGGGAGGACGAAAATGACCTAAATGTTCAACCAATGACACAAAATGACACAAAATCACATATTGGATGCACAAGATTGGTTAAAAACCCTAATTGGATTAGAATAAGCCTCGGGAAGACGAAAATGACCTAAATGTTCAACCAATGACACAAAATGACACAAAATCACATATTGGATGCACAAGATTGGTTAAAAACCCTAATTGGATTAGAATAAGCCTAGGGAGGACGAAAATGACCTAAATGTTCAACCAACGACACAAAATGACACAAAATCACATATTGGATGCACATGATTGGTTAAAAACCCTAACTGGATTAGAATAAGCCTAGGGAGGACGATAATGACCTAAATGTTCAACCAACGACACAAAATGACACAAAATCACATATTGGATGCACAAGATTGGTTAAAAACCCTAATTAGATTAAAATAAGCCTAGGGAGAACGAAAATGACCTAAATGTTCAACCAATGACACAAAATGACACAAAATCACATATTGGATGCACAAGATTGGTTAAAAACCCTAATTGGATTAGAATAAGCCTAGGGAGGACGAAAATGACCTAAATGTTCAACCAAATTACACAAAATGATACAAAATCACATTTAGGATGCACAAGATTGGTTAAAAACCCTAATTGGATTAGAATAAGCCTAGGGAGGACGAAACTGACCTAAATGTTCAACCAATGACACAAAATCACATATTGGATGCACAAGATTGGTTCAAAACCCTAATTGGATTAGAATAAGCCTCGGGAGGACGAAAATGACCTAAATGTTCAACCAATGACACAAAATCACATATTGGATGCACAAGATTGGTTAAAAACCCTAATTGGATTAGAATAAGCCTAGGGAGGACGAAAATGACCTAAATGTTCAACCAATGACACAAAATCACATATTGGATGCACGAGACTTGTTAAGAACCCTAATTGGATTAGAATTGGCCTAGGGAGGACGAAAATGACCAAAATGTTCAACCAATGACACAAAATCACTTATTGGATGCACAAGATTGGTTAAAAACCCTAAATGGAATAGAATAAGCCTAGGGAGGACGAAAATGACCTCAATGTTCAACCAATGACACAAAATCACATATTGGATGCACAAGATTGGTTAAAAACCCTAATTGGATTAGAATAAGCCTAGGGAGGACGAAAATGACCTAAATGTTCAACCAATGACACAAAATCATATATTGGATGCACAAGATTTGTTAAAAACCCTAATTGGTTTAGAATAAGACTAGGGAGGACGAAAATGACCTAAATGTTCAACCAATGACACAAAATGACACAAAATCACATATTGGATGCACTAGTGGTTAAAAACCCTAATTGGATTAGAATAAGCCTAGGGAGGACGAAAATGACCTCAATGTTTTACCAATGACACAAAATCACATATTGGATGCACAAGATTGGTCAAAAACCCTAATTGTATTAGAATAAGCCTAGGGAGGACGAAAATGACGTAAATGTTCAATTAATGACACAAAATCACATATTGGATGCACTAGATGGGTTAAAAACCCTAATTGGATTAGAATAAGCCTATGGAGGACGAAAATGACCTAAATGTTCAACCAATGACACAAAATCACATATTGGATGCACAAGATTGGTTAAAAACCCTAATTGGATTAGAATAAGCCTAGGGAGGACGAAAATGACCTAAATGTTCAACCAATGACACAAAATCACATATTGGATGCACAAGATTGGTTAAAAACCCTAATTGGACTAGAATAAGCTTAGGGAGGACGAAAATGACCTAAATGTTCAACCAATCAGAAAATCACGTATTGGATGCACAAGATTGGTTAAAAACCCTAATTGGATTAGAATAAGCCTAGGGAGGACGAAACTGACCTAAATGTTCAACCAATAAAACAAAATGACACAAAATCACATATTGGATGCACAAGATTGGTTAAAAACCCTAATTAGATTAGAATAAGCCTAGGGAGGACGAAAATGACCTAAATGTTCAACCAATGACACAAAATCACATATTGGTTGCACAAGATTGGTTAAAAACCCTAATTGGATTAGAATAAGCCTAGGGAGGACGAAAATGACCTAAATGTTCAACCAATGACTTAAAATCACATATTGGATGCACAAGATTGGTTAAAAACCCTAATTGGATTAGAATAAGCCTAGGGAGGACGAAAATGACCTAAATGTTCAACCAATGACACAAAATCACATATTGGATGCACAAGATTGGTTAAAAACCCTAATTGGATTAGAATAAGCCTAGGGACGACAAAAATGACCTAAATGTTCAACCAATGACACAAAATGACACAAAATCACATATTGGATGCACAAGATTGGTTAAAAACCTTAATTGGATTAGAATAAGCCTAGGGAGGACGAAAATGACCTAAATGTTCAACCAATGACACAAAATCACATATTGGATGCACAAGATTGGTTAAAAACCCTAATTGGATTAAAAAGAGCCTAGGGAGGACGAAAATGACCTAAATTTTCAACCAATGACACAAAATGACACAAAATAACACATTGGATGCACAAGATTGGTTAAAAACCTTAATTGGATTAGAAAAAGCCTAGGGAGGACGAAAATGACCTAAATGTTCAACCAATGACACAAAATCACATATTGGATGCACTAGATTGGTTAAAAATCCTAATTGGATTAGAATAAGCCTAGCAAGGCGAAAATGACCTAAATGTTCAACCAATGAAACAAAATCACATATTGGATGCACAAGAATGGTTAAAAACCCTAATTGGATTAGAATAAGGCTAGGGAGGACGAAAATGACCTAAATGTTCAACCAATGGTACAAAATCACATATTGGATGGACAGGATTGGTTAAAAACCCTAATTGGATTAGGATAAGCCTAGGGAGGACGAAAATGACCTAAATGTTCAACCGATGACATAAAATCACATATTGCATGCACAAGATTGGTTAAAAACCCTCATTGGATTAGAAAAAGCCTAGCGAGAACGAAAATGACCTAAATGTTCAACCAATGACACAAAATCACATATTGGATGCACAATATTAGTTAAAAACCCTAATTGGATTAGAATAAGGCTAGGGAGGACGAAAATGACCTAAATGTTCAACCAGTGACACAAAATGACACAAAATCACATATCGGATGCACAAGATTGGTTAAAAACCCTAATTGGATTAGAATTAGCCTAGGGAGGACGAAAATGACCTAAATGTTCAACCAATGACACAAAATCATATTTTGGATGCACAAGATTGGTTAAAAACCCTAATTGGATTAAAAAGAGCCTAGGGAGGACGAAAATGACCTAAACGTTCAACCAATGATACAAAATGACACAAAATCACACAATGGATGCACAAGATTGGTTTAAAACCTTAAATGGATTAGAATAAGCCTAGGGAGGACGAAAATGACCTAAATGTTCAACCAATGACACAAAATGACACAAAATCACATATTGGATGCACAAGATTGGTTAAAAACCCTAATTGGATTAGAATAAGCCTAGGGAGGACGAAAATGACCTAAATGTTCAACCAATGACACAAAATGACACAAAATCACATATTGGATGCACAAGATTGGTTAAAAACCCTAATTGGATTAGAATAAGCCTATGGAGAACGAAAATGACCTAAATGTTCAACCAATGACACAAAATGACACAAAAACACATATTGGATGCACAGGATTGGTTAAAAACCCTAATTGGATTGGAATATGCCTAGGGAGGACGAAAATGACCTAAATGTTCAACCAATGACACAAAATGACACAAAATCACATATTGGATGCACAAGATTGGTTAAAAACCCTAATTGGATTAGAATAAGCCTAGGGAGGACGAAAATGGCCTAAATGTTCAACCAATGAGACAAAATCACATATTGGATGCACAAGATTGGTTAAAAACCCTAATTGGATTAGAATAAGCCTAGGGAGGACGAAAATGACCTAAATGTTCAACCAATGACACAAAATGACACAAAATCACATATTGGATGCACAAGATTGGTTAAAAACCCTAATTGGATTAGAATATGCCTAGGGAGGACCAAAATGACCTAAATGTTCAACCAATGACACATAATGACACAAAATCACATATTGGATGCACAAGATTGGTTAAAAACCCTAATTGGATTAGAATAAGCCTAGGGAGGACGAAAATGACCTAAATGTTCAACCAATGACACAAAATGACACAAAATCACATATTGGATGCACAAGATTGGTTAAAAACCCTAATTGGATTAGAATAAGCCTAGGGAGGACGAAAATGACCTAAATGTTCAACCAATTACACATAATGACACAAATTCACATAATTGAAGCACAAGATTGGTTAAACACCCTAATTGGATTAGAATAAGCCTAGGGAGGACGAAAATGACCTAAATGTTCAACCAATGACACAAAATGACACAAAATCACATATTGGATGCACAAGATTGGTTAAAAACCCTAATTGGATTAGAATAAGCCTAGGGAGGACGAAAATGACCTAAATGTTCAACCAATGACACAAAATGACAAAAAATCACATATTGGATGCACAAGATTTGTTAAAAACCCTAATTGGATTAGAATAAGCCTAGGGAGGACGAAAATGACCTAAATGTTCAACCAATGACACAAAATCACATATTGAATGCACAAGATTGGTTTAAAACCCTAATTGGATTAGAATAAGCCTAGGGACGACGAAAATGACCTAAATTTTCAACCAATTACACAAAATAACACAAAGTCACATATTGGATGCACAAGATTGGTTAAAAATCCTAATTGGATTAGAATAAGCCTAGGGAGGACGAAAATGACCTAAATGTTCAACCAATGACACAAAATGACACAAAATCACATATTGGATGCACAAGATTGGTTAAAAACCCTAATTGGATTAGAATAAGCCTAGGGAGGACGAAAATGACATAAATGTTCAACCAATGACACAAAATCACATATTGGATGCACAAGATTGGTTAAAAACCCTAATTGGATTAGAATAAGCCTAGGGTGGACGAAAATGACCTAAATATTCAACCACTGACACAAAATCACATATTGGATGCACAAGATTGGTTAAAAACCCTTATTGGATTAGAATAAGCCTAGGGAAGACGAAAATGACCTAAATGTTCAACCAATGACACAAAATGACACAAAATCACATATTGGATGCACAAGATTGGTTAAAAACCCTAATTGGATTAGAATAAGCCTAGGGAGGACGAAAATGACCTAAATGTTCAACCAATGACACAAAATGACACAAAATCACATATTGGATGCACAAGATTGGTTAAAAACCTTAATTGGATTAGAATAAGCCTAGGGAGGACGAATATGACCTAAATGTTCAACCAATGACACAAAATGACACAAAATCACATATTGGATGCACAAGATTGGTTAAAAACCCTAATTGGATTAGAATAAGCCTAGGGAGGACGAAAATGACCTAAATGTTCAACCAATGACACAAAATGACACAAAATCACATATTGGATGCACAAGATTGGTTAAAAACCCTAATTGGATTAGAATAAACCTAGGGAGGACGAAAAAGACCTAAATGTTCAACCAATGACACAAAATGACACAAAATCACATATTGGATGCACAAGATTGGTTAAAAACCCTAATTGGATTAGAATAAGCCTAGGGAGGACGAAAATGACCTAAATGTTCAACCAATGACACAAAATGACACAAAATCACATATTGGATGCACAAGATTGGTTAAAACCCCTAATTGGATTAGAATAAGCCTAGGCAGGACGAAAATGACCTAAATGTACAACCAATGACACAAAATCACATATTGGTTGCACAAGATTGGTTAAAAACCCTAATTGGATTAGAATAAGCCTAGGGAGGACGAAAATGACCTAAATGTTCAACCAATGACACAAAATGACACAAAATCACATATTGGATGCACAAGATTGGTTAAAAACCCTAATTGGATTAGAATAAGTCTAGGGAGGACGAAAATGACCTAAATGTTCAACCAATGACACAATATCACATATTGGATGCACAACATTGGTTAAAAACCCTAATTGGATTAGAATAAGCCTAGGGAGGACGAAAATGACCTAAATGTTCAACCAATGACACAAAATGACACAAAATCACATATTGGATGCACAAGATTGGTTAAAAACCCTAATTGGATTAGAATAAGCCTAGCGAGGACGAAAATGACCTAAATGTACAACCAATGACACAAAATCACATATTGGATGCACAAGATTGGTTAAAAACCCTAATTGGATTAGAATAAGCCTAGGGAGGACGAAAATGACCTAAATGTTCAACCAATGACAAAAAATCACATATCAGATGCACAAGATTGGTTAAAAACCCTAATTGGATTAGAATAAGCCTAGGGAGGACGAAAATGACCTAAATGTTCAACCAATGACACAAAATGACACAAAATCACATATTGGATGCACAAGATTGGTTAAAAACCCTAATTGGATTAGAATAAGCCTAGGGAGGACGAAAATGACCTAAATGTTCAACTAATGACACAAAATGACGCAAAATCACATATTGGACGCACAAGATTGGTTAAAAACTCTAATTGGATTAGAATAAGCCTAGGGAGGACGAAAATGACCTAAATGTTCAACCAATGACACAAAATCACATATTGGATGCACAAGATTGGTTAAAAACCTAATTGGATTAGAATAAGCCTAGGGAGGACTAAACTGACCTAAATGTTCAACCAATGACACAAAATGACACAAAATCACATATTGGATGCACAAGATTGGTTAAAAACCCTAATTGGATTAGAATAAGCCTAGGGAGGACGAAAATGACCTAAATGTTCAACCAATGACACAAAATGACACAAAATCACATATTGGATGCACAAGATTGGTTAAAAACCTTAACTGGATTAGAATAAGCCTAGGGAGTACGATAATGACCTAAATGTTCAACCAATGACACAAAATGACACAAAATCACATATTGGATGCACAAGATTGGTTAAAAACCCTAATTGGATTAGAATAAGCCTAGGGAGGACGAAAATGACCTAAATGTTCAACCAATGACACAAAATGACACAAAATCACATATTGGATGCACAAGATTGGTTAAAGACCCTAATTGGATTAGAATAAGTCTAGGGAGGACGAAAATGACATAAATGTTCAACCAATGACACAAAATGACACAAAATCACATATTGGATGCACAAGATTGGTTAAAAACCCTAATTGGATTAGAATAAGCCTAGGGACGACGAAAATGACCTAAATGTTCAACCAATGACACAAAATCACATATTGGATGCACAAGATTGGTTAACAATCGTAATTGGATTAGAATATGCCTAGGGAGGACGAAAATGACCTAAATGTTCAACCAATGACACAAAATGACACAAAATCACATATTGGATGCACAAGATTGGTTAAAAACCCTAATTGGATTAGAATAAGCCTAGGGAGGACGAAAATGACCTAAATGTTCAACCAATGACACAAAATCACATATTGGATGCACAAGATTGGTTAAAAACCCTAACTGGATTAGAATAAGCCTAGGGAACACGAAAACGACCTAAATGTTAAACCAATGACACAAAATGACACAAAATCACATATTGGATGCACAAGATTGGTTAAAAACCCTAATTGGAATAGAATAAGCCTAGGGAGGACGAAAATGACCTAAATGTTCAACCAATGACACAAAATGACACAAAATAACATATTAAATGCATAAGATTGGTTAAAAACCTAATTGGATAAGAATAAGCTTAGGGAGGACGAAAAGGACCTAAATGTTCAACCAATGACACAAAAGGACACAAAATCACATATTGGATGCACAAGATTGGTTAAAAACCCTAATTGGATTAGAATAAGCTTAGGGAGGACGAAAGTGACTTAAATGTTCAACAAATGACACAAAAGGACACAAAATCACATATTGGATGCACAAGATTGGTTAAAAACCCTAATTGGATTAGAATAAGCCTAGGGAGGACGAAAATGACCTAAATATTCAACCAATGACACAAAATGGCACAAAATCACATATTGGATGCACAAGCTTGGTTAAAAACACTAATTGGATTTGAATTAGCCTAGGGAGGACGAAAATGACCTAAATGTTCAACCAATGACACAAAATGACACAAAATCACATATTGGATGCACAAGATTGGTTAAAAACCCTAATTGGATTAGAATAAGCCTAGGGAGGACGAAAATGACCTAAATGTTCAACCAATGACACAAAATGACACAAAATAACATATTGGATGCACAAGATTGGTTAAAAACCTAATTGGATTAGAATCAGCTTAGGGAGGACGACAATGACCTAAATGTTCAACCAATGACACAAAAGGACACAAAATCACATATTGGATGCACAAGATTGGTTAAAAACCCTAATTGGAATAGAATAAGCCTAGGGAGGACGAAAATGACCTAAATGTTCAACCAATGACACAAAATCACATATTGGATGCACAAGATTGGTTAAAAACCCTAATTGGATTAAAAAGAGCCTAGGGAGGACGAAAATGACCTAAATTTTCAACCAATGACACAAAATGACACAAAATAACACATTGGATGCACAAGATTGGTTAAAAACCTTAATTGGATTAGAAAAAGCCTAGGGAGGACGAAAATGACCTAAATGTTCAACCAATGACACAAAATCACATATTGGATGCACTAGATTGGTTAAAAATCCTAATTGGATTAGAATAAGCCTAGCAAGGCGAAAATGACCTAAATGTTCAACCAATGAAACAAAATCACATATTGGATGCACAAGAATGGTTAAAAACCCTAATTGGATTAGAATAAGGCTAGGGAGGACGAAAATGACCTAAATGTTCAACCAATGGTACAAAATCACATATTGGATGGACAGGATTGGTTAAAAACCCTAATTGGATTAGGATAAACCTAGGGAGGACGAAAATGACCTAAATGTTCAACCGATGACATAAAATCACATATTGCATGCACAAGATTGGTTAAAAACCCTCATTGGATTAGAAAAAGCCTAGCGAGAACGAAAATGACCTAAATGTTCAACCAATGACACAAAATCACATATTGGATGCACAATATTGGTTAAAAACCCTAATTGGATTAGAATAAGGCTAGGGAGGACGAAAATGACCTAAATGTTCAACCAGTGACACAAAATGACACAAAATCACATATCGGATGCACAAGATTGGTTAAAAACCCTAATTGGATTAGAATTAGCCTAGGGAGGACGAAAATGACCTAAATGTTCAACCAATGACACAAAATCATATTTTGGATGCACAAGATTGGTTAAAAACCCTAATTGGATTAAAAAGAGCCTAGGGAGGACGAAAATGACCTAAACGTTCAACCAATGATACAAAATGACACAAAATCACACAATGGATGCACAAGATTGGTTTAAAACCTTAAATGGATTAGAATAAGCCTAGGGAGGACGAAAATGACCTAAATGTTCAACCAATGACACAAAATGACACAAAATCACATATTGGATGCACAAGATTGGTTAAAAACCCTAATTGGATTAGAATAAGCCTAGGGAGGACGAAAATGACCTAAATGTTCAACCAATGACACAAAATGACACAAAATCACATATTGGATGCACAAGATTGGTTAAAAACCCTAATTGGATTAGAATAAGCCTATGGAGAACGAAAATGACCTAAATGTTCAACCAATGACACAAAATGACACAAAAACACATATTGGATGCACAGGATTGGTTAAAAACCCTAATTGGATTGGAATATGCCTAGGGAGGACGAAAATGACCTAAATGTTCAACCAATGACACAAAATGACACAAAATCACATATTGG
Organism: Cicer yamashitae; assembly: GCA_037974755.1. NCBI lineage: Eukaryota > Viridiplantae > Streptophyta > Magnoliopsida > Fabales > Fabaceae > Cicer > Cicer yamashitae. The sequence continues at coordinate 10,966,894 of JBBPBQ010000008.1, read as the reverse complement.
ATGCACAAGATTGGTTAAAAACCCTAATTGGATTAGAATAAGCCTAGGGAGGACGAAAATGGCCTAAATGTTCAACCAATGAGACAAAATCACATATTGGATGCACAAGATTGGTTAAAAACCCTAATTGGATTAGAATAAGCCTAGGGAGGACGAAAATGACCTAAATGTTCAACCAATGACACAAAATGACACAAAATCACATATTGGATGCACAAGATTGGTTAAAAACCCTAATTGGATTAGAATATGCCTAGGGAGGACCAAAATGACCTAAATGTTCAACCAATGACACATAATGACACAAAATCACATATTGGATGCACAAGATTGGTTAAAAACCCTAATTGGATTAGAATAAGCCTAGGGAGGACGAAAATGACCTAAATGTTCAACCAATGACACAAAATGACACAAAATCACATATTGGATGCACAAGATTGGTTAAAAACCCTAATTGGATTAGAATAAGCCTAGGGAGGACGAAAATGACCTAAATGTTCAACCAATGACACAAAATCACATATTGGATGCACAAGATTGGTTAAAAATCCTAATTGGATTAGAATAGACCTAGGGAGGACGCAAATGACCTAAATGTTCAACAAATGACACAAAATCACATATTGGATGCACAAGATTGGTTAAAAACCCTAATTGGATTAGAATAAGCCTAGGGAGGACGAAAATGACCTAAATGTTCAACCAATGACACAAAAGGACACAAAATCACATATTGGATGCACAAGATTTGTTAAAAACCCTAATTGGATTAGAATAAGCCTAGGGAGGACGAAAATGACCTAAATGTTCAACCAATGACACAAAATGACACAAAATCACATATTGGATGCACAAGATTGGTAAAAACCTTAATTGGATTAGAATAAGCCTAGGGAGGACGAAAATGACCTAAATGTTCAACCAATGACACAAAATGACACAAAATCACATATTGGATGCACAAGATTGGTTAAAAACCCTAATTGGATTAGAATAAGCCTAGGGAGGACGAAAATGACCTAAATGTTCAACCAATGACACAAAATGACACAAAATCACACCTTGGATGCACAAGATTGCTTAAAAACCTTAATTGGATTAGAATAAGCCTAAGGAGGACGAAAATGACCTAAATGTTCAACCATTGACACAAAATCACATATTGGATGCACAAGATTGGTTAAAAACCCTAATTGGATTAGAATAAGCCTAGGGAGGACGAAAATGACCTAAATGTTCAACCAATGACACAAAATGACACAAAATCACATATTGGATGCACAAGATTGGTTAAAAACCCTAATTGGATTAGAATAAGCTTAGCGAGGACGAAAATGACCTAAATGTTCAACCAATGACACAAAATGACACAAAATCACATATTGGATGCACAAGATTGGTTAAAAACCCTAATTGGATTAGAATAAGCCTAGGGAGGACGAAAATGACCTAAATGTTCAACCAATGACACAAAATGACACAAAATCACATATTGGATGCACAAGATTGGTTAACAACCCTAATTGGATTAGAATAAGCCTAAGCAGGACGAAAATGACCTAAATGCTCAACCAATGACACAAAATGACACAAAATCACATATTGGATGCACAAGATTGGTTAAAAACCCTAATTGGATTAGAATAAGCCTAGGGAGGACGAAAATGACCTAAATGTTCAACCAATGATACAAAATGACACAAAATCACATATTGGATGCACAGGATTTGTTAAAAACCCTAATTGGATAAGAATAACCCAAGGGAGGACGAAAATGACCTAAATGTTCAACCAATGACATTAAATCACATATTGGATGCACAAGATTGGTTAAAAACCTTAATTGGATTAGAATAAGCCTAGGGAGGACAAAAATGACCTAAATGTTCAACCAATAACACAAAATGACACAAAATCACATATTGGATGCACAAGATTGGTTAAAAACCCTAATTGGATTAGAATAAGCCTAGGGAGGACGAAAATGACCTAAATGTTTAACCAATGACACAAAATGCCACAAATCACATATTGGATACCCAAGATTGGTTAAAAACCCTAATTGGATTAGAATAAGCCTAGGGAGGACGAAAATGACCTAAATGTTCAACCAATGAAACAAAATGACACAAAATCACATATTGGATGCACAAGATTGGTTAAAAACCCTAATTGGATTAGAATAAGCCTAGGGAGGACGAAAATGACCTAAATGTGCAACCAATGACACAAAATCACATATTGGATGCACAAGATTGGTTAAAAACCCTAATTGGATTAGCATAAGCCTAAGGAGGACGAAAATGACCTAAATTTTCAACCAATGACACAAAATGATACAAAATCACATATTGGATGCACAAGATTGGTTAAAAACCCTAATTGGATTAGAATAAGCCTAGGGAGGACGAAAATGACCTAAATGTTTAACCAATGACACAAAATCACATATTGGATGCACAAGATTGGTTAAAAACCCTAATTGGATTAGAATAAGCTTTGGGTGGACGAAAATGACCTAAATGTTCAACCAATGATACAAAATGACACAATCACATATTGGATGCACAAGATTTGTTAAAAACCCTAATTGGATAAGAATAACCCAAGGGAGGACGAAAATGACCTAAATGTTCAACCAATGACATAAAATCACATATTGGATGCACAAGATTGGTTAAAAACCCTAATTGGATTAGAATAAGCCTAGGGAGGACGAAAATGACCTAAATGTTCAACCAATTACACAAAATGACACAAAATCACATATTGGATGCACAAGATTGGTTAAAAACCCTATTTGGATTAGAATAAGCCTAGGGAGGACGAAAATGACCTAAATGTTCAACCAATGACACAAAATCACATATTGGATGCACAAGATTGGTTAAAAACCCTAATTGGATTATAATAAGCCTAGGGAGGTCAAAATTGACCTAAATGTTCAACCAATGACACAAAGTGACACAAAATCGCATATTGGATGCACAAGATTGGTTAAAAACCCTAATTGGATTAGAATAAGCCTAGGGAGGACGAAAATGACCTAAATGTTCAACCAATGACACAAAATGACACAAAATCACATATTGGATGCACAAGATTGGTTAAAAACCCTATTTGGATTAGAATAAGCCTAGGGAGGACGATAATGACCTAAAAGTTCAACCAATGACACAAAATGACACAAAATCACATATTGGATGCACAAGATTGGTTAAAAACCTTAATTGGATTAGAATAAGCCTAGGGAGGACGAAAATGACCTAAATGTTCAACCAATGACACAAAATGACACAAAATCACATATTGGATGCAGAAGATTGGTTAAAAACCCTAACTGGATTAGAATAAGCCTAGGGAGGACGATAATGACCTAAATGTTCAACCAACGACACAAAATGACACAAAATCACATATTGGATGCACAAGATTGGTTAAAAACCCTAATTAGATTAAAATTAGCCTAGGGAGGACGAAAATGACCTAAATGTTCAACCAATGACACAAAATGACACAAAACCACATATTGGATGCACAAGATTGGTTAAAAACCCTAATTGGATTAGAATAAGCCTAGGGAGGACGAAAATGACCTAAATGTTCAACCAATGACACAAAATGACACAAAATCACATATTGGATGCACAAGATTGGTTAAAAACCCTAATTGGATTAGAATAAGCCTAAGGGGGACGAAAATGACCTAAATGTTTAACCAATGACACAAAATCACATATTGGATGCACAAGATTCGTTAAAAACCCTAATTGGATTAGAATAAGCCTAGGGAGGACGAAAATGACCTAAATGTTCAACCAATGACACAAAATGACACAAAATCACATATTGGATACCCAATATTGGATAAAAACCCTAATTGGATTAGAATAAGCCTAGGGAGGAGGAAAATGACCTAAATGTTCAACCAATGACACAAAATGACACAAAATCACATATTGGATGCACAAGATTGGTTAAAACCCCTAATTGGATTAGAATAAGGCTAGGGAGGACGAAAATGACCTAAATGTTCAACCAATGGTACAAAATCACATATTGGTTAAAAACC
>JBBPBQ010000008.1:10948409-10958577 GCA_037974755.1 Cicer yamashitae | reverse complement strand
GGATGCACAAGATTGGTTAAAAACCCTAATTGGATTAGAATTAGCCTAGGGAGGACGAAAATGACCTAAATGTTCAACCAATGACACAAAATCATATTTTGGATGCACAAGATTGGTTAAAAACCCTAATTGGATTAAAAAGAGCCTAGGGAGGACGAAAATGACCTAAACGTTCAACCAATGATACAAAATGACACAAAATCACACAATGGATGCACAAGATTGATTTAAAACCTTAAATGGATTAGAATAAGCCTAGGGAGGACGAAAATGACCTAAATGTTCAACCAATGACACAAAATGACACAAAATCACATATTGGATGCACAAGATTGGTTAAAAACCCTAATTGGATTAGAATAAGCCTAGGGAGGACGAAAATGACCTAAATGTTCAACCAATGACCCAAAATGACACAAAATCACACATTGGATGCACTAGATTGGTTAAGAACCTTAATTGGATAAGAATAAGCCAAGGGAGGACGAAAATGACCTAAATGTTCAACCAATGACACAAAATGACACAAAATCACATATTGGATGCACAAGATTGGTTAAAAACCCTAATTGGATTAGAATAAGCCTAGGGAGGACGAAAATGACCTAAATGTTCAACCAATGACACAAAATGACACAAAATCACATATTGGATGCACAAGATTGGTTAAAAACCTTAATTGGATTAGAATAAGCCTAGGGAGGACGAATATGACCTAAATGTTCAACCAATGACACAAAATGACACAAAATCACATATTGGATGCACAAGATTGGTTAAAAACCCTAATTGGATTAGAATAAGCCTAGGGAGGACGAAAATGACCTAAATGTTCAACCAATGACACAAAATGACACAAAATCACATATTGGATGCACAAGATTGGTTAAAAATCCTAATTGGATTAAAATAACCCTAGGGAGGACGAAAATGACCTAAATGTTGAACCAATGACACAAAATGACACAAAATCACATATTGGATGCAGAAGATTGGTTAAAAACCCTAAATGGAATAGAATAAGCCTAGGGAGGACGAAAATGAACTAAATGTTCAACCAATGACACAAAATCACATATTGGATGCACAAGATTGGTTAAAAACCCTAATTGGATTAGAATAAGCCTAGGGAGGACGAAAATGACCTAAATGTTCAACCAATGACACAAAATGACACAAAATCACATATTGGATGCACAAGATTGGTTAAAAACCCTAATTGGATTAGAATAAGCCTAGGGAGGACGAAAATGACCTAAATGTTTAACCAATGACACAAAATCACATATTGGTTGCACAAGATTTGTTAAAAACCCTAATTGGATTAGAATAAGCCTAGGGAGGACGAAAATGACCTAAATGTTCAACCAATGACACAAAATGACAGAAAATCACATATTGGATGCACAAGAATTGTTAAAAACCCTAATTGGATTAGAATAAGCCTAGGGAGGATGAAAATGACCCAAATGTTCAACCAATGACACAAAATTACATATTGGATGCACAAGATTGGTTCAAAACCCTAATTGGATTAGAATAAGCCTCGGGAGGACGAAAATGACCTAAATGTTCAACCAATGACACAAAATCACATATTGGTTGCACAAGATTGGTTAAAAACCCTAATTGGATTAGAATAAGCCTAGGGAGGACGAAAATGACCTAAATGTTCAACCAATGACACAAAATCACATATTGGTTGCCCAAGATTGGTTAAAAACCCTAATTGGATTAGAATAAGCCTAGGGAGGACGAAAATGACCTAAATGTTCAACCAATGACACAAAATCACATATTGGATGCACAAGATTGGTTAAAAACCCTAATTGGATTAGAATTAGCTTAGGGAGGGCGAAAATGACCTAAATGTTCAATCAATGACACAAAATGACATATTGGATGCACAAGATTGGTTAAAAACCCTAATTGGATTAGAATAAGCCTAGGGAGGACGAAAATGACCTAAATGTTCAACCAATGACACAAAATGACACAAAATCACATATTGGATGCACAAGATTGGTTAAAAACCGTAATTGGATTAGAATAAGCCTATGGAGGACAAAAATGACCTAAATGTTCAACCAATGACACAAAATCACATATAGGATGCACAAGATTGGTTAAAAACCCTAATTGGATTAGAATAAGCCTAGGGAGGACGAAAATGACCTAAATGTTCAACCAATGACACAAAATGACACAAAATCACATATTGGATGCACAAGATTGGTTAAAAACCCTAATTGGATTAGAATAAGCCTAGGGAGGACGAAAATGACCTAAATGTTCAACCAATGACACAAAATCACATATTGGATGCACAAGATTGGTTAAAAACCCTAAAACCCTAATTGGATTAGAATAAGCCTAGAGAGGACGAAAATGACCTAAATGTTCAACCAATGACACAAAATCACATATTGGATGCACAAGATTGGTTAAAAACCCTAATTGGATTAGAATAAGCCTAGGGAGGACAAAAATGACGTAAATGTTGAACCAATGACACAAAATCACATATAGGATGCACAAGATTGGTTAAAAACCCTAATTGGATTAGAATAAGCCTAGGGAGGACGAAAATGACCTAAATGTTCAACCAATGACACAAAATGACACAAAATCACATATTGGATGCACAAGATTGGTTAAAAACCCTAATTGGAGTAGAATAAGCCTAGGGAGGACAAAAATGACCTAAATGTTCAACCAATGACACAAAATGACACAAAATCACATATTGGATGCACAAGATTGGTTAAAAACCCTAATTGGATTAGAATAAGCCTAGGGAGGACGAAAATGACCTAAATGTTCAACCAATGACACAAAATGACACAAAATCACATATTGGATGCACAAGAATGGTTAAAAACCCTAATTGGATGAGAATAAGCCTAGGGAGGACGAAAATGACCTAAATGTTCAACCAATGACACAAAATCACATATTGGATGCACAAGATTGGTTAAAAACCCTAATTGGATTAGAATAAGCCTAGGGAGGACGAAAATGACCTAAATGTTCAACCAATGACACAAAATCACATATTGGATTCACAAGATTGGTTAAAAACCCTAATTTGATTAGAATAAGCCTAGGGAGGACGAAAATGACCTAAATGTTCAACCAATGACACAAAATGACACAAAATCACATATTGGATGCACAAGATTGGTTAAAAACCCTAATTGGATTAGAATAGGCCTAGGGAGGACGAAAATGACCTAAATGTTATACCAATGACACAAAATGACACAAAATCACATATTGGATGCACAAGATCGGTTAAAAACCCTAATTGGATTAGAATAAGCCTAGGGAGGACCAAAATGACCTAAATGTTCAACCAATGACACAAAAGGACACAAAATCACATATTGGATGCACAAGATTGGTTAAAAACCCTAATTGGATTAGAATAAGCCTAGGGAGGACGAAAATGACCTAAATGTTCAACCAATGACACAAAATGACACAAAATCACATATTGGATGCACAAGATTGGTTAAAAACCCTAATTGGATTAGAATAAGCCTAGGGAGGACGAAAATGACCTAAATGTTCAACCAATGACACAAAATGACATAAAATCACATATTGGATGCACAAGATTGGTTAAAACCCCTAATTGGATTAGAATAAGCCTAGGGAGGACGAAAATTACCTAAATGTTCAACCAATGACACAAAATGACACAAAATCACATATTGGATGCACAAGATTGGTTAAAAACCCTAATTGGATTAGAATAAGCCTAGGGAGGACGAAAATGACCTAAATGTTCAACCAATGACACAAAATGACACAAACTCACATATTGGATGCACTAGATTGGTTAAAAACCCTAATTGGATTAGAATAAGCCTAGGGAGGACAAAAATGACCTAAATGTTCAACCATTGACACAAAATAACACAAAATCACATATTGGATGCACAAGATTGGTTAAAACCCTAATTGGTTAAGAATAAGCCTAGGGAGGACGAAAATGACCTAAATGTTTAACCAATGACACAAAATGACACAAAATCACATATTGGATGCACAATATTGGTTAAAAACCCTAATTGAATTAGAATAAGCCTAACGAGGACGAAAATGACCTAAATGTTCAACCAATGACACAAAATGACAGAAAATCACATATTGGATGCACAAGATTGGTTAAAAACCGTAATTGGATTAGAATAAGCCTAGGGAGGATGAAAATGACCTAAATGTTCAACCGATGACACAAAATCACATATTGGATGCATAAGATTGGTTAAAAACCATAATTGGATTAGAATAAGCCTAGGGATGATGAAAATGACCTAAATGTGCAACCAATGACACAAAATCACACAAAATCACATATTGGATGCACAAGATTGGTTAAAAACCCTAATTGGATTAGAATAAGCCTAGGGAGGACGAAAATGACCTAAATGTTCAACCAATGACACAAAATGACACAAAATCACATATTGGATGCACAAGATTGGTTAAAAACCCTAATTGGATTAGAATAAGCCTAGGGAGGACGAAAATGACCTAAATGTTCAACCAACGACCGAAAATGACACAAAATCACATATTGGATGCACAAGATTGGTTAAAAACCCTAATTGGATTAGAATAAGCCTAGGGAGGACGAAAATATCCTAAATGTTCAACCAATGACACAAAATGACACAAAATCACATATTGGATGCACAAGATTGGTTAAAAACCCTAATTGGATTAGAATAAGCCTAGGGAGGACGAAAATGACCTAAATGTTTAACCAATGACACAAAATGCCACAAATCACATATTGGATACCCAAGATTGGTTAAAAACCCTAATTGGATTAGAATAAGCCTAGGGAGGACGAAAATGACCTAAATGTTCAACCAATGACACAAAATCACATATTGGATGCACAAGATTTGTTAAAAACCCTAATTGGATAAGAATAACCCAAGGGAGGACGAAAATGACCTAAATGTTCAACCAATGACATTAAATCACATATTGGATGCACAAGATTGGTTAAAAACCTTAATTGGATTAGAATAAGCCTACGGAGGACAAAAATGACCTAAATGTTCAACCAATAACACAAAATGACACAAAATCACATATTGGATGCACAAGATTGGTTAAAAACCCTAATTGGATTAGAATAAGCCTAGGGAGGACGAAAATGTCCTAAATGTTCATCCAATGACAAAAAATGACACAAAATCACATATTGGATGCACAAGATTGGTTAAAAACCCTAATTGGATTAGAATAAGCCTAGGGAGGACGAAAATGACCTAAATGTTCAACCAATGATACAAAGTGACACAAAATCACATATTGGATGCACAAGATTTGTTAAAAACCCTAATTGGATAAGAATAACCCAAGGGAGGACGAAAATGACCTAAATGTTCAACCAATGACATAAAATCACATATTGGATGCACAAGATTGGTTAAAAACCCTAATTGGATTAGAATAAGCCTAGGGAGGACGAAAATGACCTAAATGTTCAACCAATAACACAAAATGACATAAAATCACATATTGAATGCACAAGATTGGTTAAAAACCTTAATTGGATTAGAATCAGCCTAGGGAAGACGAAAATGACCTAAATGTTCAACCAATGACACAAAATGACACAAAATCACATATTGGATGCACAAGATTGGTTAAAAACCCTAATTGGATTAGAATAAGCCTAGGGAGGACGAAAATGACCTAAATGTTCAACCAATGAAACAAAGTGACACAAAATCACATATTGGATGCACTAGATTGGTCAAAAAACCCTAATTGGATTAGAATAAGCCTAGGGAGGACGAAAATGACCTATATGTTCAACCAATGACACGAAAGCACATATTGGATGCACAAGATTGGTTAAAAACCCTAATTGGATTAGAATAAGCCTAGGGAGGACGAAAATGACATAAATGTTTAACCAATGACACAAAATGACACAAAATCACATATTAGATGCACAAGATTGGTTAAAAACCCTAATTGGATTAGAATAAGCCTAGGGAGGACGAAAATGACCTAAATGTTCAACCAATGACACAAAATGACACAAAATCACATATTGGATGCACAAGATTGGTTAAAAACCCTAATTGGATTAGAATAAGCCTAGGGAGGACGAAAATGACCTAAATGTTCAACCAATGACACAAAATGACACAAAATCACATATTGGATGCACAAGATTGGTTAAAAATCCTAATTAGATTAAAATAACCCTAGGGAGGACGAAAATGACCTAAATGTTCAACCAATGACACAAAATGACACAAAATCACATATTGGATGCACAGGATTCGTGAAAAACCCTAATTGGATTAGAATAAGCCTGGGGAGGACGAAAATGACCTAAATGTTCAACCAATGACACAAAATGACACAAAATCACATATTGGATGCACAAGATTGGTTAAAAACCCTAATTGGATTAGAATAAGCCTAGGGAGGACGAAAATGACCTAAATGTTCAACCAATGACACAAAATGACACAAAATCACATATTGGATGCACAAGATTGGTTAAAAACCCTAATTGGATTAGAATAAGCCTAGGGAGGACGAAGAAGACCTAAATGTTCAACCAATGACACAAAATCACATATTAGATGCACAAGATTGGTTACAAACCCTAATTGGATTAGAATATGCCTAGGGAGGACGAAAATGACCTAAATGTTCAACCAATGACACAAAATGACACAAAATCACATATTGGATGCACAAGATTGGTTAAAAACCCTAATTGGATTAGAATAAGCCTAGGGAGGACAAAAATGACCTAAATATTCAACCAATGACACAAAATCACATATTGGATGCACAAGATTGGTTAAAACTCGTAATTGGATTAGAATAAGCCTAGGGAGGACGAAAATGACCTAAATGTTCAACCAATGACACAAAATGACACAAAATCACATATTGGATGCACAAGATTGGTTAAAAACCCTAATTGGATTAGAATAAGCCTAGGGAGGACAAAAATGACCTAAATGTTCAACCAATGACACAAAATCACATATTGGATGCACAAGATTGGTTAAAAACCCTAATTGGATTAGAATAAGCCTAGGGAGGACAAAAATGACATAAATGTTCAACCAATGACACAAAATGACACAAAATCACTTATTGGATGCACAAGATTGGTTAAAAACCCTAATTGGATTAGAATAAGCCTAGGGAGGACGAAAATGACCTAAATGTTCAACCAATGACACAAAATGACACAAAATCACATATTGGATGCACAAGATTGGTTAAAAACCCTAATTGGATTAGAATAAGCCTAGGGAGGACGAAAATGACCTAAATGTTCATCCAATGACACAAAATGACACAAAATCACATATTGGATGCACAAGATTGGTTAAAAACCCTAATTGGATTAGAATAAGCCTAGGGACTACGAAAATGACGTAAATGTTCAACCAATGATACAAAATGACACAAAATCACATATTGGATGTACAAGATTTGTTAAAAATCCTAATTGGATAAGAATAACCCAAGGGACGACGAAAATGACCTAAATGTTCAACCAATGACATAAAATCACACATTGGATGCACAAGATTGGTTAAAAACCCTAATTGGATTAGAATAAGCCTAGGGAGGACGAAAATGACCTAAATGTTCAACCAATGACACAAAATGACACAAAATCACATATTGGATGCACAAGATTGGTTAAAAACACTAATTGGATTAGAATAAGCCTAGGGAGGACAAAAATGACCTAAATGTTCAACCAATGACACAAAATCACATATTGGATGCACAAGATTGGTTAAAAACCCTAATTGGATTAGAATAAGCCTAGGGAGGACGAAAATGACTTAAATGTTCAACCAATGACCCAAAATGACACAAAATCACATATTAAATGCACAAGATTCGTTAAAAACCCTAATTGGATTAGAATATGCCTAGCGAGGACGAAAATGACCTAAATGTGCAACCAAGAAAACAAAATCACATATTGGATGCACAAGATTGGTTAAAAACCCTAATTGGATTAGAATAAGCCTAGGGAGGACGAAAATGACTTAAATGTTCAACCAATGACCCAAAATGACACAAAATCACATATTAAATGCACAAGATTGGTTAAAAACCCTAATTGGATTAGAATAAGCCTAGCGAGGACGAAAATGACCTAAATGTTCAACCAATGACACAAAATCACATATTGGATGCACAAGATTGGTTAAAAAACCTAATTGGATTAGAATAAGCTTAGGGAGGACGAAAATGACCTAAATGTTCAACCAATGACACAAAATCACATATTGGATGCACAAGATTGGTTAAAAACCCTAATTGGATTAGAATAAGCCTAGGGAGGACAAAAATGACCTAAATGTTCAACCAATGATATAAAATCACATATTGGATGCACAAGATTGGTTAAAAACCCTAATTGGATTAGAATAAGTATAGGGAGGACAAAAATGACCTAAATGTTCAACCAATGACACAAAATCACATATTGGATGCACAAGATTGGTTAAAAACCCTAATTGGATTAGAATAAGCCTAGGGAGGACGAAAATGACCTAAATGTTCAACCAATGACACAAAATGACACAAAATCACATATTGGATGCACAAGATTGGTTAAAAACCCTTATTGGATTAGAATAAGCCTAGAGAGGACGAAAATGACCTAAATTTTCAACCAATGACACGAAATGACACAAAGTCACATATTGGATGCACAAGATTGGTTAAAAATCCTAATTGGATTAGAATAAGCCTAGGGAGGACGAAAATGACCTAAATGTTCAACCAATGACACAAAATGACACAAAATCACATATTGGATGCACAAGATTGGTTAAAAACCCTAATTGGATTAAAATAAGCCTAGGGAGGACGAAAATGACCTAAATGTTCAACCAATGACACAAAATCACATATTTGATGCACAAGATTGGTTAAAAACCCTAATTGGATTAGAATAAGCCTAGCGAGGACGAAAATGACCTAAATGTTCAACCAATGACACAAAATGACACAAAATCACATATTGGATGCACAAGATTGGTTAAAAACCCTAATTGGATTAGAATAAGCCTAGGGAGGACGAAAATGACCTAAATGTTCAACCAATGATACAAAATGACACAAAATCACATATTGGATGCACAGGATTTGTTAAAAACCCTAATTGGATAAGAATAACCCAAGGGAGGACGAAAATGACCTAAATGTTCAACCAATGACATTAAATCACATATTGGATGCACAAGATTGGTTAAAAACCTTAATTGGATTAGAATAAGCCTAGGGAGGACAAAAATGACCTAAATGTTCAACCAATAACACAAAATGACACAAAATCACATATTGGATGCACAAGATTGGTTAAAAACCCTAATTGGATTAGAATAAGCCTAGGGAGGACGAAAATGACCTAAATGTTTAACCAATGACACAAAATGCCACAAATCACATATTGGATACCCAAGATTGGTTAAAAACCCTAATTGGATTAGAATAAGCCTAGGGAGGACGAAAATGACCTAAATGTTCAACCAATGAAACAAAATGACACAAAATCACATATTGGATGCACAGGATTTGTTAAAAACCCTAATTGGATAAGAATAACCCAAGGGAGGACGAAAATGACCTAAATGTTCAACCAATGACATTAAATCACATATTGGATGCACAAGATTGGTTAAAAACCTTAATTGGATTAGAATAAGCCTAGGGAGGACAAAAATGACCTAAATGTTCAACCAATAACACAAAATGACACAAAATCACATATTGGATGCACAAGATTGGTTAAAAACCCTAATTGGATTAGAATAAGCCTAGGGAGGACGAAAATGACCTAAATGTTCATCCAATGACAAAAAATGACACAAAATCACATATTGGATGCACAAGATTGGTTAAAAACCCTAATTGGATTAGAATAAGCCAAGGGAGGACGAAAATGACCTAAATGTTCAACCAATGATACAAAGTGACACAAAATCACATATTGGATGCACAAGATTTGTTAAAAACCCTAATTGGATAAGAATAACCGAAGGGAGGACGAAGATGACCTAAATGTTCAACCAATGACATAAAATCACATATTGGATGCACAAGATTGGTTAAAAACCCTAATTGGATTAGAATA
>JBBPBQ010000008.1:10917815-10940798 GCA_037974755.1 Cicer yamashitae | reverse complement strand
ACCTAAATGTTCAACCAGTGACACAAAATGACACAAAATCACATATTGGATGCACAAGATTGGTTAAAAACCCTAATTGGATTAGAATTAGCCTAGGGAGGACGAAAATGACCTAAATGTTCAACCAATGACACAAAATCATATTTTGGATGCACAAGATTGGTTAAAAACCCTAATTGGATTAAAAAGAGCCTAGGGAGGACGAAAATGACCTCAATGTTCAACCAATGATACAAAATGACACAAAATCACACAATGGATGCACAAGATTGGTTTAAAACCTTAAATGGATTAGAATAAGCCTAGGGAGGACGAAAATGACCTAAATGTTGAACCAATGACACAAAATGACACAAAATCACATATTGGATGCACAAGATTGGTTAAAAACCCTAATTGGATTAGAATAAGCCTAGGGAGGACGAAAATGACCTAAATGTTTAACCAATGACACAAAATGCCACAAATCACATATTGGATACCCAAGATTGGTTAAAAACCCTAATTGGATTAGAATAAGCCTAGGGAGGACGAAAATGACCTAAATGTTCAACCAATGAAACAAAATGACACAAAATCACATATTGGATGCACAGGATTTGTTAAAAACCCTAATTGGATAAGAATAACCCAAGGGAGGACGAAAATGACCTAAATGTTCAACCAATGACATTAAATCACATATTGGATGCACAAGATTGGTTAAAAACCTTAATTGGATTAGAATAAGCCTAGGGAGGACAAAAATGACCTAAATGTTCAACCAATAACACAAAATGACACAAAATCACATATTGGATGCACAAGATTGGTTAAAAACCCTAATTGGATTAGAATAAGCCTAGGGAGGACGAAAATGACCTAAATGTTCATCCAATGACAAAAAATGACACAAAATCACATATTGGATGCACAAGATTGGTTAAAAACCCTAATTGGATTAGAATAAGCTTAGGGAGTACGAAAATGACGTAAATGTTCAACCAATGATACAAATTGACACAAAATCACATATTGGATGTACAAGATTTGTTAAAAACCCTAATTGGATAAGAATAACCCAAGGGACGACGAAAATGACCTAAATGTTCAACCAATGACATAAAATCACACATTGGATGCACAAGATTGGTTAAAAACCCTAATTGGATTAGAATATGCCTAGGGAGGACGAAAATGACCTAAATGTTCAACCAATGAGACAAAATGACACAAAATCACATATTGGATGCACAAGATTGGTTAAAAACCCTAATTGGATTAGAATAAGCCTAGGGAGGATGAAAATGACCTAAATGTTCATCCAATGACACAAAATGACACAAAATCACATATTGGATGCTCAAGATTGGTTAAAAACCCTAATTGGATTAGAATAAGCCTAGGGAGTACGAAAATGACGTAAATGTTCAACCAATGATACAAAATGACACAAAATCACATATTGGATGTACAAGATTTGTTAAAAACCCTAATTGGATTAAAATAAGCCTAGGGAGGACAGAAATGACCTAAATGTTCAACCAATGACACAAAATCACATATTGGATGCACAAGATTGGTTAAAAACCCTAATTGGATTAGAATAAGCCTAGGGAGGACGAAAATGACCTAAATGTTCAACCAGTGACACAAAATGACACAAAATCACATATTGGATGCACAAGATTGGTTAAAAACCCTAATTGGATTAGAATAAGCCTAGGGAGGACGAAAATGACCTAAATGTTCAACCAATGACACAAAATGACACAAAATCACATATTGCATGCACAAGATTGGTTAAAAACCCTAATTGGATTAGAATAGGCCTAGGGAGGACGAAAATGACCTAAATGTTATACCAATGACACAAAATGACACAAAATCACATATTTGATGCACATGATCGGATAAAAACCCTAATTGGAGTAGAATAAGCCTAGGGAGGACGAAAATGACCTAAATGTTCAACCAATGACACAAAATGACACAAAATCACATATTGGATGCACAAGATTGGTTAAAAACCCTAATTGGATTAGAATAAGCCTAGGGAGGACGAAAATGACCTAAATGTTCAACCAATGACCCAAAATGACACAAAATCACACATTGGATGCACTAGATTGGTTAAGAACCTTAATTGGATAAGAATAAGCCAAGGGAGGACGAAAATGACCTAAATGTTCAACCAATGACACAAAATGACACAAAATCACATATTGGATGCACAAGATTGGTTAAAAACCCTAATTGGATTAGAATAAGCCTAGGGAGGACGAAAATGACCTAAATGTTCAACCAATGACACAAAATGACACAAAATCACATATTGGATGCACAAGATTGGTTAAAAACCCTAATTGGATTAGAATAAGCCTAGGGAGGACGAAAATGACCTAAATGTTTAACCAATGACAGAAAATCACATATTGGATGCACAAGATTGGTTAAAAACCCTAATTGGATTAGAATAAGCCTAGGGAGGACGAAAATGACCTAAATGTTCAACCAATGACACAAAATCACATATTGTATGCACAAGATTGGTTAAAAACCCTAATTGGATTAAAAAGAGCCTAGGGAGGACGAATGACCTAAATGTTCAACCAATGACACAAAATGACACAAAATCACATATTGGATGCA
This sequence comes from Cicer yamashitae, assembly GCA_037974755.1. Taxonomy (NCBI): domain Eukaryota; kingdom Viridiplantae; phylum Streptophyta; class Magnoliopsida; order Fabales; family Fabaceae; genus Cicer; species Cicer yamashitae. The sequence goes on along the minus strand of JBBPBQ010000008.1, from coordinate 10,938,167 downwards.
CAAGATTGGTTAAAAACCCTAATTGGATTAGAATAAGCCTAGGGAGGACGAAAATGACCTAAATGTTCAACCAACAACACAAAATGACACAAAATCACATATTGGATGCACAAGATTGGTTAAAAACCCTAATTGGATTAGAATAAGCCTAGGCAGGACGAAAATGACCTAAATGTTCAACCAATGACACAAAATGACACAAAATCACATATTGGATGCACAAGATTGGTTAAAAACCCTAATGGATTAGAATAAGCCTAGGGAGGACGAAAATGACCTAAATGTTCAACCAATGACACAAAATGACACAAAATCACATATTGGATGCACAAGATTGGTTAAAAACCCTAATTGGATTAGAATAAGCCTAGGGAGGACGAAAATGACCTAAATGTTCAACCAATGACACAAAATGACACAAAATCACATATTGGATGCACAAGATTGGTTAAAAACAATAATTGGATTAGAATAAGCCTAGGGAGGACGAAAATGACCTAAATGTTCAACCAATGACACAAAATGACACAAAATCACATATTGGATGCACAAGATTGGTTAAAAACCCTAATTGGATTAGAATAAGCCTAGGGAGGACGAAAATGACCTAAATGTTCAACCAATGACACATAATGATACAAATTCACATATTGGAAGCACTAGATTGGTTAAACACCCTAATTGGATTAGAATAAGCCTAGGGAGGACGAAAATGACCTAAATGTTCAACCAATGACACAAAATGACACAAAATCACATATTGGATGCACAAGATTGGTTAAAAACCCTAATTGGATTAGAATAAGCCTAGGGAGGACGAAAATGACCTAAATGTTCAACCAATGACAGAAAATGACACAAAATCACATATTGGATGCACAAGATTGGTTAAAAACGCTAATTGGATTAGAATAAGCCTAGGGAGAACGAAAATGACCTAAATGTTCAACCAATGACACAAAATGACACAAAATCACATATTGGATGCACAAGATTGGTTAAAAACCCTAATTGGATTAGAATAAGCCTAGGGAGGACGAAAATGACCTAAATGTTCAACCAATGACACAAAATCACATAGTGGATGCACAAGATTGGTTAAAAACCATAATTGGATTAGAATAAGCCTAGGGAGGACGAAAATGACCTAAATGTTCAACCAATGACACAAAATGTCACAAAATCACATATTGGATGCACAAGATTGGTTAAAAACCCTAATTGGATTAGAATAAGCCTAGGGAGGACGAAAATGACCTAAATGTTCAACCAATGACACAAAATGATACAAAATCACATATTGGATGCACAAGATTGGTTAAAAACCCTAATTGGATTAAAATAAGCCTAGGGAGGACGAAAATGACCTAAATGTTCAACCAATGACACAAAATGACACAAAATCACATATTGGATGCACAAGATTGGTTAAAAACCCTAATTGGATTAGAATAAGCCTAGGGAGGACGAAAATGACCTAAATGTTCAACCAATGACACAAAATCACATATTGGATGCACAAGATTGGTTAAAAACCCTAATTGGATTAGAATAAGCCTTTGGAGCATGAAAATGACCTAAATGTTCAACCAATGACACAAAATCACATATTGGATGCACAAGATTGGTTAAAAACCCTAATTGGATTAGAATAAGCCTAGGGAGGACGAAAATGACCTAAATGTTCAACCAATGACACAAAATCACATATTGGATGCACAAGATTGGTTAAAAACCCTAATGGGATTAAAATAAGCCTAGGGAGGACGAAAATGACCTAAATGTTCAACCAATGACACAAAATGACACAAAATCACATATTGGATGCACAAGATTGGTTAAAAACCCTAATTGGATTAGAATAAGCCTAGGGAGGACGAAAATGACCTAAATGATCAACCAATGACACTAAATGACACAAAATCACATATTGGATGCACAAGATTGCTTAAAAACCCTAATTGGATTAAAAAGAGCCTAGGGAGGACAAAAATGACCTAAATGTTCAACCACTAACAAAAAATCACATATTGGATGCACAAGATTGGTTAAAAATCCTAATTGGATTAGAATAAGCCTAGGGAGGACGAAAATGACCTAAATGTTCAACCAATGACACAAAATGACACAAAATCACATATTGGATGCACAAGATTGGTTAAAAACCCTAATTGGATTAAAATAAGCCTAGGGAGGACGAAAATGACCTAAATGTTCAACCAATGACACAAAATCACATATTTGATGCACAAGATTGGTTAAAAACCCTAATTGGATTAGAATAAGCCTAGCGAGGACGAAAATGACCTAAATGTTCAACCAATGACACAAAATGACACAAAATCACATATTGGATGCACAAGATTGGTTAAAAACCCTAATTGGATTAGAATAAGCCTAGGGAGGACGAAAATGACCTAAATGTTCAACCAATGATACAAAATGACACAAAATCACATATTGGATGCACAGGATTTGTTAAAAACCCTAATTGGATAAGAATAACCCAAGGGAGGACGAAAATGACCTAAATGTTCAACCAATGACATTAAATCACATATTGGATGCACAAGATTGGTTAAAAACCTTAATTGGATTAGAATAAGCCTAGGGAGGACAAAAATGACCTAAATGTTCAACCAATAACACAAAATGACACAAAATCACATATTGGATGCACAAGATTGGTTAAAAACCCTAATTGGATTAGAATAAGCCTAGGGAGGACGAAAATGACCTAAATGTTCATCCAATTACAAAAAATGACACAAAATCACATATTGGATGCACAAGATTGGTTAAAAACCCTAATTGGATTAGAATAAGCCTAGGGAGTACGAAAATGACGTAAATGTTCAACCAATGATACAAATTGACACAAAATCACATATTGGATGTACAAGATTTGTTAAAAATCCTAATTGGATAAGAATAACCCAAGGGACGACGAAAATGACCTAAATGTTCAACCAATGACATAAAATCACACATTGGATGCACAAGATTGGTTAAAAACCCTAATTGGATTAGAATAAGCCTAGGGAGGACGAAAATGACCTAAATGTTCAACCAATGACACAAAATGACACAAAATCACATATTGGATGCACAAGATTGGTTAAAAACCCTAATTGGATTAGAATAAGCCTAGGGAGGACGAAAATGACCTAAATGTTCATCCAATGACACAAAATGACACAAAATCACATATTGGATGCACAAGATTGGTTAAAAACCCTAATTGGATTAGAATAAGCCTAGGGACTACGAAAATGACGTAAATGTTCAACCAATGATACAAAATGACACAAAATCACATATTGGATGTACAAGATTTGTTAAAAACCCTAATTGGATAAGAATAACCCAAGGGAGGACGAAAATGACCTAAATGTTCAACCAATGACATAAAATCACACATTGGATGCACAAGATTGGTAAAAACCCTAATTGGATTAGAATAAGCCTAGGGAGGACGAAAATGACCTAAATGTTCAACCAATGACACAAAATGACACAAAATCACATATTGGATGCACAAGATTGGTTAAAAACCCTAATTGGATTAGAATAAGCCTAGGGAGGACGAAAATGACCTAAATGTTCAACCAATGACACAAAACAACACATAATCACATATTGGATGCACAAGATTGGTTAAAAACCCTAATTGGATTAGAATAAGCCTGTGGAGGACGAAAATGACCTAAATGTTCAACCAATGACACAAAATCACATATTGGACGCACAAGATTGGTTAAAAACGCTAATTGGATTAGAATAAGCCTAGGGAGGACGAAAATGACCTAAATTTTCAACCAATGACACCAAATCACATATTGGATGCACAAGATTGGTTAAAAACCCTAATTGGATTAGAATAAGCCTAGGGAGGACGAAAATGACCTAAATGTTCAACCAATGACACAAAATGACACAAAATCACATATTGGATGCACAAGATTGGTTAAAAACCCTAATTGGATTAGAATAAGCCTAGGGAGGACGAAAATGACCTAAATGTTCAACCAATGACACAAAATGACACAAAATCACATATTGGATGCACAAGATTGGTTAAAAACCCTAATTGGCGTAGAATAAGCCTAGGGAGGACAAAAATGACCTAAATGTTCAACCAATGACACAAAATCACATATTGGATGCACAAGATTGGTTACAAATCATAATTGGATTAAAATAACCCTAGGGAGGACGAAAATGACCTAAATGTTCAACCAATGACACAAAATCACATATTGGATGCACAGGATTGGTGAAAAACCCTAATTGGATTAGAATAAGCCTGGTGAGGACGAAAATGACCTAAATGTTCAACCAATGACACAAACTAACACAAAATCACATATCGGAAGCACAAGATTGGTTTAAAACCCTAATTGGATTAGAATAAGCCTAGGGGGAACGAAAATGACCTAAATGTTCAACCAATGACACAAAATCAGATACTGGATGCACAAGATTGGTTAAAAACCCTAATTGGATTAGAATAAGCCTAGGGAGGATGAAAATGACCTAAATGTTCAACCAATGACACAAAATGACACAAAATCACATATTGGATGCACAAGATTGGTTAAAAACCCTAATTGGATTAGAATAAGCCTAGGGAGGACGAAAATGACCTAAATGTTCAACCAATGACACAAAATGACACAAAATCACATATTGGATGCACAAGATTGGTTAAAAACCCTAATTGGATTAGAATAAGCCTAGGGAGGACGAAAATGACCTAAATGTTTAACCAATGACAGAAAATCACATATTGGATGCACAAGATTGGTTAAAAACCCTAATTGGATTAGAATAAGCCTAGGGAGGACGAAAATGACCTAAATGTTCAACCAATGACACAAAATCACATATTGTATGCACAAGATTGGTTAAAAACCCTAATTGGATTAAAAAGAGCCTAGGGAAGACGAATGACCTAAATGTTCAACCAATGACACAAAATGACACAAAATCACACATTGGATGCACAAGATTGGTTAAAAACCATAATTGGATTAGAATAAGCCTAGGGAGGACGAAAATGACCTAAATGTTCAACCAATGACACAAAATCACATATTGGATGCACTAGATTGGTTAAAAACCCTAATTGGATTAGAATAAGCCTAGCAAGGCGAAAATGACCTAAATGTTCAACCAATGACACAAAATGACACAAAATCACATATTGGATGCACAAGATTGGTTAAAAACCCTAATTGGATTAGAATACGCCTAGGGAGGACGAAAATGACCCAAATGTTTAACCAATGACACAAAATCACATATTGGATGCACAAGATTGGTTAAAAACCCTAATTGGATTAGAATAAGCCTAAGGAGGACGAAAATGACCTAAATGTTCAACCAATGACACAAAATGACACAAAATCACATATTGGATGCACAAGATTGGTTAAAAACCCTAATTGGATTAGAATAAGCCTAGGGAGGACGAAAATGACCTAATTGGATTACAATGACAAAATGACACAAAATCACATATTGGATGCACAAGATTGGTTAAAAACCCTAATTGGATTAGAATAAGCCTTGGGAGGACGAAAATGACCTAAATGTTCAACCAATGACACAAAATGACACAAAATCACATATTGGATGCACAAGATTGGTTAAAAACCCTAATTGGATTAGAATAAGCCTAGGGAGGACGAAAATGACCTAAATGTTCAACCAACGACACAAAATGACACAAAATCACATATTCGATGCACAAGATTGGTTAAAAACCCTAATTGGAATAGAATAAGCCTAGGGAGGACGAAAATGACCTAAATGTTCAACCAATGACAGAAAACGACACAAAATCACATATTAGATGCACAAGATTGGTTAAAAACCCTAATTGGATTAGAATAAGCCTAGGGAGGACGAAAATGACCTAAATGTTCAACCAATGACACAAAATGACACAAAATCACATATTGGATACCCAAGATTAGTTAAAAACCCTAATTGGATTAGAATAAGCCTAGGGAGGACGAAAATGACCGAAATGTTCAACCAATGACACAAAATCACATATTGGATGCACAAGATTGGTTAAAAACCCTAATTGGATTAGAATAAGCCTAGGGAGGACGAAAATGACCTAAATGTTCAACCAATGACACAAAATGACACAAAATCACATATTGGATGCACAAGATTGTTTAAAAACCCTAATTGATTTAGGATAAGCCTAGGGAGGACGAAAATGACCTAAATGTTCAACCAATGACACAAAATGACACAAAATCACATATTGGATGCACAAGATTGGTTAAAAATCCTAATTGGATTAGAATAAGCCTAGGGAGGATGAAAATGACCTAAATGATAAACAAATGACACAAAATCACATACTGGGTGCACAAGATTGGTTAAAAACCCTAATTGGATTAGAATAAACATAGGGAGGAGAAAAATGACCTAAATGTTCAACCAATGACACAAAATGACACAAAATCACATATTGGATGCACAAGATTGGTTAAAAACCCTAATTGGATTAGAATAAGCCTAGGGAGGACGAAAATGACCTAAATGTTCAACCAATGACACAAAATGACACAAAATCACATATTGGATGCACAAGATTGGTTAAAAACCCTAATTGGATTAGAATAAGCCTAGGGCGGACGTAAATGACCTAAATGTTCAACCAATGACACAAAATGACACAAAATCACAGATTGGATGCACAAGATTGGTTAAAAACCCTAATTGGATTAGAATAAGCCTTGGGAGGACGAAAATGACCAAAATGTTCAACCAATGACACAAAATGACACAAAATCACATATTGGATGCACAAGATTGGTTAAAAACCCTAATTGGATTAGAATAAGCCTAGGGAGGACGAAAATGACCTAAATGTTCAACCAATGACGCAAAATCACATATTGGATGCACAAGATTGGTTAAAAACCCTAATTGGATTAGAATAAGCCTAGGGAGGACGAAAATGACCTAAATGTTCAACCAATGACACAAAATGACACAAAATCACATATTGGATGCAAAAAATTGGTTAAAACCCTAATTGGATTAGAATAAGCCTAGGGAGGACGAAAATGACCTAAATGTTCAACCAATGACACAAAATCACATATTGGATGCACAAGATTGGTTAAAAACCCTAATTGGATTAAAAAGAGCCTAGGGAGGACGAAAATGACCTAAATTTTCAACCAATGACACAAAATGACACAAAATAACACATTGGATGCACAAGATTGGTTAAAAACCTTAATTGGATTACAAAAAGCCTAGGGAGGACGAAAATGACCTAAATGTTCAACCAATGACACAAAATCACATATTGGATGCACTAGATTGGTTAAAAACCCTAATTGGATTAGAATAAGCCTAGCAAGGCGAAAATGACCTAAATGTTCAACCAATGAAACAAAATCACATATTGGATGCACAAGAATGGTTAAAAACCCTAATTGGATTACAATAAGCCTAGGGAGGACGAAAATGACCTAAATGTTCAACCAATGACACAAAATGACACAAAATCACATATTGGATGCACAAGATTTGTTAAAAACCCTAATTGGATTAGAATAAGCCTAGGGAGGACGAAAATGACCTAAATGTGAAACCAATGACACAAAATCACATATTGGATGCACAAGATTGGTTAAAAACCCTAATTGGATTAGAATAAGCCTAGGGAGGACGAAAATGACCTAAATGTTCAACCAATGACACAAATTGACACAAAATCACATATGGTATGCACAAGATTGGATAAAAATCCTAATTGGATTACAATAAGCCTGGGGAGGACGAAAATGACCTAAATGTACAACCAATGACACAAAATCACATATTGGATGCACAAGATTGGTTAAAAACCCTAATTGGATTAGAATAAGCCTAGGGAGGACGAAAATGACCTAAATGTTCAACCAATGACACAAAATGACACAAAATCACATATTGGATGCACAAGATTTGTTAAAAACCCTAATTGGATTAGAATAAGCCTAGGGAGGACGAAAATGACCTAAATGTTCAACCAATGACACAAAATGACATATTGGATGCACAAGATTGGTTAAAAACCCTAATTGGATTAGAATAAGCCTTTGGAAGACGAAAATGACCAAAATGTTCAACCAATGACACAAAATCACATATTGGATGCACAAGATTGGTTAAAAACCCTAATTGGATTAGAATAAGCCTAGGGAGGACGAAAATGACCTAAATGTTCAACCAATGACACAAAATCACATATTGGATGCACGAGATTGGTTAAAAACCCTAATTGGATTAAAATAAGTCTAGGGAGGACGAAAATGACCTAAATGTTCAACCAATGACACAAAGTGACACAAAATCACATATTGGATACACAAGATGGGTTAAAAACCCTAATTGGATTAGAATTAGCCTAGGGAGGACGAAAATGACCTAAATGTTCAACCAATGACACAAAATCACATATTGGATGCACAAGATTGGTTAAAAACCCTAATTGGATTAGAATAAGCCTAGGGAGGACGAAAATGACCTAAATGTTCAACCAATGACACAAAATCACATATTGGATGCACAAGATTGGTTAAAACCCTAATTGGATTAGAATAAGCCTAGAGAGGACGAAAATGTCCTCAATGTTCAACCAATGACACAAAATCACATATTGGATGCACAAGATTGGTTAAAAACCCTAATTGGATTAGAATAAGTCTAGGGAGGACGAAAATGACCTAAATGTTCAACCAATGACACAAAATCACATATTGGATGCACAAGATTGAATAAAAACCCTAATCGGATTAGAATAAGCCTAGGGAAGACGAAAACGACCTAAATGTTCAACTGATGACACAAAATGACACAAAATCACATATTGGATGCACAAGATTGGTTAAAAACCCTAATTGATTAGAATAAGCCTAGGGAGGACGAAAATGACCTAAATGTTCAACCAATGACACAAAATGACACAAAATCACATATTGGATGCACAAGATTGGTTAAAAACCCTAATTGGATTAGAATAAGCCTAGGGAGGACGAAAATGACCTAAATGTTCAACCAATGACACAAAATGACACAAAATCACATATTGGATGCACAAGATTGGTTAAAAACCCTAATTGGATTAGAATAAGCCTAGGGAGGACCCAAATGACCTAAATGTTCAACCAATGACACAAAAGGACACAAAATCACATATTGGATGCAAAAGATGGGTTAAAAACCCTAATTGGATTAGAATAGGCCTAGGGAGGACGAAAATGACCTAAATGTTCAACAAATGACACAAAATGACACAAAATCACATATTGGATGCACAAGATTGGTTAAAAACCCTAATTGGATTAGAATAAGCCTAGGGAGGACGAAAATAACCTAAATGTTCAACCAATGACACAAAATGACACAAAATCACATATTGGATGCACAAGAATGGTTAAAAACCCTAATTGGATTAGAATAAGCCTAGCGAGGACGAAAATGACCTAAATGTTCAACCAATGACACAAAATGACACAAAATCACATATTGGATGCACAAGATTGGTTAAAAACCCTAATTGGATTAGAATAGGCCTAGGGAGGACGAAAATGACCTAAATGTTATACCAATGACACAAAATGACACAAAATCACATATTGGATGCACAAGATCGGTTAAAAACCCTAATTGGATTAGAATAAGCCTAGGGAGGACCAAAATGACCTAAATGTTCAACCAATGACACAAAAGGACACAAAATCACATATTGGATGCACAAGATTGGTTAAAAACCCTAATTGGATTAGAATAAGCCTAGGGAGGACGAAAATGACCTAAATGTTCAACCAATGACACAAAATGACACAAAATCACATATTGGATGCACAAGATTGGTTAAAAACCCTAATTGGATTAGAATAAGCCTAGGGAGGACGAAAATGACCTAAATGTTCAACCAATGACACAAAATGACACAAAATCACATATTGGATGAACAAGATCGGTTAAAAACCCTAACTGGATTAGAATAAGCCTAGGGAGGACGAAAATGACCTAAATGTTCAACCAATGACACAAAATGACACAAAATCACATATTGGATGCACAAGATTGGTTAAAAACCCTAATTGGATTAGAATAAGCCTAGGGAGGATGAAAATGACCTCAATGTTCAACTAGTGACACAAAATCACATATTGGATACACAAGATTGGTTAAAAACGCTAATTGGATTAGAATAAGCCTAGGGAGGACGAAAATGACCTAAATGTTCAACCAATGACACAAAATGACACAAAATCACATATTGGATGCACAAGATTGGTTAAAAACCCTAATTGGATTAGAATAAGCCTAGGGAGGACGAAAATGACCTAAATGTTCAACCAATGACACAAAATGACACAAAATCACATATTGGATGCACAAGATTGGTTAAAAACCCTAATTGGATTAGAAAAAGCTTAGGGAGGACAAAAATTTCCTAAATGTTCAACCAATGACACAAAATCACATATTGGATGCACAAGATTGGTTAAAAACCCTAATTGGATTAGAATAAGCCTAGGGAGGACGAAAATGACCTAAATGTTCAACCAATGACACAAAATGACACAAAATCACATATTGGATGCACAAGATTGGTTAAAACCCCTAGTTGGATTAGAATAAGCCTAGGAAGGAAGAAAATGACCTAAATGTTCAACCAATGACACAAAATGACACAAAATCACATATTGGATGCACAAGATTGGTTAAAAAACCTAATTGGATTACAATAAGCCTAGGGAGGACGAAAATGACCTAAATGTTCAACCAATGACACAAAATCACATATTGGATGCACAAGATTGGTTAAAAACCCTAATTGGATTAGAATAAGCCTAGGGAGGACGAAAATGACCTAAATGTTCAACCAATGACACAAAATAACACAAAATCACATATTGGTTGCACAAGATTGGTTAAAAACCCTAATTGGATTAGAATAAGCCTAGGGAGGACGAAAATGACCTAAATGTTCAACCAATGACACAAAATCGCATATTGGATGCACAAGATTGGTTAAAAACCCTAATTGGATTAGAATAAGCCTAGGGAGGACGAAAATGACCTAAATGGTTAGCCAATGACACAAAATCACATATTGGATGCACATGATTGGTTAAAAACCCTAATTGAATTAGAGTAAGCCTAGGGAGGACGAAAATGACCTAAATGTTCAACCAATGACACAAAATCACATATTGGATGCACAAGATTGGTTAAAAACCCTAATTGGATTAGAATAAGCCTAGGGAGGACGAAAATGACCTAAATGTTCAACCAATGACACAAAATCACATATTGGATGCACAAGATGGATTAAAAACCCTAATTGGATTAGAATAAGCCTAGGGAGGACGAAAATGACCTAAATGTTCAACCAATGTCACAAAATCACATATTGGATGCACAAGATTGGTTAAAAACCCTAATTGGATTAGAATAAGCCTAGGGAGGACGAAAATGACCTAAATGTTCAACCAATGACACAAAATCACATATTGGATGCACATGATTGGTTAAAAACCCTAATTGGATTAGAATAAGCCTAGGGAGGATGAAAATGACCTAAATATTCAACCAGGGACACAAAATGACACAAAATCACATATTTGATGCACAAGATTGGTTAAAAACCCTAATTGGATTAGAATCAGCCTAGGGAGGACGAAAATGACCTAAATGTTCAACCAATGACACAAAATCACATATTGGATGCACAAGATTGGTTAAAAACCCTAATTGGATTAAAAAGAGCCTAGGGAGGACGAAAATGACCTAAATGTTCAACCAATGATACAAAATGACACAAAATCACATATTGGATGCACAAAATTGGTTAAAAACCCTAATTGGATTAGAATAAGCCTAGGGAGGACGAAAATGACCTAAATGTTCAACCAATGATACAAAGTGACAAAAAATCACATATTGGATGCACAAGATTTGTTAAAAACCCTAATTAGATAAGAATAACCCAAGGGAGGACGAAAATGACCTAAATGTTCAACCAATGACATAAAATCACATATTGGATGCACAAGATTGGTTAAAAACCCTAATTGGATTAGAATAAGCCTAGGGAGGACCAAAATGACCTAAATGTTCAACCAATGACACAAAATCACATATTGGATGCACAAGATTGGTTAAAAACCCTAATTGGATTAAAATAAGCCTAGGGAGGACAAAAATGACCTAAATGTTCAACCAATGACACAAAATCACATATTGGATGCACAAGATTGGTTAAAAACCCTAATTGGATTAGAATAAGCCTAGGGAGGACGAAAATGACCTAAATGTTCAACCAATGACACAAAATCACATATTGGATGCACAAGATTAGTTAAAAACCCAAATTGGATTAGAATAAGCCTTTGGAAGACGAAAATGACCTAAATGTTCAACCAATGACACAAAATCACATATTGGATGCACATGATTGGTAAAAAACCCTAATTGGATTAGAATAAGCCTAGGGAGGACGAAAATGACCTAAATGTTCAACCAATGACAAAAAATCACATATTGGATGCACAAGATTGGTTAAAAAACCCTAATTGGATTAGAATAAGTCGAAGGATGACGAAAATGACCTAAATGTTCAACCAATGACACAAAATGACATATTGGATGCACAAGATTGGTTAAAAACCCTAATTGGATTAGAATAAGCCTAGGGAGGACGAAAATGACCTAAATGTTCAACCAATGACACAAAATGACATATTGGATGCACATGATTGGTTAAAAACCATAATTGGATTAGAATAAGCCTAGGGAGGACGAAAATGACCTAAATGTTCAACCAATGACACAAAATGACACAAAATCACATATTGGATGCACAAGATTGGTTAAAAACCCTAATTGGATTAGAATAAGCCTAGGGAGGACGAAAATGACCTAAATGTTCAACCAATGACAAAAAATCACATATTTGGATGCACATGATTGGTTAAAAATCCTAATTGGATTAGAACAAGCCTAGCAAGGCCAAAATGACCTAAATGTTCAACCAATTAAACAAAATCACATATTGGATGCACAAGAATGGTTAAAAACACTAATTGGATTAGAATAAGCCTAGGGAGGACGAAAATGACCTAAATGTTCAACCAATGACACAAAATGACACAAAATCACATATTGGATGCACAAGATTGGTTAAAAACCCTAATTGGATTAGAATAAGCCTAGGGAGGACGAAAATGACCTAAATGTTGAACCAATGACACAAAATCACATATTGAATACACAAGATTGGTAAAAACCCTAATTGGATTAGAATAAGCCTAGGGAGGACGAAAATGACCTAAATGTTCAACCAATGACACAAAATGACACAAAATCACATATTGGATGCACAAGATTGGTTAAAAACCCTAATTGGATTAGAATAAGCCTAGGGAGGACGAAAATGACCTAAATGTTCAACCAATGACACAAAATGACAAAAAATCACATATTGGATGCACAAGATTTGTTAAAAACCCTAATTGGATTAGAATAAGCCTAGGGAGGACGAAAATGACCTAAATGTTCAACCAATGACACAAAATCACATATTGAATGCACAAGATTGGTTTAAAACCCTAATTGGATTAGAATAAGCCTAGGGACGACGAAAATGACCTAAATTTTCAACCAATTACACAAAATAACACAAAGTCACATATTGGATGCACAAGATTGGTTAAAAATCCTAATTGGATTAGAATAAGCCTAGGGAGGACGAAAATGACCTAAATGTTCAACCAATGACACAAAATGACACAAAATCACATATTGGATGCACAAGATTGGTTAAAAACCCTAATTGGATTAGAATAAGCCTAGGGAGGACGAAAATAACTTAAATGTTCAACCAATGACACAAAATCACATATTGGATGCACAAGATTGGTTAAAAACCCTAATTGGATTAGAATAAGCCTAGGGAGGACGAAAATGACCTAAATGTTCAACCAATGACACAAAATCACATATTGGATGCACGAGACTTGTTAAGAACCCTAATTGGATTAGAATTGGCCTAGGGAGGACGAAAATGACCAAAATGTTCAACCAATGACACAAAATCACTTATTGGATGCACAAGATTGGTTAAAAACCCTAAATGGAATAGAATAAGCCTAGGGAGGACGAAAATGACCTCAATGTTCAACCAATGACACAAAATCACATATTGGATGCACAAGATTGGTTAAAAACCCTAATTGGATTAGAATAAGCCTAGGGAGGACGAAAATGACCTAAATGTTCAACCAATGACACAAAATCACATCTTGGATGCACAAGATTGCTTAAAAACCCTAATTGAATTAGAATAAGCCTAGGGAGGACGAAAATGACCTAAATGTTCAACCAATGACACAAAATCACATATTGGATGCACAAGATTGGATAAAAACCCTAATTGGATTAGAATAAGCCTAGGGAGGACGAAAATGACCTAAATGTTCAACCAATGACACAAAATCACATATTGGATGCACAAGATTGGTTAAAAACCCTAATTGGATTAAAAAGAGCCTAGGGAGGACGAAAATGACCTAAATTTTCAACCAATGACACAAAATGACACAAAATAACACATTGGATGCACAAGATTGGTTAACAACCCTAATTGGATTAGAATAAGCCTAGGGAGGACGAAAATGACCTAAATGTTTAACCAATGACACAAAATCACATATTGGATGCACAAGATTGGTTAAAAACCCTAATTGGATTAGAATAAGCCTAGGGAGGACGAAAATGACCTAAATATTCAACCAATGACACAAAATGACACAAAATCACATATTGGATGCACAAGATTGGTTAAAAACCCTAATTGGATTATAATAAGCCTAGGGAGGACGAAAATGACCTAAATGTTCAACCAATGACACAAAATGACACAAAATCACATATTGGAAGCACAAGATTGGTTAAACACCCTAATTGGATTAGAATAAGCCTAGGGAGGACGAAAATGACCTAAATGTTCAACCAATGACACAAAATGACACAAAATCACATATTGGATGCACAAGATTGGTTAAAAACCCTAATTGGATTAGAATAAGCCTAGGGAGGACGAAGATGACGTAAATGTTCAACCAATGACACAAAATGACACAAAATCACATATTGGATGCACAAGATTGGTTAAAAACCCTAATTGGATTAGAATAAGCCTAGGGAGGACGAAAATGACCTAAATGTTCAACCAATGACACAAAATCACATATTGGATTCTAAAGATTGAATAAAAACCCTAATCGGATTAGAATAAGCTTAGGGAAGACGAAAACGACCTAAATGTTCAACTGATGACACAAAATCACATATTGGATGCACAAGATTGGTTAAAAACCCTAATTGGATTAGAATAAGTCTAGGGAGGACGAAAATGACCTAAATGTTCAACCAATGACACAAAATGACACAAAATCACATATTGGATGCACAAGATTGGTTAAAAACCCTAATTGGATTAGAATTAGCCTAGGGAGGACGAAAATGACCTAAATGTTCAACCGATGACAAAAAATGACTCAAAATCACATATTGGATGCACAAGATTGGTTAAAAACCCTAATATGATTAGAATAAGCCTAGGGAGGACGAAAATGACCTAAATGTTCAACCAATGACACAAAATGACACAAAATCACATATTGGATGCACAAGATTGGTTAAAAACCCTAATTGGATTAGAATAAGCCTAGGGAGGACGAAAATGACCTAAATGTTCAACCAATGACACAAAATGACACAAAATCACATATTGGATGCACAAGAATGGTTAAAAACCCTAATTGGATGAGAATAAGCCTAGGGAGGACGAAAATGACCTAAATGTTCAACCAATGACACAAAATCACATATTGGATGCACAAGATTGGTTAAAAACCCTAATTGGATTAGAATAAGCCTAGGGAGGACGAAAATGACCTAAATGTTCAACCAATGACACAAAATCACATATTGGATGCACAAGATTGGTTAAAAACCTTGATTGCATTAGAATAAGCCTAGGGAGGACGAAAATGACCTAAATGTTCAACCAATGACACAAAATCACATATTGGATGCACAAGATTGGTTAAAAACCCTAATTGGATTAGAATAAGCCTATGGAGGACGAAAATGACCTAAATGTTCAACCAATGACACAAAATCACATATTGGATCCACAAGATTGGTTAAAAACCCTAATTGGATTAGAATAAGCCTAGGGAGGACGAAAATGACCTAAATGTTCAACCAATGACACAAAATGACACAAAATCACATATTGGATGCACAAGATTGGTTGAAAACCCTAATTGGATTAGAATAAGCCTAGGGAGGACGAAAATGATCTAAATGTTCAACCAATGACATAAAATCACATATTGGATGCACAAGATTGGTTAAAAACCCTAATTGGATTAGAATAAGCCTAGGGAGGACCAAAATGACCTAAATGTTCAACCAATGACACAAAATCACATATTGGATGCACAAGATTGGTTAAAAACCCTAATTGGATTAAAAAGAGCCAAGGGAGGACGAAAATGACCTAAATTTTCAACCAATGACACAAAATGACACAAAATAACACATTGGATGCACAAGATTGGTTAAAAACCTTAATTGGATTAGAAAAAGCCTAGGGAGGACGAAAATGACCTAAATGTTCAACCAATGACACAAAATCACATATTGGATGCACTAGATTGGTTAAAAACCCTAATTGGATTAGAATTAGCCTAGCAAGGCGAAAATGACCTAAATGTTCAACCAATGAAACAAAATCACATATTGGATGCACAAGAATGGTTAAAAACCCTAATTGGATTAGAATAAGCCTAGGGAGGACGAAAATGACCTAAATGTTCAACCAATGACACAAAATCACATATTGGATGCACAAGATTGGTTAAAAACCCTAATTGGATTAGAATAAGCCTAAAGTGGACGAAAATATCCTAAATGTTCAACCAATGACACAAAATGACACAAAATCACATATTGGATGCACAAGATTGGTTAAAAACCCTAATTGGATTAGAATAAGCCTAGGGAGGACGAAAATGACCTAAATGTTCAACCAATGACAAAAAATCAGATATTTGATGCACAAGATTGGTTAAAAACCCTAATTGGATTAAAATAAGACTAGGGAGGACGAAAATGACCTAAATGTTCAACCAATGACACAAAATGACACAAAATCACACATTGGATGCACAAGATTGGTTAAAAACCTTAATTGGATTAGAATAAGCCTAGGGAGGACGAAAATGAGCTAAATGTTCAACCAATGACACAAAATGACACAAAATCACATATTGGATGCACAAGATTGGTTAAAAACCTTAATTGGATTAGAATAAGCCTAGGGAGGACGAAAATGACCTAAATGTTCAACCAATGACACAAAATGACACAAAATCACATATTGGATGCACAAGATTGGTTAAAACCCTAATTGGATTAGAATAAGCCTAGGGAGGACGAAAATGACCTAAATGTTTAACCAATGACACAAAATCACATATTGGATGCACAAGATTGGTTAAAAACCCTAATTGGATTAGAATAAGCCTAGGGAGGACGAAAATGACCTAAATATTCAACCAATGACACAAAATGACACAAAATCACATATTGGATGCACAAGATTGGTTAAAAACACTAATTGGATTAGAATAAGCCTAGGGAGGACGAAAATGACCTAAATGTTCAACCAATGACACAAAATGACATATTGGATGCACAAGATTGGTTAAAAACCCTAATTGGATTAGAATAAGCCTAGGGAGGACGAAAATGACGTAAATGTTCAACCAATGACACAAAATGACACAAAATCACATATTGGATGCACAAGATTGGTTAAAAACCCTAATTGGTTTAGAATAAGCCTAGGGAGGACGAAAATGACCTAAATGTTCAACCAATGACACAAAATCACATATTGAATGCACAAGATTGGTTAAAAACCCTAATTGGATTAGAATAAGCCTAGGGAGGATGAAAATGACCTAAATTTTCAACCAATGACACAAAATGACACAAAATCACATATTGGATGCACAAGATTGGTTAAAAACCCTAATTGGATTAGAATAAGCCTAGGGAGGACGAAAATGACCTAAATGTTCAACCAATGATACAAAATGACACAAAATCACATATTGGATGCACAGGATTTGTTAAAAACCCTAATTGGATAAGAATAACCCAAGGGAGGACGAAAATGACCTAAATGTTCAACCAATGACATTAAATCACATATTGGATGCACAAGATTGGTTAAAAACCTTAATTGGATTAGAATAAGCCTAGGGAGGACAAAAATGACCTAAATGTTCAACCAATAACACAAAATGACACAAAATCACATATTGGATGCACAAGATTGGTTAAAAACCCTAATTGGATTAGAATAAGCCTAGGGAGGACGAAAATGACCTAAATGTTTAACCAATGACACAAAATGCCACAAATCACATATTGGATACCCAAGATTGGTTAAAAACCCTAATTGGATTAGAATAAGCCTAGGGAGGACGAAAATGACCTAAATGTTCAACCAATGAAACAAAATGACACAAAATCACATATTGGATGCACAGGATTTGTTAAAAACCCTAATTGGATAAGAATAACCCAAGGGAGGACGAAAATGACCTAAATGTTCAACCAATGACATTAAATCACATATTGGATGCACAAGATTGGTTAAAAACCTTAATTGGATTAGAATAAGCCTAGGGAGGACAAAAATGACCTAAATGTTCAACCAATAACACAAAATGACACAAAATCACATATTGGATGCACAAGATTGGTTAAAAACCCTAATTGGATTAGAATAAGCCTAGGGAGGACGAAAATGACCTAAATGTTCATCCAATGACAAAAAATGACACAAAATCACATATTGGATGCACAAGATTGGTTAAAAACCCTAATTGGATTAGAATAAGCTTAGGGAGTACGAAAATGACGTAAATGTTCAACCAATGATACAAATTGACACAAAATCACATATTGGATGTACAAGATTTGTTAAAAACCCTAATTGGATAAGAATAACCCAAGGGACGACGAAAATGACCTAAATGTTCAACCAATGACATAAAATCACACATTGGATGCACAAGATTGGTTAAAAACCCTAATTGGATTAGAATATGCCTAGGGAGGACGAAAATGACCTAAATGTTCAACCAATGAGACAAAATGACACAAAATCACATATTGGATGCACAAGATTGGTTAAAAACCCTAATTGGATTAGAATAAGCCTAGGGAGGATGAAAATGACCTAAATGTTCATCCAATGACACAAAATGACACAAAATCACATATTGGATGCTCAAGATTGGTTAAAAACCCTAATTGGATTAGAATAAGCCTAGGGAGTACGAAAATGACGTAAATGTTCAACCAATGATACAAAATGACACAAAATCACATATTGGATGTACAAGATTTGTTAAAAACCCTAATTGGATTAAAATAAGCCTAGGGAGGACAGAAATGACCTAAATGTTCAACCAATGACACAAAATCACATATTGGATGCACAAGATTGGTTAAAAACCCTAATTGGATTAGAATAAGCCTAGGGAGGACGAAAATGACCTAAATGTTCAACCAATGACACAAAATGACAGAAAATCACAGATTGGATGCACAAGATTGGTTAAAAACCCTAATTGGATTAGAATAAGCCTACGGAGGACGAAAATGACCTAAATGTTCAACAAATGACACAAAATGACACAAAATAACATATTGGATGCACAAGATTGGTTAAAAACCCTAATTGGATTAGAATAAGCCTAGGGAGGACGAAAATGACCTAAATGTTCAACCAATGACAAAAAATCACATATTGGATGCACAAGATTGGTTAAAAACCCTAATTGGATTAAAATAAGCCTAGGGAGGACGAAAATGGCCTAAATGTTCAACCAATGACACAAAATCACAAATTGGATGCACAAGATTGGTTAAAAACCCTAATTGGATTAGAATAAGGCTAGGGAGGACGAAAATGACCTAAATGTTCAACCAATGGTACAAAATTACATATTGGATGCACAGGATTGGTTAAAAACCCTAATTGGATTAGGATAAGCCTAGGGAGGACGAAAATGACCTAAATGTTCAACCGATGACATAAAATCACATATTGCATGCACAAGATTGGTTAAAAACCCTCATTGGATTAGAAAAAGCCTAGCGAGAACGAAAATGACCTAAATGTTCAACCAATGACACAAAATCACATATTGGATGCACAATATT
>JBBPBQ010000008.1:10902049-10913600 GCA_037974755.1 Cicer yamashitae | reverse complement strand
ATGTTCAACCAATGGTACAAAATCACATATTGGATTCACAGGATTGGTGAAAAACCCTAATTGGATTAGGATAAGCCTAGCGAGAACGAAAATGACCTAAATGTTCAACCAATGACACAAAATCACATATTGGATGCACATGATTGGTTAAAAACCCTAATTGGATTAGAATAAGCCTAGGGAGGACGAAATTGACCTAAATGTTCAACCAGGGACACAAAATGACACAAAATCACATATTGGATGCACAAGGTTGGTTAAAAACCCTAATTGGATTAGAATTAGCCTAGGGAGGACGAAAATGACCTAAATGTTCAACCAATGACACAAAATCACATATTGGATGCACAAGATTGGTTAAAAACCCTAATTGGATTAAAAAGAGCCTAGGGAGGACGAAAATGACCTAAATGTTCAACCAATGATACAAAATGACACAAAATCACATATTGGATGCACAAGATTGGTTAAAAACCCTAATTGGATTAGAATAAGCCTAGGGAGGACGAAAATGACCTAAATGTTCAACCAATGACATAAAATCACATATTGGATGCACAAGATTGGTTAAAAACCCTAATTGGATTAGAATAAGCCTAGGGAGGACGGAAATAACCTAAATGTTCAACCAATGACACAAAATCACACAAAATCACATATTGGATGCACAAGATTGGTTAAAAACCCTAATTGGATTAGAATAAGCCTAGGGAGGACGAAAATGACCTAAATGTTCAACCAGGGACACAAAATGACACAAAATCACATATTGGATGCACAAGATTGGTTAAAAACCCTAATTGGATTAGAATTAGCCTAGGGAGGACGAAAATGACCTAAATGTTCAACCAATGACACAAAATCAAATATTTGATGCACAAGATTGGTTAAAAACCCTAATTGGATTAAAAAGAGCCTAGGGAGGACGAAAATGACCTAAATGTTCAACCAATGATACAAAATGACACAAAATCACATATTGGATGCACAAGATTGGTTAAAAACCCTAATTGGATTAGAATAAGCCTAGGGAGGACGAAAATGACCTAAATGTTCAACCAATGACACTAAATGACAGAAAATCACATATTGGATGCACAAGATTGGTTAAAAACCCTAATTGGATTAGAATAAGCCTAGGGAGGACGAAAATGACCTAAATGTTCAACCAATGACACAAAATGACACAAAATCACATATTGGATGCACAAGATTGGTTAAAAACACTAATTGGATTAGAATAAGCCTAGGGAGGACGAAAATGACCTAAAGTTCAACCAATGACACAAAATCACATATTTGATGCACAAGATTGGTTAAAAACCTTAATTGGATTAGAATAAGCCTAGGGAGGACGAAAATGACCTAAATGTTCAACCAATGACACAAAATCACATATTGGATGCACAAGATTGGTTAAAAACCCTAATTGGATTAGAATAAGCCTAGGGAGGACGAAAATGACCTAAATGTGCAACCAATGACACAAAATCACATATTGGATGCACAAGAATGGTTAAAAACCCTAATTGGATTAGAATAAGGCTAGGGAAGACGAAAATGACCGAAATGTTCAACCAATGACACAAAATGACACAAAATCAGATATTGGATGCACAAGATTGGTTAAAAACCCTAATTGGATTAGAATAAGCCTAGGGAGGACGAAAATGACCTAAATGTTCAACCAACGACACAAAAATGACACAAAATCACATATTGGATGCACAAGATTGGTTAAAAACCCTAATTGGATTAGAATAAGCCTAGGGAGGACGAAAATGACCTAAATGTTCAACCAATGACACAAAATCACATATTGGATGCACAAGATTCGTCAAAAACCCTAATTGGATTAGAATAAGCCTAGGGAGGACGAAATTGACCTAAATGTTCAACGAATGACACAAAATGACACAAAATCACATATTGGATGCACAAGATTGGTTAAAAACCCGAATTGGATTAGAATAAGCCTAGGGAGGACAAAAATCACCTAAATGTTCAACCAATGACACAAAAGGACACAAAATCACATATTGGATGCACAAGATTGGTTAAAAACCCTAATTGGATTAAAATAAGCCTGGGGATGACGAAAATGACCTAAATGTTCAACCAATGACACAAAATGACACAAAATCACATATTGGATGCACAAGATTGGTTAAAAACCCTAATTGGATTAGAATAAGCCTAGGGAGGACGAAAATGACCTAAATGTTCAACCAATGACACAAAATGACACAAAATCACATATTGGATGCACAAGATTGGTTAAAAACCTTAATTGGATTAGAATAAGCCTAGGGAGGACGAATATGACCTAAATGTTCAACCAATGACACAAAATGACACAAAATCACATATTGGATGCACAAGATTGGTTAAAAACCCTAATTGGATTAGAATAAGCCTAGGGAGGACGAAAATGACCTAAATGTTCAACCAATGACACAAAATGACACAAAGTCACATATTGAATGCACAAGATTGGTTAAAAACCCTAATTAGATTAGAATAAGCCTAGGGATGACGAAAATGACCTAAATGTTCAACCAATGACACAAAATGACACAAAATCACATATTGGATGCACAAGATTGGTTAAAAACCCTAATTGGATTAGAATAAGCCTAGGGAGGACGAAAATGACCTAAATGTTCAACCAATGACAAAAAATCACATATTGGATGCACAAGATTGGTTAAAAACCCTAATTGGATTAGAATAAGCTTAGGGAGGAAGAAAATGACCTAAATGTTCAACCAATGATACAAAATGACACAAAATCACATATTGGATGCACAAGATTTGTTAAAAACCCTAATTGGATAAGAATAACCCAAGGGAGGACGAAAATGACCTAAATGTTCAACCAATGACATAAAATCACATATTGGATGCACAAGATTGGTTAAAAACCCTAATTCGATTAGAATAAGCCTAGGGAGGACGAAAATGACCTAAATGTTCAACCAATGACACAAAATGACACAAAATCACATATTGGATGCACAAGATTGGTTAAAAACCCTAATTGGATTAGAATAAGCCTAGGGAGGACGAAAATGACCTAAATGTTCAACCAATGACACAAAATGACACAAAATCACATATTGGATGCACAAGATTGGTTAAAAACCCTAATTGGATGAAAAAGAGCCTAGGGAGGACGAAAATGACCAAAATGTTCAACCAATGACACAAAATGACACAAAATCACACAAAATCACACCTTGGATGCACAAGATTGGTTAAAAACCTTAATTGGATTAGAATAAGCCTAAGGAGGACGAAAATGACCTAAATGTTCAACCAATGACACAAAATCACATATTGGATGCACAAGATTGGTTAAAAACCCTAATTGGATTAGAATAAGCATAGCGAGGACGAAAATGACCTAAATGTTCAACCAATGACACAAAATCACATATTGGATGCACATGATTGGTTAAAAACCCTAATTGGATTAGAATAAGCCGAGGGAGGACGAAAATGACCTAAATGTTCAACCAATGACACAAAATCACATATTGGATGCACAAGATTGGTTAAAAACATTAATTGGATTAAAATAAGCCTAGGGAGGACGAAAATGACCTAATTGTTCAACCAATGACACAAAATGACACAAAATCACACATTGGATGCACAAGATTGGTTAAAAACCTTAGTTGGATTAGAATAAGCCTAAGGAGGACGAAAATGACCTAAATGTTCAACCAATGACACAAAATGACACAAAATCACATATTGGATGCACAAGATTGGTTAAAAACCCTAATTGGATTAGAATAAGCCTAGGGAGGACGAAAATGACCTAAATGTTCAACCAATGACACAAAATCACATATTGGATGCACAAGATTGGTTAAAAACCCTAACTGGATTAGAATCAGCCTAGGGAGGACGAAAATGACCTAAATGTTCAACCAATGACACAAAATGACACAAAATCACATATTGGATGCACAAGATTGGTTAAAAACCCTAATTGGATTAGAATAAGCCTAGGGAGGACGAAAATGACCTAAATGTTCAACCAATGACACAAAATCACATAGTGGATGCACAAGATTGGTTAAAAACCATAATTGGATTAGAATAAGCCTAGGGAGGACGAAAATGACCTAAATGTTCAACCAATGACACAAAATGTCACAAAATCACATATTGGATGCACAAGATTGGTTAAAAACCCTAATTGGATTAGAATAAGCCTAGGGAGGACGAAAATGACCTAAATGTTCAACCAATGACACAAAATGATACAAAATCACATATTGGATGCACAAGATTGGTTAAAAACCCTAATTGGATTAAAATAAGCCTAGGGAGGACGAAAATGACCTAAATGTTCAACCAATGACACAAAATGACACAAAATCACATATTGGATGCACAAGATTGGTTAAAAACCCTAATTGGATTAGAATAAGCCTAGGGAGGACGAAAATGACCTAAATGTTCAACCAATGACACAAAATCACATATTGGATGCACAAGATTGGTTAAAAACCCTAATTGGATTAGAAAAAGCCTAGCGAGGACGAAAATGACCTAAATGATCAACCAATGACACAAAATCACATATTGGATGCACAAGATTGGTTAAAAACCCTAATTGGATTAAAAAGATCCTAGGGAGGACGAAAAAGACCTAAATGTTCAACCAATGACACAAAATGACACAAAATCACATATTGGATGCACAAGATTGGTTAAAAACCCTAATTGGATTAGAATAAGCCTAGGGAGGACGAAAATGACCTAAATGTTCAACCAATGACACAAAATGTCACAAAATCACATATTGGATCCACAAGATTGGTTAAAAACCATAATTGGATTAGAATAAGCATAGGGAGGACGAAAATGACCTAAATGTTTAACCAATGACACAAAATCACATATTGGATGCACAAGATTGGTTAAAAACCCTAATTGGATTAGGATAAGCCTAGGGAGGACGAAAATGACCTAAATGTTCAACCAATGACACAAAATCACATATTGGATGCACAAGATTGGTTAAAAACCCTAATTGGATTAGAAAAAGCCTAGCGAGAACGAAAATGACCTAAATGTTCAACCAATGACACAAAATCACATATTGGATGCACATGATTGGTTAAAAACCCTAATTGGATTAGAATAAGCCTAGGGAGGACGAAAATGACCTAAATGTTCAACCAGGGACACAAAATGACACAAAATCACATATTGGATGCACAAGATTGGTTAAAAACCCTAATTGGATTAGAATTAGCCTAGGGAGGACGAAAATGACCTAAATGTTCAACCAATGACACAAAATCAAATATTTGATGCACAAGATTGGTTAAAAACCCTAATTGGATTAAAAAGAGCCTAGGGAGGACGAAAATGACCTAAATGTTCAACCAATGATACAAAATGACACAAAATCACATATTGGATGCACAAGATTGGTTAAAAACCCTAATTGGATTAGAATAAGCCTAGGGAGGACGAAAATGACCTAAATGTTCAACCAATGACACTAAATGACAGAAAATCACATATTGGATGCACAAGATTGGTTAAAAACCCTAATTGGATTAGAATAAGCCTAGGGAGGACGAAAATGACCTAAATGTTCAACCAATGACACAAAATGACACAAAATCACATATTGGATGCACAAGATTGGTTAAAAACACTAATTGGATTAGAATAAGCCTAGGGAGGACGAAAATGACCTAAAGTTCAACCAATGACACAAAATCACATATTTGATGCACAAGATTGGTTAAAAACCTTAATTGGATTAGAATAAGCCTAGGGAGGACGAAAATGACCTAAATGTTCAACCAATGACACAAAATCACATATTGGATGCACAAGATTGGTTAAAAACCCTAATTGGATTAGAATAAGCCTAGGGAGGACGAAAATGACCTAAATGTGCAACCAATGACACAAAATCACATATTGGATGCACAAGAATGGTTAAAAACCCTAATTGGATTAGAATAAGGCTAGGGAAGACGAAAATGACCGAAATGTTCAACCAATGACACAAAATGACACAAAATCAGATATTGGATGCACAAGATTGGTTAAAAACCCTAATTGGATTAGAATAAGCCTAGGGAGGACGAAAATGACCTAAATGTTCAACCAACGACACAAAAATGACACAAAATCACATATTGGATGCACAAGATTGGTTAAAAACCCTAATTGGATTAGAATAAGCCTAGGGAGGACGAAAATGACCTAAATGTTCAACCAATGACACAAAATCACATATTGGATGCACAAGATTCGTCAAAAACCCTAATTGGATTAGAATAAGCCTAGGGAGGACGAAATTGACCTAAATGTTCAACGAATGACACAAAATGACACAAAATCACATATTGGATGCACAAGATTGGTTAAAAACCCGAATTGGATTAGAATAAGCCTAGGGAGGACAAAAATCACCTAAATGTTCAACCAATGACACAAAAGGACACAAAATCACATATTGGATGCACAAGATTGGTTAAAAACCCTAATTGGATTAAAATAAGCCTGGGGATGACGAAAATGACCTAAATGTTCAACCAATGACACAAAATGACACAAAATCACATATTGGATGCACAAGATTGGTTAAAAACCCTAATTGGATTAGAATAAGCCTAGGGAGGACGAAAATGACCTAAATGTTCAACCAATGACACAAAATGACACAAAATCACATATTGGATGCACAAGATTGGTTAAAAACCTTAATTGGATTAGAATAAGCCTAGGGAGGACGAATATGACCTAAATGTTCAACCAATGACACAAAATGACACAAAATCACATATTGGATGCACAAGATTGGTTAAAAACCCTAATTGGATTAGAATAAGCCTAGGGAGGACGAAAATGACCTAAATGTTCAACCAATGACACAAAATGACACAAAATCACATATTGGATGCACAAGATTGGTTAAAAACCCTAATTGGATTAGAATAAGCTTAGGGAGGACAAAAATGACCTAAATGTTCAACCAATGACATAAAATCACATATTGGATGCACAAGATTGGTTCAAAACCCTAATTGGATTAGAATAAGCCTAGGGAGGACGAAAATGACCTAAATGTTCAACCAATGACACAAAATGACACAAAATCACATATTGGATGCACAAGATTGGTTAAAAACCCTAATTGGATTAGAATAAGCCTAGGGAGGACGAAAATGACCTAAATGTTCAACCAATGACACAAAACAACACATAATCACATATTGGATGCACAAGATTGGTTAAAAACCCTAATTGGATTAGAATAAGCCTGTGGAGGACGAAAATGACCTAAATGTTCAACCAATGACACAAAATCACATATTGGACGCACAAGATTGGTTAAAAACGCTAATTGGATTAGAATAAGCCTAGGGAGGACGAAAATGACCTAAATTTTCAACCAATGACACCAAATCACATATTGGATGCACAAGATTGGTTAAAAACCCTAATTGGATTAGAATAAGCCTAGGGAGGACGAAAATGACCTAAATGTTCAACCAATGACACAAAATGACACAAAATCACATATTGGATGCACAAGATTGGTTAAAAACCCTAATTGGATTAGAATAAGCCTAGGGAGGACGAAAATGACCTAAATGTTCAACCAATGACCCAAAATGACACAAAATCACACATTGGATGCACTAGATTGGTTAAGAACCTTAATTGGATAAGAATAAGCCAAGGGAGGACGAAAATGACCTAAATGTTCAACCAATGACACAAAATGACACAAAATCACATATTGGATGCACAAGATTGGTTAAAAACCCTAATTGGATTAGAATAAGCCTAGGGAGGACGAAAATGACCTAAATGTTCAACCAATGACATAAAATCACATATTGGATGCACAAGATTGGTTAAAAACCCTAATTCGATTAGAATAAGCCTAGGGAGGACGAAAATGACCTAAATGTTCAACCAATGACACAAAATGACACAAAATCACATATTGGATGCACAAGATTGGTTAAAAACCCTAATTGGATTAGAATAAGCCTAGGGAGGACGAAAATGACCTAAATGTTCAACCAATGACACAAAATGACACAAAATCACATATTGGATGCACAAGATTGGTTAAAAACCCTAATTGGATTATAATAGGCCTAGGGAGGACGAAAATGACCTAAATGTTCAACCAATGACACAAAATCACATATTGGATGCACAAGATTGGTTAAAAATCGTAATTGGATTAGAATAAGCCTAGGGAGGACGAAAATGACCTAAATGTTCAACCAATGACACAAAATGACACAAAATCACATATTGGATGCACAAGATTGGTTAAAAACCCTAATTGGATTAGAATAAGCCTAGGGAGGACGAAAATGACCTAAATGTTCAACCAATGATAGAAAATGACACAAAATCACATATTGGATGCACAAGATTGGTTAAAAACCCTAATTGGATTAGAATAAGCCTAGGGAGAACGAAAATGACCTAAATGTTCAACCAATGACACAAAATGACACAAAATCACATATTGGATGCACAAGATTGGTTAAAAACCCTAATTGGAGTAGAATAAGCCTAGGGAGGACGAAAATAACCTAAATGTTTAAGCAATGACACAAAATGACACAAAATCACATATTGGATGCACAAGATTGGTTAAAAACCGTAATTGGATTAGAATAAGCCTAGGGAGGATGAAAATGACCTAAATGTTCAACCGATGACACAAAATCACATATTGGATGCATAAGATTGGTTAAAAACCATAATTGGATTAGAATAAGCCTAGGGATGATGAAAATGACCTAAATGTGCAACCAATGACACAAAATCACACAAAATCACATATTGGATGCACAAGATTGGTTAAAAACCCTAATTGGATTAGAATAAGCCTAGGGAGGACGAAAATGACCTAAATGTTCAACCAATGACACAAAATGACACAAAATCACATATTGGATGCACAAGATTGGTTAAAAACCCTAATTGGATTAGAATAAGCCTAGGGAGGACGAAAATGACCTAAATGTTCAACCAATGGTACAAAATCACATATTGGATGCACAAGATTGGTTAAAAACCCTAATTGGATTAGGATAAGCCTAGGGAGGACGAAAATGACCTAAATGTTCAACCAATGACACAAAATCACATACTGGATGCACAAGATTGGTTAAAAACCCTAATTGGATTAGAAAAAGCCTGAGGAGGACGAAAATGACCTAAATGTTCAACCAATGACACAAAATGACACAAAATCACATATTGGATGCACAAGATTGGTTAAAAACCCTAATTGGATTAGAATAAGGCTAGGGAGGACGAAAATGACCTAAATGTTCAACCAATGGTACAAAATCACATATTGGATGCACAAGATTGGTTAAAAACCCTAATTGGATAAGAATAACCCTAGGGTGGACGAAAATGACCTAAATGTTCAACCAATGACACAAAATCACATATTGGATGCACAAGATTGGTTAAAAACCCTGATTGGATTAAAATAAGCCTAGGGAGGACGAAAATGACCTAAATGTTCAACCAATGACACAAAATGACACAAAATCACATATTGGATGCACAAGATTGGTTAAAAACCCTAATTGGATTAGAATAAGCCTAGGGAGGACGAAAATGACCTAAATGATCAACCAATCACACAAAATCACATATTGGATGCACAAGATTGGTTAAAAACCCTAATTGGATTAGAATAAGCCTAGGGAGGACGAACATGACCTAAATGTTCAACCAATGACATAAAATGACACAAAATCACACATTGGATGCACAAGAATGGTTAAAAACCCTAATTGGATTATAATAAGCATAGGGAGGATGAAAATGACCTAAATGTTCAACCAATGACACAAAATCACATATTGGATGCACAAGATTGGATAAAAACCCTAATTGGATTAGAATAAGCCTAGGGAGGACGAAAATGACCTAAATGTTCAACCAATGACACAAAATCACATATTGGATGCACAAGATTGGTTAAAAACCCTAATTGGATTAAAAAGAGCCTAGGGAGGACGAAAATGACCTAAATTTTCAACCAATGACACAAAATGACACAAAATAACACATTGGATGCACAAGATTGGTTAACAACCCTAATTGGATTAGAATAAGCCTAGGGAGGACGAAAATGACCTAAATGTTCAACCAATGACACAAAATGACACAAAATCACATATTGGATACCCAAGATTGGTTAAAAACCCTAATTGGATTAGAATAAGCCTAGGGAGGACAAAAATGACCTAAATGTTCAACCAATCACACAAAATGACACAAAATCACATATTGGATACCCAAGATTGGTTAAAAACCCTAATTGGATTAGAATAAGCCTAGGGAGGACAAAAATGACCTAAATGTTCAACCAATGACACAAAATGACACAAAATCACATATTGGATGCACAAGATTGGTTAAAAACCCTAATTGGATTAGAATTAGCCTAGGGAGGACGAAAATGACCTAAATGTTCAACCAATGACACAAAATCACATATTGGATGCACAAGATTGGTTAAAAACCCTAATTGGATTAGAATAAGGCTAGGGAGGACGAAAATGACCTAAATGTTCAACCAATGGTACAAAATCACATATTGGATTCACAGGATTGGTGAAAAACCCTAATTGGATTAGGATAAGCCTAGCGAGAACGAAAATGACCTAAATGTTCAACCAATGACACAAAATCACATATTGGATGCACATGATTGGTTAAAAACCCTAATTGGATTAGAATAAGCCTAGGGAGGACGAAAATGACCTAAATGTTCAACCAGGGACACAAAATGACAAAAAATCACATATTGGATGCACAAGATTGGTTAAAAACCCTAATTGGATTAGAATTAGCCTAGGGAGGACGAAAATGACCTAAATGTTCAACCAATGACACAAAATCACATATTGGATGCACAAGATTGGTTAAAAACCCTAATTGGATTAAAAAGAGCCTAGGGAATACGAAAATGACCTAAATGTTCAACCAATGATACAAAATGACACAAAATCACATATTGGATGCACAAGATTGGTTAAAAACCCCAATTGGATTAGAATAAGCCTAGGGAGGACGAAAATGACCTAAATGTTCAACCAATGATACAAAATGACACAAAATCACATATTGGATGCACAAGATTTGTTAAAAACCCTAATTGGATTAGAATAAGGCTAGGGAGGACGAAAATGACCTAAATGTTCAACCAATGGTACAAAATCACATATTGGATTCACAGGATTGGTGAAAAACCCTAATTGGATTAGGATAAGCCTAGGGAGGACGAAAATGACCTAAATGTTCAACCAATGACACAAAATCACATATTGGATGCACAAGATTGGTTAAAAACCCTAATTGGATTAGAAAAAGCCTAGCGAGAACGAAAATGACCTAAATGTTCAACCAATGACACAAAATCACATATTGGATGCACATGATTGGTTAAAAACCCTAATTGGATTAGAATAAGCCTAGGGAGGACGAAAATGACCTAAATGTTCAACCA
>JBBPBQ010000008.1:10853997-10864255 GCA_037974755.1 Cicer yamashitae | reverse complement strand
CGAAAATGACCTAAATGTTCAACCAATGACGCAAAATCTCATATTGGATTCCCAAGATTGGTTAAAAACCTTAATTGGATTAGAATAAGCCTAGGGAGGACGAAAATGACCTAAATGTTCAACCAATGACACAAAATCACATATTGGATGCACAAGATTGGTTAAAAACCCTAATTGGATTAGAATAAGCCTAGGGTGGACGAAAATGACCTAAATGTTCAACCAATGACACAAAATGACACAAAATCACATATTGGATGCATCAGATTGGTTAAAAACCTTAATTGGATTAGAATAAGCCTAGGGAGGACGAAAATGACCTAAATGTTCAACCAATGACACAAAATGACACAAAATCACATATTGGATGCACAAGATTGGTTAAAAACCCTAATTGGATTAGAATAAGCCTAGGGAGGACGAAAATGACCCAAATGTTCAACCAATGACACAAAATGACACAAAATCACATATTGGATACACAAGATTGGTTAAAAACCATAATTGGATTAGAAGAAGCCTAGGGAGGACGAAAATGACCTAAATGATCAACCAATGACACAAAATCACATATTGGATGCACAAGATTGGTTAAAAACCCTAATTGGATTAAAAAGAGCCTAGGGAGGACAAAAATGACCTAAATGTTCAACCAATGACAAAAAGCACATATTGGATGCACAAGATTGGTTAAAAACCCTAATTGGAATAGAAAAAGGCTAGGGAGAGCGAAAATGACCTAAATGTTCAACCAATGACACAAAATGACACAAAATCACATATTGGATGCACAAGATTGGTTAAAAACCCTAATTGGATTAGAATAAGCCTAGGGAGGACGAAAATGACCTAAATGATCAACCAATGACACAAAATCACATATTGGATGCACAAGATTGGTTAAAAACACTAATTGGATTAGAATAACTCTAGGGAGGACCAAAATGACCTAAATGTTCAACCAATGACACAAAATCACATATTGGATGCACAAGATTAGTTAAAAACCCTAATTGGATTAGAATAAGCCTAGGGAGGACGAAAATAACCTAAATGTTCAACCAATGACACAAAATGACACAGAATCACATATTGGATGCACAAGATTGGTTAAAAACCCTAATTGGATTAGAATAAGCTTAGGGAGGACGAAAATGACCTAAATGTTCAACCAATGACACAAAATGACACAAAATCACATATTGGATGCACAAGATTGGTTAAAAACCCTAATTGGATTAGAATAAGCCTAGGGAGGACGAAAATGACCTAAATGATCAACCAATGACACAAAATCACATATTGGATGCACAAGATTGGTTAAAAACCCTAATTGGATTAGAATAAGCCTAGGGAGGACGAAAATAACCTAAATGTTCAATCAATGACACAAAATGACACAAAATCACATATTGATGCAAAAGATTGGTTAAAAACCCTAATTGGATTAGAATAAGCCTAGGGAGGACGAAAATGACCTAAATGTTCAACCAATGACACAAAATGACATAAAATCGCATATTGGATGCACAAGATTGGTTAAAAACCCTAATTCGATTAGAATAAGCCTAGGGAGGACGAAAATGACCTAAATGTTCAACCAATGACACAAAATGACACAAAATCACATATTGGATTAGAATAAACCTAGGGAGGACAAAAATGACCTAAATGATCAACCAATGACACAAAATCACATATTGGATGCACAAGATTGGTTAAAAACACTAATTAGATTAGAATAACTCTAGGGAGGACGAAAATGACCTAAATGTTCAACCAATGACACAAAATCACATATTGGATGCACAAGATTGGTTAAAAACCCTAATTGGATTAGAATAAGCCTAGGGAGGACGAAAATAACCTAAATGTTCAATCAATGACACAAAATGACACAAAATCACATATTGATGCAAAAGATTGGTTAAAAACCCTAATTGGATTAGAATAAGCCTAGGGAGGACGAAAATGACCTAAATGTTCAACTAATGACACAAAATGACATAAAATCGCATATTGGATGCACAAGATTGGTTAAAAACCCTAATTCGATTAGAATAAGCCTAGGGAGGACGAAAATGACCTAAATTTTCAACCAATGACACAAAATGACACAAAATCACATATTGGATGCACAAGATTGGTTAAAAACCCTAATTGGATTAGAATAAGTCTAGGGAGGACGAAAATGACCTAAATGTTCAACCAATGACACAAAATCACATATTGGATGCACAAGATTGGTTAAAAACACTAATTGGATTAGAATAACTCTAGGGAGGACGAAAATGACCTAAATGTTCAACCAATGACACAAAATCACATATTGGATGCACAAGATTGGTTAAAAACCCTAATTGGATTAGAATAAGCCTAGGGATGACGAAAAAAACCTAAATGTTCAACCAATGACACAAAATCACATATTGGATGCACAAGATTGGTTAAAAACTCTAATTGGATTAGAATAAGCCTAGGGAGGACGAAAATGACCTAAATGATCAACCAATGACACAAAATCACATATTGGAAGCACAAGATTGGTTAAAAACACTAATTGGATTAGAATAACTCTAGGGAGGACGAAAATGACCTAAATGTTCAACCAATGACACAAAATCACATATTGGATGCACAAGATTGGTTAAAAACCCTAATTGGATTAGAATAAGCCTAGGGAGGACGAAAAAAACCTAAATGTTCAACCAATGACACAAAATGACACAAAATCACATATTGGATGCACAAGATTGGTTAAAAACCCTAATTGGATTAGAATAAGCCTAGGGAGGACGAAAATGACCTAAATGTTCAACCAATGACACAAAATGACACAAAATCACATATTGGATGCACAAGATTGGTTAAAAACCCTAATTGGATTAGAATAAGCATAGCGATGACGAAAATGACCTAAATGTTCAACAAATGACACAAAATCACGTATTGGATGCACAAGATTGGTTAAAAACTCTAATTGGATTAGAATAAGCCTAGGGAGGACGAAAATGACCTAAATGTTCAACCAATGACACAAAATGACACAAAATCACATATTGGATGCACAAGATTGGTTAAAAACCCTAATTGGATTAGAATAAGCCTAGGGAGGACGAAAATGACCTAAATGTTCAACCAATGACACAAAATGACACAAAATCACATATTGGATGCACAAGATTGGTTAAAAACCCTAATTGGATTAGAATAAGCCTATGGAGAACGAAAATGACCTAAATGTTCAACCAATGACACAAAATGACACAAAAACACATATTGGATGCACAGGATTGGTTAAAAACCCTAATTGGATTGGAATATGCCTAGGGAGGACGAAAATGACCTAAATGTTCAACCAATGACACAAAATGACACAAAATCACATATTGGATGCACAAGATTGGTTAAAAACCCTAATTGGATTAGAATAAGCCTAGGGAGGATGAAAATGACCTAAATGTTCAACGAATGACACAAAATCATATATTGGATGCACAAGATTGGTTAAAAACCCTAATTGGATTAGAATAAGCCTAGGGAGGACGAAAATGACCTAAATGTTCAACCAATGACACAAAATGACACAAAATCACATATTGGATGCACAAGATTGGTTAAAAACCCTAATTGGATTAGAATAAGCCTAGGGAGGACGAAAATGACCTAAATGTTCAACCAATGACACAAAACAACACATAATCACATATTGGATGCACAAGATTGGTTAAAAACCCTAATTGGATTAGAATAAGCCTGTGGAGGACGAAAATGACCTAAATGTTCAACCAATGACACAAAATCACATATTGGACGCACAAGATTGGTTAAAAACGCTAATTGGATTAGAATAAGCCTAGGGAGGACGAAAATGACCTAAATTTTCAACCAATGACACCAAATCACATATTGGATGCACAAGATTGGTTAAAAACCCTAATTGGATTAGAATAAGCCTAGGGAGGACGAAAATGACCTAAATGTTCAACCAATGACACAAAATGACACAAAATCACATATTGGATGCACAAGATTGGTTAAAAACCCTAATTGGATTAGAATAAGCCTAGGGAGGACGAAAATGACCTAAAAGATCAACCAATGACACAAAATCACATATTGGATGCACAAGATTGGTTAAAAACCCTAATTGGATTAGAATAAGCCTAGGGAGGACGAAAATGACCTAAATGTTCAACCAATGACACAAAATCACATATTGGATGCACAAGATTGGTTAAAAACCCTAATTGGATTAGAATAAGCCTAGGGAGGACGAAAATGATCTAAATGATCAACCAATGACACAAAATCACATATTGGATGCACAAGATTGGTTAAAAACACTAATTGGATTAGAATAACTCTAGGGAGGAAGAAAATGACCTAAATGTTCAACCAATGACACAAAATCACATATTGGATGCACAAGATTGGTTAAAAACCCTAATTGGATTAGAATAAGCCTAGGGAGGACGAAAATGACCTAAATGTTCAACCAATGACACACAATGACACAAAATCACATATTGGATGCACAAGATTGGTTAAAAACCCTAATTGGATTAGAATAAGCCTAGGGAGGACGAAAATGACCTAAATGATCAACCAATGACACAAAATCACATATTGGATGCACAAGATTGGTTAAAAACACTAATTGGATTAGAATAACCCTAGGGAGGACGAAAATGACCTAAATGTTCAACCAATGACACAAAATCACATATTGGATGCACAAGATTGGTTAAAAACCCTAATTGGATTAGAATAAGCCTAGGGAGGACGAAAATAACCTAAATGTTCAATCAATGACACAAAATGACACAAAATCACATATTGATGCAAAAGATTGGTTAAAAACCCTAATTGGATTAGAATAAGCCTAGGGAGGACGAAAATGACCTAAATGTTCAACTAATGACACAAAATGACATAAAATCGCATATTGGATGCACAAGATTGGTTAAAAACCCTAATTCGATTAGAATAAGCCTAGGGAGGACGAAAATGACCTAAATTTTCAACCAATGACACAAAATGACACAAAATAACATATTGGATGCACAAGATTGGTTAAAAACCCTAATTGGATTAGAATAAGCCTAGGGAGGACGAAAATGATCTAAATGATCAACCAATGACACAAAATCACATATTGGATGCACAAGATTGGTTAAAAACACTAATTGGATTAGAATAACTCTAGGGAGGAAGAAAATGACCTAAATGTTCAACCAATGACACAAAATCACATATTGGATGCACAAGATTGGTTAAAAACCCTAATTGGATTAGAATAAGCCTAGGGAGGACGAAAATGACCTAAATGTTCAACCAATGACACAAAATGACACAAAATCACATATTGGATGCACAAGATTGGTTAAAAACCCTAATTGGATTAGAATAAGCCTAGGGAGGACGAAAATGACAAAAATGTTGAACCAATGACACAAAATGACACAAAATCACTTATTGGATGCACAAGATTGGTTAAAAACCCTAATTGGATTAGAATAAGCCTAGGGAGGACGAAAATTACCTAAATGTTCAACCAATGACACAAAATGACACAAAATCACATATTGGATGCACAAGATTGGTTAAAAACCGTAATTGGATTAGAGTAAGCCTAGGGAGGACGAAAATGACCTAAATGTTAAACCAATGACACAAAATGACACAAAATCACATATTGGATGCACAAGATTGGTTAAAAACCCTAATTCGATTAGAATTAGCCTAGGGAGGACGAAAATGACCTAAATGTTCAACCAATGACACAAAATGACACAAAATCACATATTGGATGCACAAGATTGGTTAAAAACCGTAATTGGATTAGAATAAGCCTAGGGAGGACGAAAATGACCTCAATGTTCAACCAATGACACAAAATCACATATTGGATGCACAAGATTGGTTAAGAACCATAATTGGATTAGAATAAGCCTAGGGAGGACGAAAATGACCTAAATGTTCAACCAATGACACAAAATGACACAAAATCACATATTGGATGCACAAGATTGGTTAAAAACCCTAATTGGATTAGAATAAGCCTAGGGAGGACGAAAATGACCTAAATGTTCAACCAATGACAAAAAATCACATATTTGGATGCACATGATTGGTTAAAAATCCTAATTGGATTAGAACAAGCCTAGCAAGGCCAAAATGACCTAAATGTTCAACCAATTAAACAAAATCACATATTGGATGCACAAGAATGGTTAAAAACACTAATTGGATTAGAATAAGCCTAGGGAGGACGAAAATGACCTAAATGTTCAACCAATGACACAAAATGACACAAAATCACATATTGGATGCACAAGATTGGTTAAAAACCCTAATTGGATTAGAATAAGCCTAGGGAGGACGAAAATGACCTAAATGTTCAACCAATGACACAAAATGACACAAAATCACATATTGGATGCACAAGATTGGTTAAAAACCCTAATTGGCGTAGAATAAGCCTAGGGAGGACAAAAATGACCTAAATGTTCAACCAATGACACAAAATCACATATTGGATGCACAAGATTGGTTACAAATCATAATTGGATTAAAATAACCCTAGGGAGGACGAAAATGACCTAAATGTTCAACCAATGACACAAAATCACATATTGGATGCACAGGATTGGTGAAAAACCCTAATTGGATTAGAATAAGCCTGGTGAGGACGAAAATGACCTAAATGTTCAACCAATGACACAAACTAACACAAAATCACATATCGGAAGCACAAGATTGGTTTAAAACCCTAATTGGATTAGAATAAGCCTAGGGGGAACGAAAATGACCTAAATGTTCAACCAATGACACAAAATCAGATACTGGATGCACAAGATTGGTTAAAAACCCTAATTGGATTAGAATAAGCCTAGGGAGGACGAAAATGACCTAAATGTTCAACCAATGACACAAAATGACACAAAATCACATATTGGATGCACAAGATTGGTTAAAAACCCTAATTGGATTAGAATATGCCTAGGGAGGACCAAAATGACCTAAATGTTCAACCAATGACACATAATGACACAAAATCACATATTGGATGCACAAGATTGGTTAAAAACCCTAATTGGATTAGAATAAGCCTAGGGAGGACGAAAATGACCTAAATGTTCAACCAATGACACAAAATGACACAAAATCACATATTGGATGCACAAGATTGGTTAAAAACCCTAATTGGATTAGAATAAGCCGAGGGAGGACGAAAATGACCCAAATGTTCAACCAATGACACAAAATGACACAAAATCACATATTGGATGCACAAGATTGGTTAAAAACCCTAATTGGATTAGAATAAGCCTAGGGAGGACGAAAATGACCTAAATGTTCAACCAATGACACAAAATGACACAAAATCACATATTGGATGCACAAGATTGGTTAAAAACCCTAATTGGATTAGAATAAGCCTATGGATGACGAAAGTGACCTAAATGTTCAACCAATGACACAAAATGACACCAAATCACATATTGGATGCACAAGATTGGTTAAAAACCCTAATTGGATTAGAATAAGCCTAGGGAGGACGAAAATGACCTAAATGTTCAACCAATGACACAAAATGACACAAAATCACATATTGGATGCACAAGATTGGTTAAAAACCTTAATTTGATTAGAATAAGCCTAGGGAGGACGAAAATGACCTAAATGTTCAACCAATGACACAAAATCACATATTGGATGCACAAGATTGGTTAAAAACCCTAATTGGATTAGAATAAGCCTAGGGAGGACGAAAATGACCTAAATGTTCAACCAATGACACAAAATCACATATTGGGTGCACAAGATTGGTTAAAAACCCTAATTGGATTAGAATAAGCCTAGGGAGGACGAAAATGACCTAAATGTTCAACCAATGACACAAAATCACATATTGGATGCACAAGATTGGTTAAAAACCCTAATTGGATTAGAATAAGCCTAGGGAGGACGAAAATGACCAAAATGTTCAACCAATAACACAAAATGACACAAAATCACATATTGAATGCACAAGATTGGTTAAAAACCCTAATTGGATTAGAATCAGCCTAAGGAGGACGAAAATGACCTAAATGTTCAACCAATGACACAAAAAGACACAAAATCACATATTGGATGCAAAGAATGGTTGAAAACCCTAATTCGATTAGAATAAGCCTAGGGAGGACGAAAATGACCTAAATGCTCAACCAATGACACAAAATAACACAAAATCACATATTGGATGCATAAGATTGGTTAAAAACCCTAATTGGATTAGAATAAGCCTAGGGAGGACGAAAATGACCTAAATGTTCAACCAATGACACAAAATCACATATTGGATGCACAAGATTGGTTAAAAACCCTAATTGGATTAGAATTAGCCTAGGGAGGACGAAAATGACCTAAATGTTCAACCAATGACACCAAATCACATATTGGATGCACAAGATTGGTTAAAAACCCTAATTGGATTAGAATAAGCCTAGGGAGGACGAAAATGACCTAAATGTTCAACCAATGACACAAAATCACATATTGGATGCACAAGATTGGTTAAAAACCCTAATTGGATTAGAATAAGCCTAGGGAGGACGAAAATGACCTAAATGTTCAACCAATGACACAAAATGACACAAAATCACATATTGGATGCACAAGATTGGTTAAATACCCTAATTGGATTAGAATAAGCCTAGGGAGGACGAAAATGACATAAATGTTCAACCAATGACACAAAATCACATATTGGATGCACAAGATTGGTTAAAAACCCTAATTGGATTAGAATAAGCCTTGGGAGGACGAAAATGACCTAAATGTTCAACCAATGACACAAAATGACAAAAAATCACATATTGGATGCATAATATTGGTTAAAAACCCTAATTGGTTAGAATAAGCCTAGGGAGGACGAAAATGACCTAAATGTTCAACCAATGACACAAAATCACATATTGGATGCACAAGATTGGTTAAAAACCCTAATTGGATTAGAATAAGCCTAGGGAGGACGAAAATGACCTAAATGTGCAACCAATGACACAAAATCACATATTGGATGCACAAGATTGGTTAAAAACCCTAATTGGATTACAATAAGCCTAGCGAGGATGAAAATGACCTAATTGGATTACCAATGACACAAAATGACACAAAATCACATATTGGATGCATAAGATTGGTTAAAAACCCTAATTGGATTAGAATAAGCCTAGCGAGGACAAAAATGACCTAATTGGATTACCAATGACACAAAATGACTTATTATATGCACAAGATTGGTTAAAAACCCTAATTGGATTAGAATAAGCCTAGGGAGGACGAAAATGACCTAAATGTGCAACCAATGACACAAAATCACATATTGGATGCACAAGATTGGTTAAAAACCCTAATTGGATTAGAATAAGTCTAGAGAGCACCAAAATGACCTAAATGTTCAACCAATGACACAAAGTCACATATTGGATGCACAAGATTGGTTAAAAACCCTAATTGGATTAGAATAAGCCTAGGGAGGACAAAAATGACCTAAATGTGCAACCAATGACACAAAATCACATATTCGATGCACAAGATTGGTGAAAAACCCTAATTGGATTAGAATAAGCCTAGGGAGGACGAAAATGACCTAAATGTTCAACCAATGACACAAAATGACACAAAATCACATATTGGATGCACAAGATTGGTTAAAAACCCTAATTGGATTAGAATAAGCCTAGGGAGGACGAAAATGACCTAAATGTGCAACCAATGACACAAAATCACATATTCCATGCACAAGATTGGTGAAAAACCCTAATTGGATTAGAATAAGCCTAGGGAGGACGAAAATGACCTAAATGTTCAACCAATGACACAAAATGACACAAAATAACATATTGGATGCACAAGATTGGTTAAAAACCCTAATTGGATTAGAATAAGCCTAGGGAGGATGAAAATGATCTAAATGATCAACCAATGACACAAAATCACATATTGGATGCACAAGATTGGTTAAAAACACTAATTGGATTAGAATAACTCTAGGGAGGACGAAAATGACCTAAATGTTCAACCAATGACACAAAATCACATATTGGATGCACAAGATTGGTTAAAAACCCTAATTGGATTAGAATAAGCCTAGGGAGGACGAAAATGACCTAAATGTTCAACCAATGACACAAAATGACACAAAATCACATATTGGATGCACAAGATTGGTTAAAAACCCTAATTGGATTAGAATAAGCCTAGG
>JBBPBQ010000008.1:10824482-10853497 GCA_037974755.1 Cicer yamashitae | reverse complement strand
ATTGGTTGAACATTTAGGTCATTTTCGTCCTCCCTAGGCTTATTCTAATCCTATTAGGGTTTTTAACCAATTTTGTGCATCCAATATGTGATTTTGTGTCATTGGTTGAACATTTAGGTCATTTTCCCCTTGCTAGGCTTATTCTAATCCAATTAGGGTTTTTAACCAATCTTGTGCATCAAATATGTGATTTTGTGTCATTTTGTGTCATTGGTTGAACATTTATGTCATTTTCGTCCTCCCTAGTCTTATTCTAATCCAATTAGGGTTTTTAACCAATCTTGTGCATCCAATATGTGATTTTGTGTCATTGGTTAAACATTTTGGTCATTTTCGTCCTCCCTAGGCTTATTCTAATCCAATTAAGGTTTTTAACCAATCTTGTGCATCCAATATGTGATTTTGTGTCATTGGTTGAACATTAAGGTCATTTTCGTCCTCCCTAGCCTTATTCTAATCCAATTAGGGCTTTTAACCAATCTTGTGCATCGAATATGTGATTTTGTGTCATTGGTTGAACATTTAGGTCATTTTCGTCCTCCCTAGACTTATTCTAATCCAATTAGGGTTTTTAACCAATCTAGTGCATCCAATATGTGATTTTGTGTCATTGGTTGAACATTTAGGTCATTTTGGTCCACCCTAGGCTTATTCTAATCCAATTAGGGTTTTTATCCAATCTTGTGCATCCAATATGTTATTTTGTGTCATTGGTTGAACATTTAGGTCATTTTCGTCCTCCCTAGGCTTATTCTAATCCAATTAGGGTTTTTAACCAATCTTGTGCATCCAATATGTGATTTTGTGTCATTTGTGT
This sequence comes from Cicer yamashitae, assembly GCA_037974755.1. Taxonomy (NCBI): domain Eukaryota; kingdom Viridiplantae; phylum Streptophyta; class Magnoliopsida; order Fabales; family Fabaceae; genus Cicer; species Cicer yamashitae. The sequence goes on along the minus strand of JBBPBQ010000008.1, from coordinate 10,852,680 downwards.
CATTGGTTGAACATTTAGGTCATTTTCGTCCTCCCTAGGCTTATTCTAACCCAATTAGGGTTTTTAACCAATCTTGTGCATCCAATATGTTATTTTGTGTCATTGGTTGAACATTTAGGTCATTTTCGTCCTCCCTAGGCTTATTCTATTCCAATTAGGGTTTTTAAGCAATCTTGTGCATCCAATATCTGATTTTGTGTCATTGGTTGAACATTAAGGTCATTTTCGTCCTCCCTAGCCTTATTCTAATCCAATTAGGGCTTTTAACCAATCTTGTGCATCGAATATGTGATTTTGTGTCATTGGTTGAACATTTAGGTCATTTTCGTCCTCCCTAGACTTATTCTAATCCAATTAGGGTTTTTAACCAATCTTGTGCATCCAATATGTGATTTTGTGTCATTGGTTGAACATTAAGGTCATTTTCGTCCTCCCTAGCCTTATTCTAATCCAATTAGGGCTTTTAACCAATCTTGTGCATCGAATATGTGATTTTGTGTAATTGGTTGAACATTTAGGTCATTTTCGTCCTCCCTAGACTTATTCTAATCCAATTAGGGTTTTTAACCAATCTTGTGCATCCAATATGTGATTTTGTGTCATTTTGTGTCATTGGTTGAACATTTAGGTCATTTTCGTCCTCCTTAGGCTTATTCTAATCCAATTAGGGTTTTTAACATATCTTGTGCATCCAATATGTGATTTTGTGTCATTTTGTGTCATTGGTTGAACATTTAGGTCATGTTCGTCCTCCCTAGGCTTATTCTAATCCAATTAGGGTTTTTAACCAATCTTGTGCATCCAATATGTGATTTTGTGTCATTGGTTGAACATTTAGGTCATTTTCGTCCTCCCTAGGCTTATTCTAATCCAATTAGGGTTTTTAACCAATCTTGTGCATCCAATATGTGATTTTGTGTCATTGGTTGAACATTTAGGTCATTTTCGTCCTCCCTAGGCTTATTCTAATCCAATTAGGGTTTTTAACCAATCTTGTGCATCCAATATGTGATTTTGTGCATTTTGTGTCATTGGTTGAACAGTTAGGTCATTTTGGTCCTCCCTAGGCTTATTCTAATCCAATTAGGGTTTTTAACCAATCTTGTGCATCCAATATGTGATTTTGTGTCATTGGTTGAACATTTAGGTCATTTTCGTCCTCCCTAGGCTTATTCTAATCCAATTAGGGTTTTTAAAAAATCTTGTGCATCAAATATGTGATTTTGTGTCATTGGTTGAACGTTTAGGTCATTTTGGTCCTCCTTAGGCTTATTCTAATCCAATTAGGGTTTTTAACCAATCTTGTGCATCCAATATGTGATTTTGTGTCATTTTGTGTCATTGGTTGAACATTTAGGTCATTTTCGTCCTCCCTAGGCTTATTCTAATCCAATTAGGGTTTTTAACCAATCTTGTGCATCAAATATGTGATTTTGTGTCATTTTGTGTCATTGGTTGAACGTTTAGGTAATTTTGGTCCTCCCTAGGCTTATTCTAATCCAATTAGGGTTTTTAACCAATCTTGTGCATCCAATATGTGATTTTGTGTCATTTTGTGTCATTGGTTGAACATTTAGGTCATTTTCGTCCTCCCTAGGCTTATTCTAATCCAATTAGGGTTTTTAACCAATCTTGTGCATCCTATATGTGATTTTGTATCATTGGTTGAACATTTAGGTCATTTTTGTCCTCCATAGGCTTATTCTAATCCAATTAGGGTTTTTAACCAATCTTGTGCATCCAATATGTGATTTTGTGTCATTGGTTGAACATTTAGGTCATTTTCGTCCTCCCTAGGCTTATTCTAATCCAATTAGGGTTTTTAACCAATCTTGTGCATCCAATATGTGATTTTGTGTCATTGGTTGAACATTTAGGTCATTTTCGTCCTCCGTAGGCTTATTCTAATCCAATTAGGGTTTTTAACCAATCTTGTGCATCCAATATGTGATTTTTTGTCATTGGTTGAATATTTAGGTCATTTTTGTCCTCCCTAGACTTATTCTAATCCAATTAGGGTTTTTAACCAATCTTGTGCATCCAATATGTGATTTTGTGTCATTTTGTGTCATTTGTTGAACATTTAGGTCATTTTCGTCCTCCGTAGGCTTATTCTAATCCAATTAGGGTTTTTAACCAATCTTGTGCATCCAATATGTGATTTTCGGTCATTTTGTGTCATTGGTTGAACATTTAGGTTATTTTCGTCCTCCCTAGGATTATTATAATCCAATTAGGGTTTTTAACCAATCTTGTGCATCCAATATGTGATTTTGTGTCATTGGTTGAACATTTAGGTCATTTTCGTCCTCCCTAGGCTTATTCTAATCCAATTAGGGTTTTTAACCAATCTTGTGCATCCAATATGTGATTTTGTGTCATTGGTTGAACATTAAGGTCATTTTCGTCCTCCCTAGCCTTATTCTAATCCAATTAGGGCTTTTAACCAATCTTGTGCATCGAATATGTGATTTTGTGTCATTGGTTCAACATTTAGGTCATTTTCGTCCTCCCTAGACTTATTCTAATCCAATTAGGGTTTTTAACCAATCTTGTGCATCCAATATGTGATTTTGTGTCATTGGTTGAACATTTAGGTCATTTTCGTCCTCCCTAGGCTTATTCTAATCCAATTAGGGTTTTTAACCAATCTTGTGCATCCAATATGTGATTTTGTGTCATTGGTTGAACATTTAGGTCATATTCGTCCTCCCTAGGCTTATTCTAATCCAATTAGGGTTTTTAACCAATATTGAGCATCCAATATGTGATTTTGTGTCATTTTGTGTCATTGGTTGAACATCTAGGTCATTTTCGTCCTCCCTAGGCTTATTCTAATCCAATTAGGGTTTTTAACCAATCTTGTGCATCCAATATGTGATTTTGTGTCATTGGTTGAACATTTAGGTCATTTTCGTCCTCCCTAGGCTTATTCTAATCCAATTAGGGTTTTTAACCAATCTTGTGCATCCAATATGTGATTTTGTATCATTTTGTGTTATCGGTTGAACATTTAGGTCATTTTCGTCCTCCCTAGGCTTATTCTAATCCAATTAGGGTTTTTAACCAATCTTGTGCATCCAATATGTGATTTTGTGTCATTGGTTGAACATTTAGGTCATTTTCGTCCTCCCTAGGCTTATTCTAATCCAATTAGGGTTTTTAACCAATCTTGTGCATCCAATATGTGACTTTGTGTCATTGGTTGAATATTTAGGTCATTTTTGTCCTCCCTAGGCTTATTCTAATCCAATTAGGGTTTTTAACCAATCTTGTGCATCCAATATGTGATTTTCTGTCATTTTGTGTCATTTGTTGAACATTTAGGTCATTTTGGTCCTCCCTAGTCTTATTCTAATCCAATTAGGGTTTTTAACAAATCTTGTGCATCCAATATGTGATTTTCTGTCATTTTGTGTCATTAGTTGAACATTTAGGTCATTTTCGTCCTCCCTAGGCTTATTCTAATCCAATTACGGTTTTTAACCAATCTTGTGCATCCAATATGTGATTTTGTGTCATTGGTTGAACATTTAGGTCATTTTCGTCCTCGCTAGGCTTATTCTAATCCAATTAGGGTTTTTAACCAATCTTGTGCATCCAATATGTGATTTTGTGTCATTGGTTGAACATTTAGGTCATATTCGTCCTCCCTAGGCTTATTCTAATCCAATTAGGGTTTTTAACCAATCTTGTGCATCCAATATGTGATTTTGTGTCATTTTGTGTCATTGGTTGAACATTTAGGTCATATTCGTCCTCCCTAGGCTTATTCTAATCCGATTAGGGTTTTTAACCAATCTTGTGCTTCCAATATGTGATTTTGTGTCATTGGTTGAACATTTAGGTCATTTTTGTCCTCCCTAGGCTTATTCTAATCCAATTAGGGTTTTTAAGCAATCTTGTGCATCCAATATGTGATTTTGTGTCATTGGTTGAACATTTAGGGCATTTTCGTCCTCCCAAAGCTTATTCTAATCCAATTAGGGTTTTTAACCAATCTTGTGCATCCAATATGTGATTTTGTGTCATTGGTTGAACATTTAGGTCATTTTCGTCCTCCCTAGGCTTATTCTAATCCAATTAGGGTTTTTAACCAATCTTGTGCATCCAATATGTGATTTTGTGTCATTGGTTGAACATTAAGGTCATTTTCGTCCTCCCTAGCCTTATTCTAATCCAATTAGGGCTTTTAACCAATCTTGTGCATCGAATATGTGATTTTGTGTCATTGGTTCAACATTTAGGTCATTTTCGTCCTCCCTAGACTTATTCTAATCCAATTAGGGTTTTTAACCAATCTTGTGCATCCAATATGTGATTTTGTGTCATTGGTTGAACATTTAGGTCATTTTCGTCCTCCCTAGGCTTATTCTAATCCAATTAGGGTTTTTAACCAATCTTGTGCATCTAATAAATGATTTTGTGTCATTGGTTGAACATTTAGGTCATTTTCGTCCTCCCTAGGCTTATTCTAATCCAATTAGGGTTTTTAACCAATCTTGTGCATCCAATATGTGATTTTGTGTCATTGGTTGAACATTTAGGTCATTTTTGTCCTCCCAAGGCTTATTCTAATCCAATTAGGGTTTTTAACCAATCTTGTGCATCCAATATGTGATTTTGTGTCATTGGTTGAACATTTAGGTCATTTTCGTCCTCCCTAGGCTTATTCTAATCCAATTAGGGTTTTTAACCAATCTTGTGCATCCAATATGTGATTTTGTGTCATTGGTTGAACATTTAGGTCATTTTCGTCATCCCTAGGCTTATTCTAATCCAATTAGGGTTTTTAACCAATCTTGTGCATCCAATATGTGATTTTGTGCATTTTGTGTCATTGGTTGAACAGTTAGGTCATTTTGGTCCTCCCTAGGCTTATTCTAATCCAATTAGGGTTTTTAACCAATCTTGTGCATCCAATATGTGATTTTGTGTCATTGGTTGAACATTTAGGTCATTTTCGTCCTCCCTAGGCTTATTCTAATCCAATTAGGGTTTTTAACCAATCTTGTGCATCCAATATGTGATTTTGTGTCATTGGTTGAACATTTAGGACATTTTGGTCCTCCCTAGGCTTATTCTAATCCAATTAGGGTTTTTAACCAATCTTGTGCATCCAATATGTGATTTTGTGTCATCTTGTGTCATTGGTTGAACATTTAGGCCATTTTCATCCTCCCTAGGCTTATTCTAATCCAATTAGGGTTTTTAACCAATCTTGTGCATCCAATATGTGATTTTGTGTCATTGGTTGAACATTTAGGTCATTTTCGTCCTCCCTAGGCTTATTCTAATCCAATTAGGGTTTTTAACCAATCTTGTGCATCTAATATGTGATTTTGTGTCATTGGTTGAACATTTAGGTCATTTTCGTCCTCCCTAGGCTTATTCTAATCCAATTAGGGTTTTTAACCAATCTTGTGCATCCAATATGTGATTTTGTGTCATTGGTTGTACATTTAGGTGATTTTCGTCCTCCCTAGGCTTATTCTAATCCAATTAGGGTTTTTAACCAATCTTGTGCATCCAATATGTGATTTTGTGTCATTGGTTGAACATTTAGGTCATTTTCGTCCTCCCTAGGCTTATTCTAATCCAATTAGGGTTTTTAACCAATCTTGTGCATCCAATATGTGATTTTGTGTCATTTTGTGTCATTGGTTGAACATTTAGGTCATTTTCGTCGTCCCAAGGCTTATTCTAATCCAATTAGGGTTTTTAACCAATCTTGTGCATCCAATATGTGATTTTGTGTAATTTTGTGTCATTGGTTGAACATTTAGGTCATTTTTGTCCTCCCTAGGCTTATTCTAATCCAATTAGGGTTTTTAACCAATCTTGTGCATCCAATATGTGATTTTGTGTCATTGGTTGAACATTTAGGTCATTTTCGTCCTCCCTAGGCATTTTCTAATCCAATTAGGGTTTTTAACCAATCTTGTGCTTCCAATATGTGATTTTGTGTCATTGGTTGAACATTTAGGTCATTTTCGTCCTCCCTAGGCTTATTCTAATCCAATTAGGGTTTTTAACCAATCTTGTGCATCCAATATGTGATTTTGTGTCATTTTTTGTCATTGGTTGAACATTTAGGTCATTTTCGTCCTCCCTAGGCATATTCTAATCCAATTACGATTTTTAACCAATCTTGTGCATCCAATATGTGATTTTGTGTCATTGGTTGAACATTTAGGTCATTTTCGTCGTCCCTAGGCTTATTCTAATCCAATTAGGGTTTTTAACCAATCTTGTGCATCCAATATGTGATTTTGTGTCATTTTGTGTCATTGGTTGAATATTTAGGTCATTTTCGTCCTCCCTAGGCTTATTCTAATCCAATTAGGATTTTTAACCAATCTTGTGCATCCAATATGTGATTTTGTGTCATTGGTTGAACATTTAGGTCATTTTCGTCCTCCTTAGGCTTATTCTAATCCAATTAGGGTTTCTAACCAATCTTGTGCATCCAATATGTGATTTTCTGTCATTTTATGTCAATGGTTGAACATTTACGTCATTTTCGTCCTCACTAGGCTTATTATAATCCAATTAGGGTTTTTAACCAATCTTGTGCATCCAATATGTGATTTTGTGTCATTGGTTGAACATTTAGGTCATTTTCGTCCTCCCTAGGCTTATTCTAATCCAATTAGGGTTTTTAACCAATCTTGTGCATCCAATATGTGATTTTGTGTCATTTTGTGTCATTGGTTGAACATTTACGTCATTTTCGTCCTCCCAAGGCTTATTATAATCCAATTAGGGTTTTTAACCAATCTTGTGCATCCAACATGTGATTTTGTGTCATTTGTTGAAAATTTTGGTCATTTTCGTCCTCCCTAGGCTTATTCTAATCCAATTAGGGTTTTTAATCAATCTTGTGCATCCAATATGTGATTTTGTGTCATTTTCTGTCATTGGTTGAACATTTAGGTCATCTTCGTCCTCCCTAGACTTATTCTAATCCAATTAGGGTTTTAACCAATCTTGTGCATCCAATATGTAATTTTGTGTAATTGGTTGAACATTTAGGTCATTTTCGTCCTCCCTAGGCTTATTCTAATCCAATTAGGGTTTTTAACCAATCTTGTGCATCCAATATGTGATTTTGTGTCATGGGTTGAACATTTAAGTCATTTTCCTCTTCCCTAGGCATATTCTAATCCAATTTGGGTTTTTAACCAATCTTGTGAATCCAATATGTGATTTTGTGTAATTGGTTGAACATTTAGGTCATTTTCGTCCTCCCTAGGCTTATTCTAATCCAATTAGTGTTTTTAACCAATCTTGTGCATCCAATATGTGATTTTGTGTCATGGGTTGAACATTTATGTCATTTTCCTCTTCCCTAGGCATATTCTAATCCAATTAGGGTTTTTAACCAATCTTGTGCATCCAATATGTGATTTTGTGTCATTGGTTGAACATTTAGGTCATTTTCGTCCTCCCTAGGCTTATTCTAATCCAATTAGGGTTTTTAACCAATCTTGTGCATCCAACATGTGATTTTGTGTCATTGGTTGAACATTTAGGTAATTTTCGTCCTCCCTAGGCTTATTCTAATCCAATTAGGGTTTTTAACCAATCTTGTGCATTCAATATGTAATTTTGTGTCATTTTGTGTCAATGGTTCAACATTTAGGTCATTTTCGTCCTCCCTAGGCTTATTCTAATCCAATTAGGGTTTTTAACCAATCTTGTGCATCCAATATGTGATTTTGTGTCATTGGTTGAACATTTAGGTCATTTTCGTCCTCCCTAGGCTTATTCTAATCCAATTAGGGTTTTTAACCAATCTTGTGCATCCAATATGTGATTTTGTGTCATTTTGTGTCATTGGTTGAACATTTAGGTCATTTTTGTCCTCCATAGGCTTATTCTAATCCAATTAGGGTTTTTAACCAATCTTGTGCATATAATAAGTGATTTTGTGTCATTGGTAATCCAATTAGGTCATTTTCGTCCTCGCTAGGCTTATTCTTATCCAATTAGGATTTTTAACCAATCTTGTGCATCCAATATGTGATTTTGTGTCATTTTGTGTCATTGGTTGAACATTTAGGTCATTTTCGTCCTCCCTAGGCTTATTCTAATCCAATTAGGGTTTTTAACCAATCTTTTGCATCTAATATGTGATTTTGTGTCATTTTGTGTCATTGGTTGAACATTTAGGTCATTTTCGTCCTCCCTAGGCTTATTCTAATCCAATTAGGGTTTTTAACCAATCTTTTGCATCTAATATGCGATTTTGTGTCATTTTGTGTCATTGGTTGAACATTTATGTCATTTTCGTCCTCCCTAGTCTTATTCTAATCCAATTAGGGTTTTTAACCAATCTTGTGCATCCAATATGTGATTTTGTGTCATTGGTTGAACATATAGGTCATTTTTGTCCTCCCTAGACTTATTCTAATCCAATTAGGGTTTTTAACCAATCTTGTGCATCCAATATGTGATTTTGTGTCATTGGTTAAACATTTTGGTCATTTTCGTCCTCCCTAGGCTTATTCTAATCCAATTAAGGTTTTTAACCAATCTTGTGCATCCAATATGTGATTTTGTATCATTTTGTGTCATTGGTTGGACATTTAGGTCATTTTCGTCCTCCCTAGGCTTATTCTAATCCAATTAGGGTTTTTAACCAATCTTGTGCATCCAATATGTGATTTTGTGTCATTTTGTGTCATTGGTTGAACATTTAGGTCATTTTCGTCCTCCCTAGGCTTATTCTAATCCAAGTAGGGTTTTTAACCAATCTTTTGCATCTAATATGTGATTTTGTGTCATTTTGTGTCATTGGTTGAACATTTATGTCATTTTCGTCCTCCCTAGTCTTATTCTAATCCAATTAGGGTTTTTAACCAATCTTGTGCTTCCAATATGTGATTTTGTGTCATTGGTTGAACATTTAGGTCATTTTCGTCCTCCCTAGGATTTTTCTAATCCAATTAGGGTTTTTAACCAATCTTATGCATCCAATATGTGATTTTGTGTCATTTTGTGTCATTGGTTGAACATTTAGGTCATTTTCGTACTCCCCTGGCTTATTCTAATCCAATTAAGGTTTTTAACCAATCTTGTGCATCCAATGTGTGATTTTTTGTCATTTTTTGTCATTGGTTGAACATTTAGGTCATTTTCGTCCTCCCTAGGCTTATCCTAATCCAATTAGGGTTTTTAACCAATCTTGTGCATCCAATATGTGATTTTGTACCATTGGTTGAACATTTAGGTCATTTTCGTCCTCCCTAGCCTTATTCTAATCCAATTATGGTTTTTAACCAATCTTGTGCATCCAATATGTGATTTTGTGTCATTTTGGGTCATTGGTTTAACATATAGGTCATTTTCGTCCTACCTAGACTTATTCTAATCCAATTAGGGTTTTTAACCAATCTTGTGCTTCCAATATGTGATTTTGTGTCATTGGTTGAACATTTAGGTCATTTTCGTCCTCCCTAGGCTTATTCTAATCCAATTAGGGTTTTTAACCAATCTTGTGCATCCAATATGTGATTTTGTGTCATTGGTTGAACATTTAGGTCATTTTCGTCCTCCCTAGGCTTATTCTAATCCAATTAGGGTTTTTAACCAATCTTGTGCATCCAATATGTGATTTTGTGTCATTGGTTGAACATTTAGGTCATTTTCGTCCTCCCTAGGCTTATTCTAATCCAATTAGGGTTTTTAACCAATCTTGTGCATCCAATATGTGATTTTGTGCATTTTGTGTCATTGGTTGAACAGTTAGGTCATTTTGGTCCTCCCTAGGCTTATTCTAATCCAATTAGGGTTTTTAACCAATCTTGTGCATCCAATATGTGATTTTGTGTCATTGGTTGAACATTTAGGTCATTTTCGTCCTCCCTAGGCTTATTCTAATCCAATTAGGGTTTTTAACCAATCTTGTGCATCCAATATATGATTTTGTGTCATTTTGTGTCATTGGTTGAACATTTAGGTCATTTTCGTCCTCCCTAGGCTAATTCTAATCCAATTAGGGTTTTTAACCAATCTTGTGCATCCAACATGTGATTTTGTGTCATTGGTTGAACATTTAGGTCATTTTCGTCCTCCCTAGGCTTATTCTAATCCAATTAGGGTTTTTAACCAATCTTGTGCATCCAATATGTGATTTTGTGTCATTGGTTGAACATTTAGGTCATTTTCGTCTTCCAAAGGCTTATTCTAATCCAATTAGGGTTTTAAACCAATCTTGTGCATCCAATATGTGATTTTGTGTCATTTGTTGAACATTTAGGTCATTTTCGTCCTCCCTACGATTATTCTAATCCAATTAGGGTTTTTAACCAATCTAGTGCATCCAATATGTGATTTTGTGTCATTTGTTGAACATTTAGGTCATTTTCGTCCTCCCTAGGCTTATTCTAATCGAATTAGGGTTTTTAACCAATCCATTGCATCCAATTTGTAATTTTGTGTCATTGGTTGAACATTTAGGTCATTTTTGTCATCCTTGGACTTATTCTAACCCAATTAGGGTTTTTAACCAATCTTGTGCATCCAATATGTGATTTTGTGTCATTGGTTGAACATTTAGGTCATTTTCGTCCTCCCTAGGCTTATTCTAATCCAATTAGGGTTTTTAACCAATCTTGTGCATCCAATATCTAATTTTGTGTCATTTTGTGTCATTTTGTGACATTTTGTGTCATTGGTTGAACATTTAGGTCATTTTCGTCCTCCCTAGGCTTATTCTAATCCAATTAGGGTTTTTATCCAATCTTGTGCATCCAATATGTGATTTTGTGTCATTGGTTGAACATTTAGGTCATTTTCGTTCTCGATAGGCTTATTCTAATCCAATTAGGGTTTTTAACCAATCTTGTGCATCCAATATGTGATTTTGTGTCATTGGTTGAACATTTAGGTCATTTTCGTCCTCCCTAGGCTTATTCTAATCCAATTAGGGTTTTTAACCAATCTTGTGCATCCAATATGTAATTTTGTGTCATTATGTGTCATTGGTTGAACATTTAGGTCATTTTCGTCCTCCCTAGGCTTATTCTAATCCAATTAGGGTTTTTAACCAATCTTGTGCATCCAATATGTGATTTTGTGTCATTGGTTGAACATTTAGGTCATTTTCGTCCTCCCTAGGCTTATTCTAATCCAATTAGGGTTTTTAACCAATCTTGTGAATCCAATATCTGATTTTGTGTCATTGGTTGAACATTTAGGTCATTTTCGTCCTCCCTAGGCTTATTCTAATCCAATTAGGGTTTTTAACCAATCTTGTGCATCCAATATGTGATTTTGTGTCATTGGTTGAACATTTAGGTCATTTTCGTCCTCCCTAGGCTTATTGTAATCCAATTAGGGTTTTTAACCAATCTTGAGCATCCAATATGTGATTTTGTGTCATTTTGTGTCATTGGTTGAACATTTAGGTCATTTTCGTCCTCCCTAGGCTTATTCTAATCCAATTAGGGTTTTTAACCAATCTTGTGCATCCTATATGTGATTTTGTGTTATTGGTTGAACATTTAGGTCATTTTTGTCCTCCATAGGCTTATTCTAATCCAATTAGGGTTTTTAACCAATCTTGTGCATCCAATATGTGATTTTGTGTCATTGGTCGAACATTTAGGTTATTTTTGTCCCCCCTAGGCTTATTCTAACCTAATTAGGGTTTTTAACCAATCTTGTGCATCCAATATGTGATTTTGTGTCATTGGTTGAACATTTAGGTCATTTTCGTCCTCCCTAGGCTTATTCTAATCCAATTAGGGTTTTTAACCAATCTTGTGCATCCAATATGTGATTTTGTGTCATTGGTTGAACATTTAGGTCATTTTCGTCCTCCCTAGGCTTATTCTAATCCAATTAGGGTTTTTAAGCAATCTTGTGCATCCAATATGGGATTTTGTGTCATTTTGTGTCATTGGTTGAACTTTTAGGTCATTTTCGTCCTCCCTAGGCTTATTCTAATCCAATTAGGGTTTTTAACCAATCTTGTGCATCCAATATGTGATTTTGTGTCATTTTGTGTCATTGGTTGAACATTTAGGTCATTTTCGTCCTCCCTAGGCTTATTCTAATCTAATTAGGGTTTTTAACCAATCTTGTGCATCCAATATGTGATTTTGTGTCATTTTGTGTCATTGGTTGAACATTTAGGTCATTTTCGTCTTCCCTAGGCTTATTCTAAACCAATTAAGGTTTTTTACCAATCTTGTGCATCCAATATGTGATTTTGTGTCATTTTGTGTCATTGGTTGAACATGTAGGTCATTTTCGTCCTCCCTAGGCTTATTCTAATCCAATTAGGGTTTTTAACCAATCTTGTGCATCCAATATGTGATTTTGTGTCATTTTGTGTCATTGGTTGAACATTTAGGTCATTTTCGTCCTCCCTAGGCTTATTCTAATCCAATTAGGGTTTTTACCAATCTTGTGCATCCAATGTGTGATTTTATGTCATTGGTTGAACATTTAGGTCATTTTCGTCCTCCCTTGGGTTATTCTTATCCAATTAGGGTTTTTAACAAATCTTGTACATCCAATATGTGATTTTGTGTCATTTTGTATCATTGGTTGAACATTTACGTCATTTTCGTAGTCCCTAGGCTTATTCTAATCCAATTAGGGTTTTTAACCAATCTTGTGCATCCAATATGTGATTTTGTGTCATTTTGTGTCATTGGATGAACATTTAGGTCATTTTCGTCCTCCCTAGGCTTATTCTAATCCAATTAGGGTTTTTAACCAATCTTGTGCATCCAATATGTGATTTTGTGTCATTTTGTGTCATTGGTTGAACATTTAGGTCATTTTCGTCCTCCCTAGGCTTATTCTAATCCAATTAGGGTTTTTAACCAATCTTGTGCATCCAACATGTGATTTTGTGTCATTGGTTGAACATTTAGGTAATTTTCGTCCTCCCTAGGCTTATTCTAATCCAATTAGGGTTTTTAACCAATCTTGTGCATTCAATATGTAATTTTGTGTCATTTTGTGTCAATGGTTCAACATTTAGGTCATTTTCGTCCTCCCTAGGCTTATTCTAATCCAATTAGGGTTTTTAACCAATCTTGTGCATCCAATATGTGATTTTGTGTCATTGGTTGAACATTTAGGTCATTTTCGTCCTCCCTAGGCTTATTCTAATCCAATTAGGGTTTTTAACCAATCTTGTGCATCCAATATGTGATTTTGTGTCATTTTGTGTCATTGGTTGAACATTTATGTCATTTTCGTCCTCCCTAGTCTTATTCTAATCCAATTAGGGTTTTTAACCAATCTTGTGCATCCAATATGTGATTTTGTGTCATTGGTTGAACATATAGGTCATTTTTGTCCTCCCTAGACTTATTCTAATCCAATTAGGGTTTTTAACCAATCTTGTGCATCCAATATGTGATTTTGTGTCATTGGTTAAACATTTTGGTCATTTTCGTCCTCCCTAGGCTTATTCTAATCCAATTAAGGTTTTTAACCAATCTTGTGCATCCAATATGTGATTTTGTATCATTTTGTGTCATTGGTTGGACATTTAGGTCATTTTCGTCCTCCCTAGGCTTATTCTAATCCAATTAGGGTTTTTAACCAATCTTGTGCATCCAATATGTGATTTTGTGTCATTTTGTGTCATTGGTTGAACATTTAGGTCATTTTCGTCCTCCCTAGGCTTATTCTAATCCAATTGGGGTTTTTAACCAATCTTGTGCATCCAATATGTGATTTTGTTGCATTTTGTGTCATTGGTTGAACATTTAGGTCATTTTCGTCCTCCCTAGGCTTATTCTAATCCTATTAGGGTTTTTAACCAATTTTGTGCATCCAATATGTGATTTTGTGTCATTGGTTGAACATTTAGGTCATTTTCCCCTTGCTAGGCTTATTCTAATCCAATTAGGGTTTTTAACCAATCTTGTGCATCCAATATGTGATTTTGTATCATTTTGTGTCATTGGTTGGACATTTAGGTCATTTTCGTCCTCCCTAGGCTTATTCTAATCCAATTAGGGTTTTTAACCAATCTTGTGCATCCAATATGTGATTTTGTGTCATTTTGTGTCATTGGTTGAACATTTAGGTCATTTTCGTCCTCCCTAGGCTTATTCTAATCCAATTAGGGTTTTTAACCAATCTTGTGCATCCAATATGTGATTTTGTGTCATTGGTTGAACATTTAGGTCATTTTCGTCCTCCCTAGGCTTATTCTAATCCATTTAGGATTTTTAACCAATCTTGGGCATCCAATATGTGATTTTGTGTCATTTTGTGTCATTGGTTGAACATTTAGGTCATTTTCGTCCTCCCTATGCTTATTCTAATCCAATTAGGGTTTTTAACCAATCTTGTGCATCCAATATGTGATTTTGTGTCATTGGTTGAACATTTAGGTCATTTTTGTCCTCCCTAGGCTTATTCTAATCCAATTAGGGTTTTTAACCAATCTTGTGCATCCAATATGTGATATTGTGTCATTGGTTGAACATTTAACTCATTTTCGTCCTTCCTAGGCTTATTCTAATCCAATTAGGGTTTTTAACCAATCTTGTGCATCCAATATGTGATTTTGTGTCATTTTGTGTCATTGGTTGAACATTTAGGTCATTTTCGTCCTCCCTAGGCTTATTCTAATCCAATTAGGGTTTTTAACCAATCTTGTGCATCCAATATGTGATTTTGTGTCATTGGTTGAACATTTAGGTCATTTTCGTCCTCCCTAGGCTTATTCTAATCGAATTAGGATTTTTAACCAATCTTGTGCATCCAATATGTGATTTTTTGTCATTTTGTGTCATTGGTTGAACATTTAGGTCATTTTCGTCCTCCCTAGGCTTATTCTAATCCAATTAGGGTTTTTAACCAATCTTGTGCATCCAATATGTGATTTTGTGTCATTGGTAGAACATTTAGGTCATTTTCGTCTTCCCTAGGCTTATTCTAATCCAATTAGGGTTTTTAACAAATCTTGTGCATCCAATATGTGATTTCTTGTCATTTTGTGTCATTGGTTGAACATTTAGGTCATTTTCGTCCTCCCTAGGCTTATTCTAATCCAATTAGGGTTTTTAACCAATCTTGTGCATCCAATATGTGATTTTGTGTCATTTTGTGTCATTGGTTGAACATTTAGGTCATTTTCGTCCTCCCTAGGCTTATTCTAATCGAATTAGGGTTTTTAACCAATCTTGTGCATCCAATATGTGATTTTATGTCATTTTGTGTCATTGGTTGAACATTTAGGTCATTTTCGTCCTCCCTAGGCTTATTCTAATCCAATTAGGGTTTTTAACCAATCTTGTGCACCCAATATGTGATTTTATGTCATTTTGTGTCATTGGTTGAACATTTAGGTCATTTTCGTCCTCCCTAGGCTTATTCTAATCCAATTAGGGTTTTTAACCAATCTTGTGCATCCAATATGTGATTTTGTGTCATTGGTTGAACATTTAGGTCATTTTCGTCCTCCCTAGGCTTATTCTAATCCAATTAGGGTTTTTAACCAATCTTGTGCATCCAATATGTGATTTTCTGTCATTGGTTGAACATTTAGGTCATTTTCGTCCTCCCTAGGCATATTCTAATCCAATTAGGGTTTTTAACCAATCTTGTGCATCCAATATGTGATTTTGTGTCATTGGTTGAACATTTAGGTCATTTTCGTCCTCCCTAGGCTTATTCTAATCCAATTAGGGTTTTTAACCAATCTTGTGCATCCAATATGTGATTTTGTGTCATTTTGTGTCATGGGTTGTACATTTAGGTCATTTTCCTCTTCCCTAGGCATATTCTAATCCAATTTGGGTTTTTAACCAATCTTGTGAATCCAATATGTGATTTTGTGTAATTGGTTGAACATTTAGGTCATTTTCGTCCTCCCTAGGCTTATTCTAATCCAATTAGTGTTTTTAACCAATCTTGTGCATCCAATATGTGATTTTGTGTCATGGGTTGAACATTTATGTCATTTTCCTCTTCCCTAGGCATATTCTAATCCAATTAGGGTTTTTAACCAATCTTGTGCATCCAATATGTGATTTTGTGTCATTGGTTGAACATTTAGGTCATTTTCGTCCTCCCTAGGCTTATTCTAATCCAATTAGGGTTTTTAACCAATCTTGTGCATCCAATATGTGATTTTGTGTCATTGGTTGAACATTTAGGTCATTTTCGTCCTCCCTAGGCTTATTCTAATCCAATTAGGGTTTTTAACCAATCTTGAGCATCCAATATGTGATTTTGTGTAATTTTGTGTCATTGGTTGAACATTTAGGTCATTTTCGTCCTCCCTAGGCTTATTCTAATCCAATTAGGGTTTTTAACCAATCTTGTGCATCCAATATGTGATTTTGTGTGATTTTGTGTCATTGGTTGAACATTTAGGTCATATTTGTCCTCCCTAGGCTTATTCTAATCCAATTAGGGTTTTTAACCAATCTTGATCATCCAATATGTGATTTTGTGTCATTGGTTGAACATTTAGGTCATTTTCGTCCTCCCTAGGCTTATTCTAATGCAATTAGGGTTTTTAACCAATCTTGTGCATCCAATATGTGATTTTGTGTCATTGGTTGAACATTTAGGTCATTTTCGTCCTCCCTAGGCTTATTCTAATCCAATTAGGGTTTTTAACCAATCTTGTGCATCCAATATGTGATTTTCTGTCATTGGTTGAACATTTATGTCATTTTCGTGCTCCCTAGGCTTATTCTAATCCAATTAGGGTTTTTATTTTGTGTCATTGGTTGAACATTTAGGTCATTTTCGTGCTCCCTAGGCTTATACTAATCCAATTAGGGTTTTTAACCAATCTTGTGCATCCAATATGTGATTTTGTGTCATTTTGTGTCATTGGTTGAACATTTAGGTCATTTTCGTCCTTCCTAGGCTTATTCTAATCCAATTAGGGTTTTTAACCAATCTTGTGCATCCAATATGTGATTTTGTGTCATTGGTTGAACATTTATGTCATTTTCGTCCTCCCTAGGCTTATTCTAATCCAATTAGGGTTTTTAACCAATCTTGTGCATCCAATATGTGATTTTGTGTCATTTTGTGTCATTGGTTGAACATATAGGTCATTTTCGTCCTCCCTAGGCTTATTCTAATCTAATTAGAGTTTTTAACCAATCTTGTGCATCCAATATGTGATTTTGTGTCATTGGTTGAACATTTAGGTCATTTTCGTCCTCCCTAGGCTTATTCTAATCCAATTAGGGTTTTTAACCAATCTTGTGCATCCAATATGTGATTTTGTGTCATTGGTTGAACATTTAGGTCATTTTCGTCCTCCCTAGGCTTATTCTAATCCAATTAGGGTTTTTAACCAATCTTGTGCATCCAATATGTGATTTTTTGTCGTTGGTTGCACATTTAGGTCATTTTTGTCCTCCCTAGGCTTATTCTAATCCAATTAGGGTTTTTAACCAATCTTGTGCATATAATAAGTGATTTTCTGTCATCGGTAATCCAATTAGGTGATTTTCGTCCTCGCTAGGCTTATTCTAATCCAATTAGGGTTTTTAACCAATCTTGTGCATCCAATATGTGATTTTGTGTCATTGGTTGCACATTTAGGTCATTTTCGTCCTCCCTAGGCTTATTCTAATCCAATTAGGGTTTTTAACCAATCTTGTGCATCCAATATGTGATTTTCTGTCATTTTGTGTCATTGGTTGAACATTTAGGTCATTTTCGTCCTCCCTAGGCTTATTCTAATCCAATTAGGGTTTTTAACCAATCTTGTGCATCCAATATGTGATTTTGTGTCATTGGTTGAACATTTAGGTCATTTTCGTCCTCCCTAGGCTTATTCTAATCCAATTAGGGTTTTTAACCAATCTTGTGCATCCAGTATGTGATTTTGTGTCATTTTGTGTCGTTGGTTGAACATATAGATCATTTTCGTCCTCCATAGCCTTATTCTAATCCAATTAGGGTTTTTAACCAATCTTGTGCATCCAATATGTGATTTTGTGTCATTGGTTGAACATTTAGGTCATTTTCGTCCTCCCTAGGCTTATTCTAATCCAATTAGGGTTTTTAACGAATCTTGTGCATCCAATATGTGATTTTGTGTCATTTGTTGACCATTTAGGTCATATTCGTCCTCCCCAGGCTTATTCTAATCCAATTAGGGTTTTTAACCAATCTTGTGCATCTAATTAGTGATTTTGTGTCATTGGTTGATTATTTAGGTCATTTTCGTCATCCCTAGGCTTATTCTAATCCAATTAGGGTTTTTAACCAATCTTGTGCATCACATATGTGATTTTGTCTCATTGGTTGAACATTTAGGTCATTTTCGTCCTCCCTAGGATTATTCTAATCCAATTAGGGTTTTTAACCAATCTTGTGCATCCAATTTGTGATTTTGTGTCATTGGTTGAACATTTAGGTCATTTTTGTCATCCTTGGACTTATTCTTATCCAATTAGGGTTTTTAACCAATCTTGTGCATCACATATGTGATTTTGTCTCATTGGTTGAACATTTAGGTCATTTTCGTCCTCCCTAGGCTTATTCAAATCCATTTAGGGTTTTTAGCAAATCTTGTGCATCCAATAAGTGATTTTGCTTCATTGGTTCAACATTTAGGTCATTTTCGTCCTCCCTAGGCTTATTCTAATCTAATTAGGGTTTTTAACCAATCTTGTGCATCGAATATGTGATTTTGTGTCATTGGTTGAACATTTAGTTCATTTTCGTCATCCTTCGACTTATTCTAATCCAATTAGGATTTTTTAACCAATCTTGTGTATCAAATTAGTGATTTTGTGTCATTTGTTGAACATTTAGGTTATTTTCGTCCTCCCTAAGCTTATTGTGATTCAATTAGGGTTTTTAACCAATCTTGTGCATCCAATATGTGATTTTGTGTCCTTTGTTGAACATTTAAGTAATTTTCGTCCTCCCTAGGATTATTCTAATCCAATTAGGATTTTTAACCAATCTTGTGCATCCAATTAGAGATTTTGTGTCATTGGTTGAACATTTAGGTCATTTTCATCCTCCCAAGGTTTATTCTAATCCAATTAGGGTTTTTAACCAATCTTGTGCATCCAATATGTGATTTAGTGTCATTGGTTGAACATTTAGGTCATTTTCGTCCTGCAAAGGCTTATTCTAATCGAATTAGGGTTTTTAACCAATCTTGTGCATCCAATATGTGATTTTGTGTCATTGGTTGAACATTTAGGTTATTTTCGTCCTCCAAAGGCTTATTCTGATCCAATTAGGGTTTTTAACCAATCTTGTGCATCCAATATGTGATTTTGTGTCATTGGTTGAACATTTAGGTCATTTTCGTCCTCCCTAGGCTTATTCTAATCCAATTAGGGTTTTTAACCAATCTTGTGCATCCAATATGTGATTTTGTGTCATTTGTTGAACATTTAGGTCATTTTTGTCCTCCCTAGGATTATTCTAATCCAATTAGAGTTATTAACCAATCTTGTGCATCCAATTAGTGATTTTGTGTCATTGGTTGAACATTTAGGTCATTTTCGTCCTCCCAAGGCTTATTCTAATCCAATTAGGGTTTTTAACCAATCCTGTGCATCCAATATGTGATTTTGTGTCATTGGTTGAACATTTAGGTCATTTTTGTCCTCCCTAGGATTATTCTAATCCAATTAGAGTTATTAACCAATCTTGTGCATCCAATTAGTGATTTTGTGTCATTGGTTGAACATTTAGGTCATTTTCGTCTTCCAAAGGCTTATTCTAATCCAATTAGGGTTTTTAACCAATCTTGTGCATCCAATATCTGATTTTGTGTCATTGGTTGAACATTTAGGTCA
This sequence comes from Cicer yamashitae, assembly GCA_037974755.1. NCBI lineage: Eukaryota > Viridiplantae > Streptophyta > Magnoliopsida > Fabales > Fabaceae > Cicer > Cicer yamashitae. The sequence continues at coordinate 10,832,899 of JBBPBQ010000008.1, read as the reverse complement.
TTTTCGTCCTCCCTAGGCTTATTCTAATCCAATTAGGGTTTTTAACCAATCTTGTGCATCCAATATGTGATTTTGTGTCATTGGTTGAACATTTAGGTCATTTTCGTCCTCCCAAGGCTTATTCTAATCCAATTAGGGTTTTTAACCAATCTTGTTCATCCAATATGTGATTTTGTGTCATTGGTTGAACATTTAGGTCATTTTTGTCATCCTTGGACTTATTCTAATCCAATTAGGGTTTTTAACCAATCTTGTGCATCCAATTAGTGATTTTGTGTCATTGGTTGAACATTTAGGTCATTTTCGTCCTCCCAACGCTTATTCTAATCCAATTAGGGTTTTTAACTAATCTTGTGCATCCAATATATGATTTTGTGTCATTGGTTGAACATTTAGGTCATTTTCATCCTCCCTAGTCTTATTCTAATCCAATTAGGGTTTTTAACCAATCTTGTGCATCCAATATGTGATTTTGTGTCATTGGTTGAACATTTAGGTCATTTTCGTCCTCCCAAGGCTTATTCTAATCCAATTAGGGTTTTTAACCAATCTTGTGCATCCAATATGTGATTTTGTGTCATTGGTTGAACATTTAGGTCATTTTCACCTTGCTAGGCTTATTCTAATCCAATTAGGGTTTTTAACCAATCTTGTGCATCCAATATGTGATTTTGTGTCATTTTGTGTCATTGGTTGAACATTTCGGTCATTTTCGTCATCCCTAGGCTTATTCTAATCCAATTAGGGTTTTTAACTAATCTTGGGTATCCAATATATGATTTTGTGTCATTTTGTGTCATTGGTTGAACATTTAGGTCATTTTCGTCCTCCCTAGACTTATTCTAATCCAATTAAGGTTTTTAACCAATCTTGTGCATCCAATGTGTGATTTTGTGTCATTTTGTGTCATTGGTTGAACATTTAGGTTATTTTTGTCCTCCCTAGGCTCTTTTTAATCCAATTAGGGTTTTTAACCAATCTTGTGCATCCAATATGTGATTTTGTGTCATTGGTTGAACATTTAGGTCATTTTCGTTCTCCCTAGGCTTATTCTAATCCAATTAGGGTTTTTAACCAATCTTGTGCATCCAATATGTGATTTTGTGTCATTTGTGTCATTGGTTGAACATTTAGGTCATTTTCGTCCTCCCTAGGCTTATTCTAACCCAATTAGGGTTTTTAACCAATCTTGTGCTTCCAATATGTGATTTTGTATCATTGGTTGAACATTTAGGTCATTTTCGTCCTCCCTAGGATTTTTCTAATCCAATTAGGGTTTTTAATCAATCTTATGCATCCAATATGTGATTTTGTGTCATTTTGTGTCATTGGTTGAACATTTAGGTCATTTTCGTCCTCCCCTGGCTTATTCTAATCCAATTAAGGTTTTTAACCAATCTTGTGCATCCAATGTGTGATTTTGTGTCATTTTTTGTCATTGGCTGAACATTTAGGTCATTTTCGTCCTCCCTAGGCTTATCCTAATCCAATTAGGGTTTTTAACCAATCTTGTGCATCCAATATGTCATTTTGTACCATTGGTTGAACATTTAGGTCATTTTCGTCCTCCCTAGCCTTATTCTAATCCAATTATGGTTTTTAACGAATCTTGTGCATCCAATATGTGATTTTGTGTCATTTTGGGTCATTGGTTTAACATATAGGTCATTTTCGTCCTGCCTAGACTTATTCTAATCCAATTAGGGTTTTTAACCAATCTTGTGCATCCAATATGTGATTTTGTGTCATTGGTTGAACATTTAGGTCATTTTCGTCCTCCCTAGGCTTATTCTAATCCAATTAGGGTTTTTAACCAATCTTGTGCATCCAATATGTGATTTTGTGTCATTGGTTGAACATTTAGGTCATTTTCGTCCTCCCTAGGCTTATTCTAATCCAATTAGGGTTTTTAACCAATCTTGTGCATCCAATATGTGATTTTGTGTCATTTTGTGTCATTGGTTGAACATTTAGGTCATTTTCTTCCTTCCTAGGCTTATTCTAATCCAATTAGGGTTTTTAACCAATCTTGTGCATCCAATTTGTGATTTTGTGTCATTGGTTGAACATTTAGGTCATTTTCGTCCTCCCTAGGCTTATTCTAATCCAATTAGCGTTTTTAACCAATCTTGTGCATCCAATATGTGATTTTGTGTCATTTTGTGTCATTGGTTGAACATTTAGGTCATTTTCGCCCTCCCTAGGCTTATTCTAATCCAATTAGGGTTTTTAACCAATCTTGTGCATCCAATATGTGATTTTGTGTCATTTTGTGTCATTGGTTGAACATTTAGATCATTTTCGTCCTTTCTAGGCTTATTCTAATCCAATTAGGGTTTTTAACCAATCTTGTGCATCCAATATGTGATTTTGTGTCATTTTGTGTCATTGGTTGAACATTTAGATCATTTTCGTCCTTCCTAGGCTTATTCTAATCCAATTAGGGTTTTTAACCAATCTTGTGCATCCAATATGTGATTTTGTGTCATTTTGTGTCATTGGTTGAACATTTAGGTCATTTTCGTCCTCCCTAGGCTTATTCTAATCCAATTAGGGTTTTTAACCAATCTTGTGCATCCAATATGTGATTTTGTGTCATTTTGTGTCATTGGTTGAACATTTAGGTCATTTTCGTTCTCCCGAGGATTATTCTAATCCAATTAGGGTTTTTAACCAATCTTGTGTATCCAATATGTGATTTTGTGTCACTTTGTGTCATTGGTTGAACATTTAGGTCATTTTCATCCTCCCTAGGCTTATTCTAATCCAATTAGGATTTTTAACCAGTCTTGTGCATCCAATATGTGAGTTTGTGTCATTGGTTGAACATTTAGGTCATATTCGTCCTGCCTAGGCTTATTCTAATCCAATTAGGGTTTTTAACCAATCTTGTGCATCCAATATGTGATTTTGTGTCATTTTGTGTCATTGGTTGAACATTTAGGTCATTTTCGTCCTCCCTAGGCTTATTCTAATCCAATTAGGGTTTTTAACCAATCTTGTGCATCCAATATGTGATTTTGTGTCATTTTGTGTCATTGGTTGAACATTCAGGTCATTTTCGTCCTCGCTAGGCATATTCTATTCCAATTAGGGTTTTTAACCAATCTTGTGCATCCAATATGTGATTTAGTGTCATTGGTTGAACATTTAGGTCATTTTCGTCCTCCCTAGGTTTATTCTAATCCAATTAGGGTTTTTAACCACTCTTTTGCATATAATAAGTGATTTTGTGTCATTGGTAATCCAATTAGGTCATTTTTGTCCTCCCTAGGCTTATTCTAATCCAATTAGGGTTTTTAACCAATCTTGGGCATCCAATATGTGATTTTGTGTTATTTTGTGTCATTGGTTGAACATTTAGGTCATTTTCGTCCTCCCTAGGCTTATTCTAATCCAATTAGGGTTTTTAACCAATCTTGTGCATCCAATATGTGATTTTGTGTAATTTTGTGTCATTGGTTGAACATATAGGTTATTTTCATAGTCCCTATGCTTATTCTAATCCAATTAGGTTTTTTAACCATTCTTGTGCCTCCAATATGTGATTTTGTGTCATTGGTTGAACATTTAGGTCATTTTCGTCCTCCCTAGGCTTATTCTAATCCAATTAGGGTTTTTAACCAATCTTGTGCATCCAATATGTGATTTTGTGTCATTTTGTGTCATTGGTTGAACATTTAGGTCATTTTCGTTCTCCCTAGGCTTATTCTAATCCAATTAGCGTTTTTAACCAATCTTGTGCATCCAATATGTGATTTTGTGTCATTTTCTGTCATTGGTTGAACATTTAGGTCATTTTCGTCCTCCCTAGGCTTATTCTAATCCAATTAGGGTTTTTAACCAATCTTGTGCATCCAATATGTGATTTTGTGTCATTTTGTGTCATTGGTTGAACATTTAGGTCATTTTCGTCCTCCCTAGGCTTATTCTAATCCAATTAGGGTTTTTAACCAATCTTGTGCATCCAATATGTGATTTGGTGTCATTGGTTGAAAATTTAGGTCATTTTCGTCCTCCCTAGGCTTATTCTAATCCAATTAGCGTTTTTAACCAATCTTGTGCGTCCAATATGTGATTTTGTGTCATTGGTTGAACATTTAGGTCATTTTCGTCCTCCACAGGCTTATTCTAATCCAATTAGGGTTTTTAACCAATCTTGTGCATCCAATATGTGATTATGTGTTGTTTTGTGTCATTGGTTGAACATTTAGGTCATTTTCGTCCTCCCTAGGCTTATTCTAATCCAATTAGGGTTTTTAACCAATCTTGTGCATCCAATATGTGATTTTGTGTCATTTTGTGTCATTGGTTGAACATTTAGGTCATTTTCGTCCTCCCTAGGCTTATTCTAATCCAATTAGGGTTTTTAACCAATCTTGTGCATCCAATATGTGATTTTGTGTCATTTGTAATCCAATTAGGTCATTTTCGTCCTCCCTAGGCTTATTCTAATCCAATTAGGGTTTTTAACCAATCTTGTGCATCCAATATGTGATTTTGTGTCATTTTGTGTCATTGGTTGAACATTTAGGTCATTTTCGTCCTCCCTAGGCTTATTCTAATCCAATTAGGGTTTTTAACCAATCTTGTGCATCCAATATGTGATTTTGTGTCATTATGTGTCATTGGTTGAACATTTAGGTCATTTTGGTCCTCCCTAGGCATATTCTAATCCAATTAGGGTTTTTAACCAATCTTGTGCATCCAATATGTGATTTTGTGTCATTTTGTGTCATTGGTTGAACATTTAGGTCATTTTCGTCCTCCCTAGGCTTATTCTAATCCAATTAGGGTTTTTAACCAATCTTGTGCATCCAATATATAATTTTGTGTCATTGGTTGAACATTTAGGTCATTTTCGTCCTCCCTAGGCTTATTCTAATCCAATTAGGGTTTTTAACCAATCTTGTGCATCCAATATGTGATTTTGTGTCATTTTGTGTCATTGGTTGAACATTTAGGTCATTTTCGTCCTCCCTAGGCTTATTCTAATCCAATTAGGCTATTTAACCAATCTTGTGCATCCAATATGTGATTTTGTGTCATTAGTTGAACATTTAGGTCATTTTCGTCCTCCCTATGCTTATTCTAATCCAACTAGAGTTTTTAACCAATCTTGTGCATCCAATATGTGATTTTGTGTCATTGGTTGAACATTTAGGTCATTTACGTCCTCCCTAGGCTTATTCTAATCCAATTAGGGTTTTTAACCAATCTTGTGCATCCAATATGTGATTTTGTGTCATTGGTTGAACATTTAGGTCATTTTTGTCCTCCCTAGGCTTATTCTAATCCAATTAGGTTTTTTAACCAATCTTGTGCATCCAATATGTGATTTTGTGTCATTTTGTGTCATTGGTTGAACATTTAGGTCATTTTCGTCCTCCCTAGGCTTATTCTAATCCAATTAGGGTTTTTAACCAATCTTTTGCATCTAATATGTGATTTTGTGTCATTTTGTGTCATTGGTTGAACATTTATGTCATTTTCGTCCTCCTTAGTCTTATTCTAATCCAATTAGGGTTTTTAACCAATCTTGTGCATCCAATATGTGATTTTGTGTCATTGGTTGAACATTTAGGTCATTTTCGTCCTCCCAAGGCTTATTCTAATCCAATTAGGGTTTTTAACCAATCTTGTGCATCCAATATGTGATTTTGTATCATTTTGTGTCATCGGTTGAACATTTAGGTCATTTTCGTCCTCCCTAGGCTTATTCTAATCCAATTAGGGTTTTTAACCAATCTTGTGCATCCAATATGTGATTTTGTGTCATTTTGTGTCGTTGGTTGAACATATAGATCATTTTCGTTCTCCATAGGCTCATTCTAATCCAATTAGGGTTTTTAACCAATCTTGTTCATCCAATATGTGATTTTGTGTCATTGGTTGAACATTTAGGTCATTTTCGTCCTCCCTAGGCTTATTCTAATCCAATTAGGGTTTTTAACCAATCTTGTGCAACCAATATGTGATTTTGTGTCATTGGTTAAACATTTAGGTCATTTTCGTCCTCCCTAGGCTTATTCTAATCCAATTAGGGTTTTTAACCAATCTTGTGCATCCAATATGTGATTTTGTGTCATTTTGTGTCATTGGTTGAACATTTAGGTCATTCGTCCTCCCTAGGCTCTTTTTAATCCAATTAGGGTTTTTAACCAATCTTGTGCATACAATATGTGATTTTGTGTCATTGGTTGAACATTTAGGTCATTTTCGTCCTCCCTAGGCTTATTCTAATCCAATTAGGGTTTTTAACCAATCTTGTGCATCCAATATGTGATTTTCTGTCATTGGTTAAACATTTAGGTCATTTTCGTCCTCCCTAGGCTTATTCTAATCCAATTAGGGTTTTTAACCAATCTTGTGCATCCAATATGTGATTTTGTGTCATTTTGTGTCATTGGTTGAACATTTAGGTCATTTTCGTCCTCCCTAGGCTTATTCTAATCCAATTAGGGTTTTTAACCAATCTTGTGCATCCAATATGTGATTTTGTGTCATTTTGTGTCATTGGTTGAACATTTAGGTCATTTTCGTCTTCCTTAGGCTTATTCTAATCCAGTTAGGGTTTTTAACCAATCTTGTGCACCCAATATGTCATTTTGTGTCATTGGTTGAACATTTAGGTCATTTTCGTCCTCCATAGGCTTATTCTAATCCAATTAGGGTTTTTAACCAATCTTGTGCATCCAATATGTGATTTTGTGTCATTTTGTGTCATTGGTTGAACATTTAGGTCATTTTCGTCCTCCATATGCTTATTCTAATCCAATTAGGGTTTTTAACCAATCTTGTTCATCCAATATGTGATTTTGTGTCATTGGTTGAACATTTAGGTCATTTTCGTCCTCCCTAGGCTTATTCTAATCCAATTAGGGTTTTTAACCAATCTTGTGCATCCAATATGTGATTTTGTGTCATTGGTTGACTATTTAGGTCATTTTCGTCCTCCCTAGGCTTATTCTAATCCAATTAGGGTATTTAACCAATCTTGTGCATCCAATATGTGATTTTGTGTCATTGGTTGAACATGTAGGTCATTTTCGTCCTCCCTAGGCTTATTCTAATCCAATTATGGTTTTTAACCAATCTTGTGCATCCAATATGTGATTTTGTGTCATTTTGTGTCATTGGTTGAACATTTAGGTCATTTTCGTCCTCGCTAGGCTTATTCTAATCCAATTAGGGTTTTTAACCAATCTTGTGCATCCAATATGTTATTTTGTGTCATTGGTTGAACATTTAAGTCATTTTTGTCCTCCCTAGGATTATTCTAATCCAATTAGGGTTTTTAACCAATCTTGTGCATCAAATATGTGATTTTGTGTCATTTTGTGTCATTGGTTGAACATTTAGGTCATTTTCGTCCTCCCTAGGCTTATTCTAATCATATTAGGGTTTTTAACCAATCTTGTGCATCCAATATGTGATTTTGTGTCATTGGTTAAACATTTAGGTCATTTTCGTCCTCCCTAGGCTTATTCTAATCCAATTAGGGTTTTTAACCAATCTTGTGCATCCAATATGTGATTTTGTGTCATTGGTTGAACATTTAGGTCATTTTCGTCCTCGCTAGGCTTTTTCTAATCCAATTCGGGTTTTTAACCAATCTTGTGCATCCAATATGTGATTTTGTGTCATTGGTTGAACATTTAGGTCATTTTCGTCCTCCATAGGCTTATCCTAATCTAATTAGGGTTTTTAACCAATCTTGTGCATCCAATATGTGATTTTGTACCATTGGTTGAACATTTAGGTCATTTTCGTCCTCCATAGCCTTATTCTAATCTAATTAGGGTTTTTAGCCAATATTGTGCATCCAATATGTGATTTTGTGTCATTTTGGGTCATTGGTTGAACATTTAGGTCATTTTCGTCCTCCCTAGTCTTATTCTAATCTAATTAGGGTTTTTAATCAATCTTGTGCATCGAATATGTGATTTTGTGTCATTGGTTGAACATATAGGTCATTTTCGTCCTCCCTAGACTTATTCTAATCCAATTAGGGTTTTTAACCAATCTTGTGCATCCAATATGTGATTTTGTGTCATTGGTTAAACATTTTGGTCATTTTCGTCCTCCCTAGGCTCTTTTTAATCCAATTAGGGTTTTTAACCAATCTTGTGCATCCAATATGTGATTTTTTGTCATTTGTGTCATTGGTTGAACATTTAGGTCATTTTCGTCCTCCCTAGGCTTATTCTAATCCAATTACGGTTTTTAACCAATCTTGTGCATCAAATATGTGATGTTGTGTCATTTTGTGTCATTGGTTGAACATTTAGGTCATTTTCGTCCTCCCTAGGCTTATTCTAATCCAATTAGGATTTTTAACCAATCTTGTGCATCCAATATGTGGTTTTGGGTCATTGGTTGAACATTTAGGTCATTTTCGTCCTCGCTAGGCTTTT
>JBBPBQ010000008.1:10808002-10823098 GCA_037974755.1 Cicer yamashitae | reverse complement strand
GTCCTCCCTAGGCTTATTCTAATCCAATTACGGTTTTTAACCAATCTTGTGCATCCAATTTGTGATTTTGTGTCATTTTGTGTCATTGGTTGAACATTTAGGTCATTCTCGTCCTCTCTAGGCTTATTTTAATCCGATTAGGGTTTTTAACCAATCTTTTGCATCCAATATGTGATTTTGTGTCATTTTGTGTCATTAGGTAATTTTCGTCCTCCCTAGGCTTATTCTAATCCAATTAGGGTTTTTAACCAATCTTGGGTATCCAATATGTGATTTTGTGTCATTTTGTGTCATCGGTTGACCATTTAGGTAATTTTTTGTCCTCCCTAAGCTTATTCTAATCCAATTAGGGTTTTTAACCATTCTTGTGCATCCAATATGTGATTTTGTATCATTTTGTGTCATTGGTTGAACATTTAGGTCATTTTCGTCCTCCCTAGGCTTATTCTAATCCTATTAGGGTTTTTAACCAATCTTGTGCATCCAATATGTGATTTTGTGTCATTCTGTGTCATTGGTTGAACATTTAGGTCAGTTTCGTCCTCCCTAGGCTTATTCTAATCCAATTAAGGTTTTTAACCAATCTCGGGCATCCAATATGTGATTTTGTGTCATTGGTTGAACATTTAGGTCATTATCGTCTTCCCTAGGCTTATTCTAATCCAGTTAGGGTTTTTAACCAATCTTGTGCATCCAATATGTGATTTTGTGTCATTCTGTGTCATTGGTTGAACATTTAGGTCAGTTTCGTCCTCCCTAGGCTTATTCTAATCCAATTAAGGTTTTTAACCAATCTTGTGCATCCAATATGTGATTTTGTGTCATTTTGTGTCATTGGTTGAACATTTAGGTCATTTTCGTCCTCCCTAGGCTTATTCTAATCCAATTAGGGTTTTTAACCAATCTTGTGCATCCAATATGTGATTTTGTGTCATTGGTTGAACATTTAGTTCATTTTCGTCCTCCCTAGGCTTATTCTATTCCATTTAGGGTTTTTAACCAATCTTCTGCATCCAATATGTGATTTTGTGTCATTTTGTGTCATTGGTTCAACATTTAGGTCATTTTCGTCCTCCCTAGGGTTATTTTAATCCAATTAGGATTTTTAACCAATCTTGTGCATCCAATATGTGATTTTGTGTCATTTTGTGTCATTGGTTGAACATTTAGGTCATTTTCGTCCTCCCTAGGCTTATTCTAATCCAATTAGGGTTTTTAACCAATCTTGTGCATCCAATATGTGATTTTGTGTCATTTTGTGTCATTGGTTGAACATTTAGGTCATTTTCGTCCTCCCTAGGCTTATTCTAATCTAATTAGGATTTTTAACCAATCTTGTGCATCCAATATGTGATTTTGTGTCATTTTGTGTCATTGGTTGAACATTTAGGTCATTTTCGTCCTCCCTAGGCTTATTCTAATCCAATTAGGGTTTTTAACCAATCTTGTGCATCCAATATGTGATTTTGTGTCATTATGTGTCATTGGTTGAACATTTAGGTCATTTTCGTCTTCCCTAGGCTTATTCTAATCCAATTAGGGTTTTTAACCAATCTTGTGCATCCAATATGTGATTTTGTGTCATTTTGTGTCATTGGTTGAACATTTAGGTCATTTTCGTCCTCCCTAGGCTTATTCTAATCCAATTAGGGTTTTTAACCAATCTTGTGCATCCAATATGTGATTTTGTGTCATTGGTTGAACATTTAGGTCATTTTCGTCCTCCATAGACTTATTGTAATCCAATTAGGCTTTTTAACCAATCTTGGTCATCCAATATGTGATTTTGTGTCATTTTGTGTCATTGGTTGAACATTTAGGTCATTTTCGTCCTCTCTAGGCTTATTCTAATCCAATTAGGGTTTTTAACCAATCTTGTGGAACCAATATGTGATTTTGTGTCATTGGTTGAACATTTAGGTCATTTTCGTCCTCCCTAGGCTTATTCTAATCCAATTAGGGTTTTTAACCAATCTTGTGCATCCAATATGTGATTTTGTGTCATTTTGTGTCATTGGTTGAACATTTAGGTCATTTTCGTCCTCCCTAGGCTTATTCTAATCCAATTAGGATTTTTAACCAATCTTGCGCATCTAATATGTGATTTTGTGTCATTTTGTGTCATTGGTTGAACGTTTAGGTCATTTTCGTCCTCCCTAGGCATATTCTAATCCAATTAGGGTTTTTAGCCAATCTTGTGCATCCAATATGTGATTTTGTGTCATTTGTTTAACATTTAGGTCATTTTCGTCCTCCCTAGGCTTATTCTAATCCAATTAGGGTTTTTAACCAATCTTGTGCATCCAATATGTGATTTTGTGTCATTTTGTGTCATTGGTTGAACATTTAGGTCATTTTCGTCCTCCCTAGGCTTATTCTAATCCAATTAGGGTTATTAACCAATCTTGTGCATCCAATATGTGATTTTGTGTCATTTTGTGTCATTGGTTGAACATTTAGGTGATTTTCGTACTCCCTAGGCTTATTCTAATCCAATTAGGGTTTTTAACCAATCTTGTGCATCTAATATGTGATTTTGTGTCATTTTGTGTCATTGGTTGAACGTTTAGGTCATTTTCGTCCTCCCTAGGCTTATTCGAACCCAATTAGGGTTTTTAACCAATCTTGTGCATCTAATTTGTGATTTTGTGTCATTTTGTGTCATTGGTTGAATGTTTAAGTCATTTTCGTCCTCCCTAGGCTTATTCTAGTCCAATTAGGGTTATTAACCAATCTTGTGCATCCAATATGTGATTTTGTGTCATTTTGTGTCATTGGTTGAACATTTAGGTCATTTTCGTCCTCCCTAGGCTTATTCTAATCCAATTAGGGTTTTTAACCAATCTTGTGCATCCAATATGTGATTTTGTGTCATTTTGTGTCATTGGTTGAACATTTAGGTCATTTTCGTCCTCCCTAGGCTTATTCTAATCCAATTAGGGTTTTTAACCAATCTTGTGCATCCAATATGTGATTTTGTGTCATTGGTTGAACAGTTCGGTCATTTTCGTCCTCCCTAGGCGTATTCTAATCCAATTAGGGTTTTTAACCAATCTTGTGCATCCAATATGTGATTTTGTGTCATTGGTTGAACATTTAGGTCATTTTCGTCCTCCCTAGGCTTATTCTAATCCAATTAGGGTTTTTAACCAATCTTGTGCATCCAATATGTGATTTTGTGTCATTGGTTGAACATTTAGGTCATTTTCGTCCTCCCTAGGCTTATTTTAATCCATTTAGGGTTTTTAACCAATCTTGTGCATCCAATATGTGATTTTGTGTCATTTTGTGTCATTGGTTGAACATTTAGGTCATTTTCGTCCTCCCTAGGCTTATTCTAATCCAATTAGGGTTTTTAACCAATCTTGTGCATCCAATATGTGATTTTGTGTCAGTGGTTTAACATTTAGGTCATTTTCGCCTTGCTAGGTTTATTCTAATCCAATTAGGGTTTTTAACCAATCTTGTGCATCCAATATGTGATTTTGTGTCATTTTGTGTCATTGGTTGAACATTTAGGTCATTTTCGTCCTCCCTAGGCTTATTCTAATCCAATTAAGGTTTTTAACCAATCTTGTGCATCCAATATGTGATTTTGTGTCATTTTGTGTCATTTGTTGAACATTTAGGTCATTTTCGTCCTCCGTAGGCTTATTCTAATCCAATTAGGGTTTTTAACCAATCTTGTGCATCCAATATGTGATTTTGTGTCATTGGTTGAATATTTAGGCCATCTTTGTCCTCCCTAGGCTTATTCTAATCCAATTAGGGTTTTTAACCAATCTTGTGCATCCAATATGTGATTTTGTGTCATTTTGTGTCATTGGTTGAACATTTAGGTCATTTTCGTCCTCCCTAGGCTTATTCTAATCCAATTAGGGTTTTTAACCAATCTTGTGCATCCAATATGTGATTTTGTGTCATTGGTTGAACATTTAGGTCATTTTTGTCCTCCCTAGGCATATTCTCATCCAATTAGGGTTTTTAACCAATCTTGTGCATCCAATATGTGATTTTGTGTCATTGGTTGAACATTTAGGTCATTTTCGTCTTCCCTAGGCTTATTCTAATCCAATTAGGGTTTTTAACCAATCTTGTGCATCCAATATGTGATTTTGTGTCATTGGTTGATCATTTAGGTCATTTTCGTCCTCCATAGGCTTATTCTAATCAAATTAGGGTTTTTAACCAATCTTGTGCATCCAACATGTGATTTTGTGTCATTGGTTGAACATTTAGGTCATTTTCGTACTCCCTAGGCTTATTCTAATCAAATAAAGGTTTTTAACCAATCTTGTGCATCCAATATGTGATTTTGTGTCATTGGTTGAACATTTAGGTCATTTTCGTTCTCCCTATTCTTATTCTAATCCAATTAGGGTTTTTAACCAATCTTGTGCATCCAATATGTGATTTTGTGTCATTGGTTGAACATTTAGGTCATTTTCGTCCTCCCTAGGCTTATTCTAATCCAATTAGGGTTTTTAACCAATCTTGTGCATCCAATATGTGATTTTGTGTCATTTTGTGTCATTGGTTGAACATTTAGGTCATTTTCGTCCTCCCTTGGCTTATTCTAATCCAATTAAGGTTCTTAACCAATCTTGTGCATCCAATGTGTGATTTTGTGTCATTTTGTGTCATTGGTTGAACATTTAGGTCATTTTCGTCCTCCCTAGGTTCTTTTCAATCCAATTAGGGTTTTTAACCAATCTTGTGCATCCAATATGTGATTTTGTGTCATTGGTTGAACATTTAGGTCATTTTCGTCCTCTGTGGGATTATTCTAATCCAATTAGGGTTTTTAACCAATCTTGTGCATCCAATATGTGATTTTGTGTCATTTTGTGTCATTGGTTGAACATTTAGGTCATTTTCGTCCTCCCTAGGCTTATTCTAATCCAATTAGGGTTTTTAACCAATCTTGTGCATCCAACATGTGATTTTGTGTCATTGGTTGAACATTTAGGTCATTTACGTCCTCCCTAGCCTTATTCTAATCTAATTAGGGTTTTTAACCAATCATGTGCATCCAATATGTGATTTTGTGTCATTTTGTGTCATTGGTTGAACATTTAGGTCTTTTTCGTCCTCCCTAGGATCTTTTTAATCCAATTAGGGTTTTTAACCAATCTTGTGCATCAAATATGTGATTTTGTGTCATTGGTTGAACATTTAGGTCATTTTCGTCCTCGCTAGGCTTTTTCTAATCCAATTAGGGTTTTTAACCAATCTTGTGCATCCAATATGTGATTTTGTGTCATTGGTTGAACATTTAGGTCATTTTCGTCCTCCCTAGGCTTATTCTAATCCTATTAGGGTTTTTAACCAATCTTGTGCATCCAATATGTGATTTTGTGTCATTTTGTGTCATTGGTTGAACATTTAGGTCATTTTCGTGCTCCCTAGGCTTATTCTAATCCAATTAAGGTTTTTAACCAATCTTGTGCATCCAATATGTGATTTTGTGTCATTTTGTGTCATTTGTTGAACATTTAGGTCATTATCGTCTTCCCTAGGCTTATTCTAATCCAGTAAGGGTTTTTAACCCATCTTGTGCATCCAATATGTGATTCTGTGTCATTTTGTGTCATTGGTTGAACATTTAGGTCATTCTCGTCCTCTCTAGGCTTATTTTAATCCAATTAGGGTTTTTAACCAATCTTTTGCATCCAATATGTGATTTTGTGTCATTTTGTGTCATTGGTTGAACATTTAGGTAATTTTCGTCCTCCCTAGGCTTATTCTAATCCAATTAGGGTTTTTAACCAATCTTGGGTATCCAATATGTGATTTTGTGTCATTTTGTGTCATCGGTTGACCATTTAGGAAATTTTTTGTCCTCCCTAAGCTTATTCTAATCCAATTAGGGTTTTTAACCATTCTTGTGCATCCAATATGTGATTTTGTGTCATTTTGTGTCATTGGTTGAACATTTAGGTCATTTTCGTCCTCCCTAGGCTTATTCTAATCCTATTAGGGTTTTTAACCAATCTTGTGCATCCAATATGTGATTTTGTGTCATTTTGTGTCATTGGTTGAACATTTAGGTCATTTTCGTCCTCCCTAGGCTTATTCAAATCCAATTAGGGTTTTTAACCAATCTTGTGCATCCAATATGTGATTTTGTGTCATTGGTTGAACATTTAGGTCATTTTCGTCCTCCCTAGGCTTATTCTTATCCAATTAGGGTTTTTAACCAATCTTGTGCATCCAATATGTGATTTTGTGTCATTTTGTGTCATTGGTTGAACATTTAGGTCATTTTCGTCCTCCCTTGGCTTATTCTAAACCAATTAGGGTTTTTAACCAATCTTGTGCATCCAATATGTGATTTTGTGTCATTTTGTGTCATTGGTTGAACATTTAGGTCATTTTCGTCCTCCCTAGGCTTATTCTAATCCAATTAGGGTTTTTAACCAATCTTGTGCATCCAATTGTGCATCCAATATGTGATTTTGTGTCATTGGTTGAACATTTAGGTCATTTTCGTCCTCCCTAGGCTTATTCTAATCCAATTAGGGTTTTTAACCAATCTTGTGCATCCAATATGTGATTTTGTGTCATTGGTTGAACATTTAGGTCATTTTCGTCCTCCCTAGGCTTACTCTAATTCAATTAGGGTTTTTAACCAATCATGTGCATCCAATATGTGATTTTGTGTCATTGGCTAACCATTTAGGTCATTTTCGTCCTCCCTAGGCTTATTCTAATCCAATTAGGGTTTTTAACCAATCTTGTGCATCCAATATGCGATTTTGTGTCATTGGTTGAACATTTAGGTCATTTTCGTCCTCCCTAGGCTTATTCTAATCCAATTAGGGTTTTTAACCAATCTTGTGCAACCAATATGTGATTTTGTGTTATTTTGTGTCATTGGTTGAACATTTAGGTCATTTTCGTCCTCCCTAGGCTTATTCTAATCCAATTAGGGTTTTTAACCAATCTTGTGCATCCAATATGTGATTTTGTGTCATTGGTTGAACATTTAGGTCATTTTCGTCCTCCCTAGGCTTATTCTAATCCTATTAGGGTTTTTAACCAATCTTGTGCATCCAATATGTGATTTTGTGTCATTGGTTGAATATTAAGGTCATTTTCGTCCTCCCTAGGCTTATTCTAATCCAATTAGGGTTTTTAACCAATCTTGTGCATCCAATATGTGATTTTATGTCATTTTGTGTCATTGGTTGAACATTTAGGTCATTTTCGTCCTCCCTAGGCTTATTCTAATCCAATTAGGGTTTTTAACCAATCTTGTGCACCCAATATGTGATTTTATGTCATTTTGTGTCATTGGTTGAACATTTAGGTCATTTTCGTCCTCCCTAGGCTTATTCTAATCCAATTAGGGTTTTTAACCAATCTTGTGCATCCAATATGTGATTTTGTGTCATTGGTTGAACATTTAGGTCATTTTCGTCCTCCCTAGGCTGATTCTAATCCGATTAGGGTTTTTAACCAATTTTGTGCATCCAATATGTCATTTTGTGTCATTGGTTGAACATTTAGGTCATTTTCGTCCTCCCTAGGCTTATTCTAATCCGATTAGGGTTTTTAACCAATCTTGTGCATCCAATATGTGATTTTGTGTCATTGGTTGAACATTTAGGTCATTTTCGTCCTCCCTAGGCTTATTCTAATCCAGTTAGGGTTTTTAATTAATCTTGTGCATCCAATATGTGATTTTGTGTCATTGGTTGAACATTTAGGTCATTTTCGTCCTCCCTAGGCTTATTCTAATCCAATTAGGGTTTTTAACCAATCTTGTGCATCCAATATGTGATTTTGTGTCATTTTGTGTCATTGGTTGAACATTTAGGTCATTTTCGTCCTCCCTAGGCTTATTCTAATCCAATTAACGTTTTTAACCAATCTTGTGCATCCAATATGTGATTTTGTGTCATTGGTTGAACATTTAGGTCATTTTCGTCCTCCCTAGGCTTATTCTAATCCAATTAGGGTTTTTAACCAATCTTGTGCATCCAATATGTGATTTTGTGTCATTGGTTGAACATTTAGGTCATTTTCGTCCTCCCTAGTCTTATTCTAATCCATTTAGGGTTTTTAACCAATCTTGTGCATCCAATATGTGATTTTGTGTCATTTTGTGTCATTGGTTGAACATTTAGGTCATTTTCGTCCTCCCTAGGCTTATTCTAATCCAATTAGGGTTTTTAACCAATCTTGTGCATCCAATATGTGATTTTGTGTCATTGGTTGAACATTTAGGTCATTTTCGTCCTCCCTAGGCTTATTATAATCCAACTAGGGTTTTTAACCAATCTTGTGCATCCAATATGTGATTTTGTGTCATTTTGTGTCATTGGTTGAACATTTAGGTCATTTTCGTCCTCCCTAGGCTTATTCTAATCCAATTAGGGTTTTTAACCAATCTTGTGCATCCAATATGTGATTTTGTGTGATTTTGTGTCATTGGTTAAACATTTAGGTCATTTTCGTCCTCCCTAGGCTTATTCTAATCCAATTAGGGTTTTTAACCAATCTTGTGCATCCAATATGTGATTTTGTGTCATTTTGTGTCATTGGTTGAACATTTATGTCATTTTCGTCCTCCGTAGGCTTATTCTAATCCAATTAGGGTTTTTAACCAATCTTGTGCATCCAATATGTGATTTTGTGTCATTGGTTGAACATTTAGGTCATTTTCGTCCTCCCTAGGCTTATTCTAATCCAGTTAGGGTTTTTAACCAATCTTGTGCATCCAATATGTGATTTTGTGTCATTTTGTGTCATTGGTTGAATATTTAGGTCATTTTCGTCCTCCCTAGGCTTATTCTAATCCAATTAAGGTTTTTAACCAATCTTGTGCATCCAATGTGTGATTTTGTGTCATTGGTTGAACATTTAGTTCATTTTCGTTCTCCCTAGGCTTATTTTAATCCAATTAGGGTTTTTAACCAATCTTGTGCATCCAATATGTGATTTTTAGTCATTCGTTGAACATTTAGGTCATTATCGTCCTCCCTTGGCATATTCCAATCCATTTAGGGTTTTTAACCAATCTTGTGCATCCAATATGTGATTTTGTGTCATTGGTTGAACATTTAGGTCATTTTCGTCCTCCCTAGGCTTATTCTAATCCAATTAAGGTTTTTAACAAATCTTGTGCATCCATTGTGTGATTTTGTGTCATTTTGTGTCATTGGTTGAACATTTAGGTCATTTTCGTCCTCCCTAGACTCTTTTTAATCCAATTAGGGTTTTTAACCAATCTTGTGCATCCAATATGTGATTTTGTGTCATTGGTTGAACATTTAGGTCATTTTTGTCCTCCCTAGGCTTATTCTAATCCAATTAGGGTTTTTAACCAATCTTGTGCATCCAATATGTGATTTTGTGTCATTTTGTGTCATTGGTTGAACATTTAGGTCATTTTCGTCCTCCCTAGGCTTATTCTAATCCAATTAAGGTTTTTAACCAATCTTGTGCATCCAATGTGTGATTTTGTGTGATTTTGTGTCATTGGTTGAACAATTAGGTCATTTTCGTCTTCCATAGGCTTATTTTAATCCAATTAAGGTTTTTAACAAATCTTGTGCATCCAATATGTGAGTTTGTGTTATTGGTTGAACATTTAGGTCATTTTCGTCCTCCCTAGGCTTATTCTAATCCAATTAGGGTTTTTAACCAATCTTTTGCATCCAATATGTGATTTTGTGTCATTTTGTGTCATTGGTTGAACATTTAGGTCATTTTCGTCCTCCTTAGGCTTATTCTAATCCAATTAGGGTTTTTAACCAATCTTGTGCATCCAATATGTGATTTTGTACCATTGGTTGAACATTTAGGTCATTTTCGTCCTCCCTAGCCTTATTCTAATCCAATTAGGGTTTTTAACCAATATTGTGCATCCAATATGTGATTTTGTGTCATTTTGGGTCATTGGTTGAACATTTAGGTCATTTTCGTCCTCCCTAGGCTTATTCTAATCCAATTAAGGTTTTTAACCAATCTTGTGCATCCAATGTGTGATTGTGTCATTTTGTGTCATTGGTTGAACATTTAGGTCATTTTCATCCTCCCTAGGCTTATTTTAATCCAATTAGGGTTTTTAACCAATCTTGTGCATCCAATATGTGATTTTTTGTCATTGGTTGAACATTTAGGTCACTTTCGTCCTCCCTAGGCTTATTCTAATCCAATTAGGGTTTTTAACCAATCTTGTGCATCCAATATGTGATTTTGTGTCATTTTGTGTCATTGGTTGAACATTTAGGTCATTTTCGTCCTCCCTAGGCTTATTCTAATCCAATTAGGGTTTTTAACCAATCTTGTGCATCCAATATGTGATTTTGTGTCATTGGTTGAAAATTTAGGTCATTTTCGTCTTGATAGGCTTATTCTAATCCAATTAGGGTTTTTAACCAATCTTGTGCATCCAATAGGTCATTTTGTGTCATTTTGTGTCATTGGTTGAACATTTAGGTCATTTTCGTCCTCGCTAGGCTTTTTCTAATCCAATTCGGGTTTTTAACCAATCTTGTGCATCCAATATGTGATTCTGTGTCATTGGTTGAACATTTAGGTCATTTTCGTCCACCCTAGGCTTATCCTAATCCAATTAGGGTTTTTAACCAATCTTGTGCATCCAATATGTGATTTTGTACCATTGGTTGAACATTTAGGTCATTTTCGTCCTCCATAGCCTTATTCTAATCCAATTAGGGTTTTTAACCAATATTGTGCATCCCATATGTGATTTTGTGTCATTTTGGGTCATTGGTTGAACTTTTAGGTCATTTTCGTTCTCCCTAGGCTTATTCTAATCCAATTAGGGTTTTTTACCAATCTTGTGCATCCAATATGTGATTTTGTGTCATTGGTTAAACATTTAGGTCATTTTCGTCCTCCCTAGGCTTATTCTAATCCAATTAGGGTTTTTAACCAATCTTGTGCATGCAATATGTGATTTTGTGTCATTTTGTGTCATTGGTTGAACATTTAGGTCATTTTCGTCCTCCCTAGTCTTATTGTAATCCATTTAGGGTTTTTAACCAATCTTGTGCATCCAATATGTGATTTTGTGTCATTTTGTGTCATTGGTTGAACATTTAGGTCATTTTCGTCCTCCCTAGGCTTATTCTAATCCAATTAGGGTTTTTAACCAATCTTGTGCATCCAATATGTGATTTTGTGTCATTGGTTGAACATTTAGGTCATTTTCGTCCTCCCTAGGCTTATTCTAATCCAATTAAGGTTTTTAACCAATCTTATATATCCAATATGTGATTTTGTGTAATTTTATGTCATTGGTTGAACATTTAGGTCATTTTCGTCCTCCATAGGCTTATTCTAATCCAATTAGGGTTTTTAACCAATCTTGTGCATCCAATATGTGATTTTGTGTCAATGGTTGAACATTTAGGTCATTTTCGTCCTCCCTAGGCTTATTCTAATCCAATTAGGGTTTTTAACCAATCTTGTGCATCCAATATGTGATTTTGTGTCATTGGTTGAACATTTAGGTCATTTTCGTCCTCCCTAGGCTTATTCTAATCCAATTAGGGTTTTTAACCAATCTTGTGAATCCAATATCTGATTTTGTGTCATTGGTTGAACATTTAGGTCATTTTCGTCCTCCCTAGGCTTATTCTAATCCAATTAGGGTTTTTAACCAATCTTGTGCATCCAATATGTGATTTTGTGTCATTGGTTGAACATTTAGGTCATTTTCGTCGTCCCTAGGCTTATTCTAATCCAATTAGGGTTTTTAACCAATCATGTGCATCCAATATGTGATTTATTGTCATTGGTTGAACATTTAGGTCATTTTCGTCCTCCCTAGGCTTATTCTAATCCAATTAGGGTTTTTAACCAATCTTGTGCATCCAATATGTGATTTTGTGTCATTGGTTGAACATTTAGGTCATTTTCGTCCTCCCTAGGCTTATTCTAATCCAATTAGGGTTTTTAACCAATCTTGTGCATCCAATATGTGATTTTGTGTCATTGGTTGAACATTTAGGTCATTTTCGTCCTCCCTAGGCTTATTCTAATCCAATTAGGGTTTTTAACCAATCTTGTGCATCCAATATGTGATTTTGTCTCATTGCTTGAACATTTAGATCATTTTCGTCCTCCCTAGGCTTATTCTAATCCAATTAGGGTTTTTAACCAATCTTGTGCATCCAATATGTGATTTTGTGCATTTTGTGTCATTGGTTGAACATTTAGGTCATTTTCGTCCTCCCTAGGCTTATTCTAATCCAATTAGGGTTTTTAACCAATCTTGTGCATCCAATATGTGATTTTGTGTCATTGGTTGAACATTTAGGTCATTTTCGTCCTCCCTAGAGTTATTCTAATCCAATTAGTGTTTTTAACCAATCTTGTGCATCCAATATGTGATTTTGTGTCATTGGTTGATCATTTAGATCATTTTCATCCTCCCTAGGCTTATTCTAATCCAATTAGGGTTTTTAACCAATCTTGTGCATCCAATATGTTATTTTGTGTCATTTTGTGTCATTGGTTGAACATTTAGGTCATTTTCGTCCTCCCTAGGCTTATTCTAATCCAATTAGGGTTTTTAACCAATCTTGTGCATACAATATGTCATTTTGTGTCATTTTGTGTCATTGGTTGAACATTGAGGTCATTTTAGTCCTCCCTAGGCTTATTCTAATCCATTTAGGGTTTTTAACCAATCTTGTGCATCCAATATGTGATTTTGTGTCATTTTGTGTCATTGGTTGAACATTTAGGTCATTTTCGTCCTCCCTAGGCTTATTCTAATCCAATTAGGGTTTTTAACCAATCTTGTGCATCCAATATGTGATTTTGTGTCATTTTGTGTCATTGGTTGAACATTTAGGTCATTTTCGTCGTCCCTAGGCTTATTCTAATCCAATTAGGGTTTTAACCAATCTTGTGCATCCAATATGTGATTTTGTGTCATTTTGTGTCATTGGTTGAACATTGAGGTCATTTTCGTCATCCCTAGGCTTATTCTAATCCAATTAGGATTTTTAACCAATCTTGTGCATCCAATATGTGATTTTGTGTCATTGGTTGAACATTTAGGTCATTTTCGTCCTCCCTAGGCTTATTCTAATCCAATTAGGGTTTTTAACCAATCTTGTGCATCCTATATGTGATTTTGTGTTATTGGTTGAACATTTAGGTCATTTTTGTCCTCCATAGGCTTATTCTAATCCAATTAGGGTTTTTAACCAATCTTGTGCATCCAATATGTGATTTTGTGTCATTGGTCGAACATTTAGGTTATTTTTGTCCCCCCTAGGCTTATTCTAACCTAATTAGGGTTTTTAACCAATCTTGTGCATCCAATATGTGATTTTGTGTCATTGGTTGAACATTTAGGTCATTTTCGTCCTCCCTAGGCTTATTCTAATCCAATTAGGGTTTTTAACCAATCTTGTGCATCCAATATGTGATTTTGTGTCATTGGTTGAACATTTAGGTCATTTTCGTCCTCCCTAGGCTTATTCTAATCCTATTAGGGTTTTTAACCAATCTTGTGCATCCAATATGTGATTTTGTGTCATTGGTTGAATATTAAGGTCATTTTCGTCCTCCCTAGGCTTATTCTAATCCAATTAGGGTTTTTAACCAATCTTGTGCATCCAATATGTGATTTTGTGTCATTGGTTGAACATTTAGGTCATTTTCGTCCTCCCTAGGCTTATTCTAATCCTATTAGGGTTTTTAACCAATCTTGTGCATCCAATATGTGATTTTGTGTCATTTTGTGTCATTGGTTGAACATTTAGGTCATTTTCGTCCTCCCTAGGCTTATTTTAATCCAATTAGGGTTTTTAACCAATCTTGTGCATCCAATATGTGATTTTTTGTCATTGGTTGAACATTTAGGTCATTTTCGTCCTCGCTTCGCTTATTCTAATCCAATTAGGGTTTTTAACCAATCTTGTGCATCCAATATGTGATTTTGTGTCATTGGTTGAACATTTAGGTCATTTTCGTCCTCCCTAGGCTTATTCTAATCCAATTAGGGTTTTTAACCAATCTTGTGCATCCAATATGTGATTTTGCGTCATTGGTTGATCATTTAGGTCATTTTCGTCCTCCCTAGGCTTATTCTAATCCAATTAGGGTTTTTAACCAATCTTGTGCATCCAATATGTGATTTTGTGTCATTTTGTGTCATTGGTTGAACATTTAGGTTATTTTCGTCCTTCCTAGGCTTATTCTAATCCAATTAGGGTTTTTAACCAATCTTGTGCATCCAATATGTGATTTTGTGTCATTGGTTGAACATTTAGGTCATTTTAGTCCTCCCTAGGCTTATTCAAATCCAATTAGGGTTTTTAACCAATCTTGTGCATCCAATATGTGATTTTGTGTCATTTTGTGTCATTGGTTGACTATTTAGGTCATTTTCGTCCTCCCTAGGCTTATTCTAATCCAATTAGGGTTTTTAACCAATCTTGTGCATCCAATATGTGATTTTGTGTCATTGGTTGATCATTTAGGTCATTTTCGTCCTCCCTAGGCTTATTCTAATCCAATTAGGGTTTTTAACCAATCTTGTGCATCCAATATGTGATTTTGTGTCATTGTGTGTCATTGGTTGAACATTTAGGTCATTTTCGTCCTCCCTAGGCTTATTCTAATCCAATTAGGGTTTTTAACCAATCTTGTGCATCCAATATGTGATTTTGTGTCATTGGTTGAACATTTAGGTCATTTTCTTCCTCCCTAGAGTTATTCTAATCCAATTAGTGTTTTTAACCAATCTTGTGCATCCAATATGTGATTTTGTGTCATTGGTTGATCATTTAGATCATTTTCGTCCTCCCTAGGCTTATTCTAATCCAATTAGGGTTTTTAACCAATCTTGTGCATCCAATATGTTATTTTGTGTCATTTTGTGTCATTGGTTGAAAATTTAGGTCATTTTCGTCCTCCCTAGGCTTATTCTAATCGAATTAGGGTTTTTAACCAATCTTGTGCATCCAATATGCGATTTTATGTCATTTTGTGTCATTAGTTGAACATTTAGGTCATTTTCGTCCTCCCTAGGCTTATTCTAATCCAATTAGGGTTTTTAACCAATCTTTTGCATCAATATGTGATTTTGTGTCATTTTGT
>JBBPBQ010000008.1:10774003-10807992 GCA_037974755.1 Cicer yamashitae | reverse complement strand
ACATTTAGGTCATTTTCGTCCTCCCTAGGCTTATTCTAATCCAATTAGGGTTTTTAACCAATCTTGTGCATCCAATATGTGATTTTGTGTCATTGGTTGAACATTTAGGTCATTTTCTTCCTCCCTAGAGTTATTCTAATCCAATTAGTGTTTTTAACCAATCTTGTGCATCCAATATGTGATTTTGTGTCATTGGTTGATCATTTAGATCATTTTCGTCCTCCCTAGGCTTATTCTAATCCAATTAGGGTTTTTAACCAATCTTGTGCATCCAATATGTGATTTTGTGTCATTGGTTGAACATTTAGGTCATTTTCGTCCTCCCTAGGCTTATTCTAATCCAATTAGGGTTTTTAACCAATCTTGTGCATCCAATATGTGATTTTGTGTCATTGGTTGAACATTTAGGTCATTTTCGTCCTCCCTAGGCTTATTCTAATCCAATTAGGATTTTTAACCAATCTTGTGCATCCAATATGTGATTTTGTGTCATTGGTTGAACATTTAGGTCATTTTCGTCCACCCTAGGCTTATTCTAATCCAATTAGGGTTTTTAACCAATCTTGTGCATCCAATATGTGATTTTGTGTCATTGGTTGAACATTTAGGTCATTTTCGTCCTCCCTAGGCTTATTCTAATCCAATTAAGGTTTTTAACCAATCTTGGGAATCCAATATTTGATTTTGCGTCATTGGTTGAACATTTAGGTCATTTTCGTCCTCCCTAGGCTTATTCTAATCCAATTAGGGTTTTTAACCAATCTTGTGCATCCAATATGTGATTTTGTGTCATTTTGTGTCATTGGTTGAACATTTAGGTCATTTTCGTCCTCCCTAGGCTTATTCAAATCCAATTAGGGTTTTTAACCAATCTTGTGCATCCAATATGTGATGTTGTGTCATTGGTTGAACATTTAGGTCATTTTCGTCCTCCCTAGGCTTATTCTAATCCAATTAGGGTTTTTAACCAATCTTGTGCGTCCAATATGTGATTTTGTGTAATTTTGTGTCATTGGTTGAACATTTAGGTCATTTTCGTCCTCCCTAGGCTTATTCTAATCCAATTAGGGTTTTTAACCAATCTTGTGCATCCAATATGTGATTTTGTGTCAGTTTGTGTCATTGGTTGAACATTTAGGTCATTTTCGTCCTCCCTAGGCTTATTCTAATCCAATTAGGATTTTTAACCAATCTTGTGCATCCAATATGTGATTTTGTGTCATTGGTTGAACATTTAGGTCATTTTCGTCCTCCCTAGGCTTATTCTAATCCTATTAGGGTTTTTAACCAATCTTGTGCATCCAATATGTGATTTTGTGTCATTTTGTGTCATTGGTTGAACATTTAGGTCATTTTCGTCCTCCTTAGGCTTATTCTAATCCAATTAGGGTTTTTAACCAATCTTGTGCATCCAATATGTGATTTTGTGTCATTTTGTGTCATTGGTTGAACATTTAGGTCATTTTTGTCCTCCCTAGGCTTATTCTAATCTAATTAGGGTTTTGAACCAATCTTGTGCATCCAATATGTGATTTTGTGTCATTGGTTGAACATTTAGGTCATTATCGTCCTCCCTAGGCTTATACTAATCCAATTAGGGTTTTTAACCAATCTTGTGCATCCAATATGTGATTTTGTGTCATTTTGTGTCATTGGTTGAACATTTAGGTCATTTTCGTCCTCCCTAGGCTTATTCTAATCCAAATAAGGTTTTTAACCAATCTTGTGCATCCAATATGTGATTTTGTGTCATTTTGTGTCATTGGTTGAAGATTTAGGTCATTTTCGTCCTCCCTAGGCTTATTCTAATCCAATTAGGGTTTTTAACCAATCTTGTGCATCCAATATGTGATTTTGTATCATTGGTTGAACATTTAGGTCATTTTCGTCCTCCCTAGAGTTATTCTAATCCAATTAGTGTTTTTAACCAATCTTGTGCATCCAATATGTGATTTTGTGTCATTGGTTGAACATTTAGGTCATTTTCGTCCTCCCTAGACTTATTCTAATCCAATTAGGGTTTTTAACCAATCTTGTGCATCCAATATGTGATTTTGTGTCATTTTGTGTCATTGGTTGAAAATTTAGGTCATTTTCGTCCTCCCTAGGCTTATTCTAATCGAATTAGGGTTTTTAACCAATCTTGTGCATCCAATATGCGATTTTATGTCATTTTGTGTCATTAGTTGAACATTTAGGTCATTTTCGTCCTCCCTAGGCTTATTCTAATCCAATTAGGGTTTTTAACCAATCTTTTGCATCAATATGTGATTTTGTGTCATTTTGTGTCATTGATTGAACATTTAGGTTATTTTCGTCCTCCCTAGGCTTATTCTAATCCAATTAGGGTTTTTAACCAATCTTGTGCATCCAATATGTGATTTTGTGTCATTGGTTGAATATTTAGGTCATTTTCGTCCTCCCTAGGCTTATTCTAATCCAATTAGGGTTTTTAACCAATCTTGTGCATCCAATATGTGATTTTGTGTCATTGGTTGCACATTTAGGTCATTTTCGTCCTCCCTAGGCATATTCTAATCCAATTAGGGTTTTTAACCAATCTTGTGCATCCAATATGTGACTTTGTGTCATTGGTTGAACATTTAGGTCATTTTGGTGCTCCCTAGACTTATTCTAATCCAATTAGGGTTTTTAACCAATCTTGTGCATCCAATATGTGATTTAGTGTCATTTTGTGTCATTGGTTGAACATTTAGGTCATTTTCGTCCTCCCTAGGCTTATTCTAATCCAATTAGGGTTTTTAACCAATCTTGTGCATCCAATATGTGATTTTGTGTCATTGGTTGAACATTTAGGTCATTTTCGTCCTCCCTAGGCTTATTCTAATCCTATTAGGGTTTTTAACCAATCTTGTGCATCCAATATGTGATTTTGTGTCATTGGTTGAATATTAAGGTCATTTTCGTCCTCCCTAGGCTTATTCTAATCCAATTAGGGTTTTTAACCAATCTTGTGCATCCAATATGTGATTTTATGTCATTTTGTGTCATTGGTTGAACATTTAGGTCATTTTCGTCCTCCCTAGGCTTATTCTAATCCAATTAGGGTTTTTAACCAATCTTGTGCACCCAATATGTGATTTTATGTCATTTTGTGTCATTGGTTGAACATTTAGGTCATTTTCGTCCTCCCTAGGCTTATTCTAATCCAATTAGGGTTTTTAACCAATCTTGTGCATCCAATATGTGATTTTGTGTCATTGGTTGAACATTTAGGTCATTTTCGCCTTGCTAGGCTAATTCTAATCCAATTAGGGTTTCTAACCAATCTTGTGCATCCAATATGTGATTTTGTGTCATTTTGTGTCATTGGTTGAACATTTAGGTCATTTTCGTCCTCCCTAGGCTTATTCTAATCCAATTAGGGTTTTTAACCAATCTTGTGCATCCAATATGTGATTTTGTGTCATTGGTTGAACATTTAGGTCATTTTCGCCTTGCTAGGCTAATTCTAATCCATATAGGGTTTTTAACCAATCTTGTGCATCCAATATGTGATTTTGTGTCATTGGTTGAACATTTAGGTCATTTTCGTCCTCCCTAGGCTTATTCTAATCCAATTAGGGTTTTTAACCAATCTTGTGCATCCAATATGTGATTTTGTGTCATTGGTTGAACATTTAGGTCATTTTCGTCCTCCCTAGGCTTATTCTAATCCAATTAGGATTTTTAACCAATCTTGTGCATCCAATATGTGATTTTGTGTCATTGGTTGAACATTTAGGTCATTTTCGTCCACCCTAGGCTTATTCTAATCCAATTAGGGTTTTTAACCAATCTTGTGCATCCAATATGTGATTTTGTGTCATTGGTTGAACATTTAGGTCATTTTCGTCCTCCCTAGGCTTATTCTAATCCAATTAAGGTTTTTAACCAATCTTGGGAATCCAATATTTGATTTTGCGTCATTGGTTGAACATTTAGGTCATTTTCGTCCTCCCTAGGCTTATTCTAATCCAATTAGGGTTTTTAACCAATCTTGTGCATCCAATATGTGATTTTGTGTCATTTTGTGTCATTGGTTGAACATTTAGGTCATTTTCGTCCTCCTCAGGCTTATTCTAATCCAATTAGGGTTTTTAACCAATCTTGTGCATCCAATATGTGATTTTGTGTCATTTTGTGTCATTGGTTGAACATTTAGGTCATTTTCGTCCTCCCTAGGCTTATTCTAATCCAATTAGGGTTTTTAACCAATCTTGTGCATCCAATATGTGATTTTGTGTCATTGGTTGAACATTTAGGTCATTTTCGTCCTCCCTAGGCTTATTATAATCCAACTAGGGTTTTTAACCAATCTTGTGCATCCAATATGTGATTTTGTGTCATTTTGTGTCATTGGTTGAACATTTAGGTCATTTTCGTCCTCCCTAGGCTTATTCTAATCCAATTAGGGTTTTTAACCAATCTTGTGCATCCAATATGTGATTTTGTGTAATTGGTTGCACATTTAGGTCATTTTCGTCCTCCCTAGGCTTATTCTAATCCAATTAGGGTTTTTAACCAATCTTGTGCATCCAATATGTGATTTTGTGTCATTTTGTGTCATTGGTTGAACATTTAGGTCATTTTCGTCCTCTTTAGGCTTATTCTAATCGAATTAGGGTTTTTAACCAATCTTGTGCATCCAATATGCGATTTTATGTCATTTTATGTCATTGGTTGAACATTTAGGTCATTTTCGTCCTCCCTAGGCTTATTCTAATCCAATTAGGGTTTTTAACCAATCTTTTGCATCAATATGTGATTTTGTGTCATTTTGTGTCATTGATTGAACATTTAGGTTATTTTCGTCCTCCCTAGGCTTATTCTAATCCAATTAGGGTTTTTAACCAATCTTGTGCATCCAATATGTGATTTTGTGTCATTGGTTGAACATTTAGGTCATTTTCGTCCTCCCTAGGCTTATTCTAATCCAATTAGGGTTTTTAACCATTCTTGCGCATCCAATATGTGATTTTGTGACATTTTGTGTCATTGATTGAACATTTAGGTCATTTTCGTCCTCCATAGGCTTATTCTAATCCAACTAGGGTTTTTAACCAATCTTGTGCATCCAATATGTGATTTTGTGTCATTTTGTGTCATTGGTTGAACATTTAGGTCATTTTCGTCCTCCCTAGGCTTATTCTAATCCAATTAGGGTTTTTAACCAATCTTGTGCATCCAATATGTGATTTTGTGTCATTTTATGTCATTGGTTGAACAATTAGGTCATTTTCGTCCTCCCGAGGCTTATTCTAATCCAATTAGGGTTTTTAACCAATCTTGTGCATCAAATAAGTGATTTTGTGTCATTGGTTGAAAATTTAGGTCATTTTCGTCCTCCCTAGGCTTATTCTAATCCAATTAGGGTTTTTAACCAATCTTGTGCATCCAATATGTGATTTTGTGTCACTTTGTGTCATTGGTTGAACATTTAGGTCGTTTTCGTCCTCCCTAGGCTTATTCTAATCCAATTAGGGTTTTTAACTAATATTGTGCATCCAATATGTGATTTTGTGTCATTGGTTGAACATTTATGTCATTTTCGTCCTCCCTAGGCTTATTCTAATCCAACAAGGGTTTTTAACCAATCTTGTGCATCCAATATGTGATTTTGTGTTATTGGTTGAACATTTACGTCATTTTCGTCCTCCCTAGGCTTATTCTAATCCAATTAGGGTTTTTAACCAATCTTGTGCATCCAATATCTGATTTTGTGTCATTTTGTGTCATTGGTTGAACATTTAGGTCATTTTCGTCCTCCCTAGGCTTATTCTAATCCAATTAGGGTTTTTAACCAATCTTGTGCATCCAATATGTGATTTTGTGTCATTCGTTGAACATTTAGGTCATTTTCGTCCTCCCTAGGCTTATTCTAATCCAATTAGGGTTTTTAACCAATCTTGTGAATCCAATATGTGATTTTGTTTCATTCGTTGAACATTTAGGTCATTTTCGTCCTCCCTAGGCTTATTCTAATCCAATTAGGGTTTTTAACCAATCTTGTGCATCAAATATGTGATTTCGTGTCATTGGTTGAACATTTAGGTCATTTTCGTCCTCCCTAGGCTTATTCTAATCCAATTAGGGTTTTTAACCAATCTTGTGCATCCAATATGTGATTTTGTGTCATTGGTTGAACATTTAGGTCATTTTCGTCCTCCCTAGGCTTATTCTAATCCAATTAGGGTTTTTAACCAATCTTGTGCATCCAATATGTGATTTTGTGTCATCGGTTGAATATTTAGGTCATTTTTGTCCTCCCTAGGCTTATTCTAATCCAATTAGGGTTTTTAACCAATCTTGTGCATCCAATATGTGATTTTGTGTCATTGGTTGAACATTTAGGTCATTTTCGTCCTCCCTAGGCTTATTCTAATCCAATTAGGGTTTTTAACCAATCTTGTGCATCCAATATGTGATTTTGTGTCATTGGTTGAACATTTAGGTCATTTTCGTCCTCCCTAGGCTTATTCTAATCCAATTAGGGTTTTTAACCAATCTTGTGCATCCAATATGCGATTTTGTGTCATTTTGTGTCATTGGTTGAACATTTAGGTCATTTTCGTCCTCCATAGGCTTATTCTAATCCAATTAGGGTTTTTAACCAATCTTGTGCATCCAATATGTGATTTTGTGTCATTGGTTGAACATTTAGGTCATTTTCGTCTTCCCTAGGCTTATTCTAATCCAATTAGGGTTTTTAACCAATCTTGTGCATCCAATATGTGATTTTGTGTCATTGGTTGATCATTTAGGTCATTTTCGTCCTCCATAGGCTTATTCTAATCAAATTAGGGTTTTTAACCAATCTTGTGCATCCAACATGTGATTTTGTGTCATTGGTTGAACATTTAGGTCATTTTCGTACTCCCTAGGCTTATTCTAATCAAATAAAGGTTTTTAACCAATCTTGTGCATCCAATATGTGATTTTGTGTCATTGGTTGAACATTTAGGTCATTTTCGTTCTCCCTATTCTTATTCTAATCCAATTAGGGTTTTTAACCAATCTTGTGCATCCAATATGTGATTTTGTGTCATTGGTTGAACATTTAGGTCATTTTCGTCCTCCCTAGGCTTATTCTAATCCAATTAGGGTTTTTAACCAATCTTGTGCATCCAATATGTGATTTTGTGTCATTTTGTGTCATTGGTTGAACATTTAGGTCATTTTCGTCCTCCCTTGGCTTATTCTAATCCAATTAAGGTTCTTAACCAATCTTGTGCATCCAATGTGTGATTTTGTGTCATTTTGTGTCATTGGTTGAACATTTAGGTCATTTTCGTCCTCCCTAGGTTCTTTTCAATCCAATTAGGGTTTTTAACCAATCTTGTGCATCCAATATGTGATTTTGTGTCATTGGTTGAACATTTAGGTCATTTTCGTCCTCTGTGGGATTATTCTAATCCAATTAGGGTTTTTAACCAATCTTGTGCATCCAATATGTGATTTTGTGTCATTTTGTGTCATTGGTTGAACATTTAGGTCATTTTCGTCCTCCCTAGGCTTATTCTAATCCAATTAGGGTTTTTAACCAATCTTGTGCATCCAACATGTGATTTTGTGTCATTGGTTGAACATTTAGGTCATTTACGTCCTCCCTAGCCTTATTCTAATCTAATTAGGGTTTTTAACCAATCATGTGCATCCAATATGTGATTTTGTGTCATTTTGTGTCATTGGTTGAACATTTAGGTCTTTTTCGTCCTCCCTAGGATCTTTTTAATCCAATTAGGGTTTTTAACCAATCTTGTGCATCAAATATGTGATTTTGTGTCATTGGTTGAACATTTAGGTCATTTTCGTCCTCGCTAGGCTTTTTCTAATCCAATTAGGGTTTTTAACCAATCTTGTGCATCCAATATGTGATTTTGTGTCATTGGTTGAACATTTAGGTCATTTTCGTCCTCCCTAGGCTTATTCTAATCCTATTAGGGTTTTTAACCAATCTTGTGCATCCAATATGTGATTTTGTGTCATTGGTTAAACATTTAGGTCATTTTCGTCCTCCCTAGGCTTATTCTAATCCAATTAGGGTTTTTAACCAATCTTGTGCATCCAATATGTGATTTTGTGTCATTTTGTGTCATTTGTTGAACATTTAGGTCATTTTCGTCCTCCGTAGGCTTATTCTAATCCAATTAGGGTTTTTAACCAATCTTGTGCATCCATTATGTGATTTTGTGTCATTCGTTGAACATTTAGGTCATTTTCGTCCTCCCTAGGCTTATTCTAATCCAATTAGGGTTTTTAACCAATCTTGTGCATCCAATATGTGATTTTGTGTCATTTTGTGTCATTGGTTGAACATTTAGGTCATTTTCGTCCTCCCTAGGCTTATTCTAATCCAATTAGGGTTTTTAACCAATCTTGTGCATCCAATATGTGATTTTGTGTCATTTTGTGTCATTGGTTGAACATTTAGGTCACTTTCGTCCACCCTAGGCTTATTCTAATCCAATTAGGGTTTTTAACCAATCTTGTGCATCCAATATGTGATTTTGTGTCATTGGTTGAACATTTAAGTCATTTTCGTCCTCCTTAGGCTTATTCTAATTTAATTAGGGTTTTTATCCAATCTTGTGCATCCAATATGTGATTTTGTGTCATTGGTTAAACATTTAGGTCATTTTCGTCCTCCCTAGGCTTATTCTAATCCAATTAGGGTTTTTAACCAATCTTGTGCATCCAATATGTGATTTTGTGTCATTTTGTGTCATTGGTTGAACATTTAGGTCATTTTCGTCCTCCCTAGGCTTATTCTAATCCAATTAAAGTTTTTAACCAATCTTGTGCATCCAATATGTGATTTTGTGTCATTTTGTGTCATTGGTTGAACATTTAGGTCATTTTCGTCCTCCCTAGGCTTATTCTAACCCAATTAGAGTTTTTAACCAATCTTGTGCATCCAACATGTGATTTTGTATCATTGGTTGAACATTTAGGTCATTTTCGTCCTCCCTAGGCTTATTCTAATCTAATAAGGGTTTTTAACCAATCTTGTGCATCCAATATGTGATTTTGTGTCATTGGTTGAACATTTAGGTCATTTTCGTCCTCCCTAGGCTTATTCTAATCCTATTAGGGTTTTTAACCAATCTTGTGCATCCAATATGTGATTTTGTGTCATTTTGTGTCATTGGTTGAACATTTAGGTCATTTTCGTCCTCCCTAGGCTTATTCTAATCCTATTAGGGTTTTTAACCAATCTTGTGCATCCAATATGTGATTTTGTGTCATTGGTTGAACATTTAGGTCATTTTCTTCCTCCCTAGGCTTATTCTAATCCAATTAGGGTTTTTAACCAATCTTGTGCATCCAATATGTGATTTTGTGTCATTGGTTGTACATTTAGGTCATTTTCGTCCTCCCTAGGCTTATTCTAATCCAATTAGGATTTTTATCCAATCTTGTGCATACCATATGTGATTTTGTGTCAATTTGTGTCATTGGTTAAACATTTAGGTCATTTTCGTCCTCCCTAGGCTTATTCTAATCCAATTAGGGTTTTTAACCAATCTTGTGCATCCAATATGTGATTTTGTGTCATTGGTTGCACATTTAGGTCATTTTCATCCTCCCTAGGCTTATTCTAATCCAATTAGGGTTTTTAACCAATCTTGTGCATATAATAACTGATTTTGTGTCATCGGCTATCCAATTATGTCATTTTCGTCCTCGCTAGGATTATTCTAATCCAATTAAGGTTTTTAACCAATCTTATGCATCCAATATGTGATTTTGTATC
Source organism: Cicer yamashitae (assembly GCA_037974755.1). Taxonomy (NCBI): domain Eukaryota; kingdom Viridiplantae; phylum Streptophyta; class Magnoliopsida; order Fabales; family Fabaceae; genus Cicer; species Cicer yamashitae. The sequence continues at coordinate 10,798,235 of JBBPBQ010000008.1, read as the reverse complement.
ATTGGTTGCACATTTAGGTCATTTTTGTCCTCCCTAGGCTTATTCTAATCCAATCAGGGTTTTTAACCAATCTTGTGCATATAATAAGTGATTTTGTGTCATCGGTAATCCAATTATGCAATTTTCGTCCTCGCTAGGCTTATTCTAATCCAATTAGGGTTTTTAACCAATCTTATGCATCTAATATGTGATTTTGTATCATTGGTTGAACATTTAGGTCATTTTCGTCCTCCCTAGGCTTATTATAATCCAATTAGGGTTTTTAACCAACCTTGTGCATCCAATATGTAATTTTGTGTCATTGGAGGCACATTTAGGTCATTTTCGTCCTCCCTACGCTTATTCTAATCCAATTAGGGTTTTTAACCAATCTTGTGCATCCAATATGTGATTTTGTGTCATTGGTTGTACATTTAGGTCATTTTCGTCCTCCCCAGGCTTATTCTAATCCAATTAGGATTTTTATCCAATCTTATGCATACCATATGTGATTTTGTGTCAATTTGTGTCATTGGTTGAACATTTAGGTCATTTTCGTCCTCCCTAGGCTTATTCTAATCCAATTAGGGTTTTTAACCAATCTTGTGCATCCAATATGTGATTTTGTGCCATTGGTTTCACATTTAGGTCATTTTCGTCCTCCCTAGGCTTATTCCAATGCAATTAGGGTTTTTAACCAATCTTGTGTATCCAATATGTGATTTTGTGTCATTTTGTGTCATTGGTTAAACATTTAGGTCATTTTCGTCCTCCCTAGGCTTATTCTAATCCAATTAGGGTTTTTAACCAATCTTGTGCATCCAATATGTGATTTTCTGTCATTGGTTGCACATTTAAGTCATTTTCGTCCTCCTAAGGCTTATTCTAATCCAATTAGGGTCTTTAACCAATCTTGTGCATATAATAAGTGATTTTGTGTCATTGGTAATCCAATAAGTTCATTTTCGTCCTTGCTAGACTTATTCTAATCCAATTAGGGTTTTTAACCAATCTTGTGCATCCAATATGTGATTTTGTGTCATTGGTTAAACATTTAGGTCATTTTCGTCCTCCCTAGGCTTATTCTAATCCAATTAGGGTTTTTAACCAATCTTGTGCATCCAATATGTGATTTTGTGTCATTGGTTAAACATTTAGGTCATTTTCGTCCTCCCTATGCTTATTCTAATCCAATTAGGGTTTTTAACCAATCTTGTGCATCGAATATGTGATTTTGTGTCATTTTGTGTCATTTGTTGAACATTTAGGTCATTTTCGTCCTCCCTAGGCTTATTCTAATCCAATTAGGGTTTTTAACCAATCTTGTGCATCCAATATGTGATTTTGTGTCATTTTGTGTCATTGGTTGAACATTTAGGTCATTTTCGTCCTCCCTAGGCTTATTCTAATCCAATTAGGGTTTTTAACCAATCTTGTGCATCCAATATGTGATTTTGTGTCATTGGTTGAACATTTAGGTCATTTTCGTCCTCCCTAGGCTTATTATAATCCAACTAGGGTTTTTAACCAATCTTGTGCATCCAATATGTGATTTTGTGTCATTTTGTGTCATTGGTTGAACATTTAGGTCATTTTCGTCCTCCCTAGGCTTATTCTAATCCAATTAGGGTTTTTAACCAATCTTGTGCATCCAATATGTGATTTTGTGTCATTTTGTGTCATTGGTTGAACATTTAGGTCATTTTCGTCCTCCCTAGGCTTATTCTAATCTAATTTGGGTTTTTAACCAATCTTGTGCATCCAATATGTGATTTTGTGTCATTTTGTGTCATTGGTTGAACATTTAGGTCATTTTCGTCCTCCCTAGGCTTATTCTAATCCAATTAAGGTTTTTAACCAATCTTGTGCATCCAATATGTGATTTTGTGTCATTTTGTGTCATTGGTTGAACATTTAGGTCATTTTCATCCTCCCTAGGCTTATTCTAATCCAATTAGGGTTTTAAACCAATCTTGTGCATCCAATATGTGATTTTGCGTCATTGGTTGAACATTTAGGTCATTTTCGTCCTCCCTAGGCTTATTCTAATCCAATTAGGGTTTTTAACCAATCTTGTGCATCCAATATGTGATTTTGTGTCATTTTGTGTCATTGGTTGAACATTTAGGTCATTTTCGTCCTCCCTAGCCTTATTCTAATCCAATTAGGGCTTTTAACCAATCTTGTGCATCCAATATGTGATTTTGTGTCATTGGTTGAACATTTAGGTCATTTTCGTCCTCCCTAGGCTTATTCTATTCCAATTAGGGTGTTTAACCAATCTTGTGCATCCAATATGTGATTTTGTGTCATTTTGTGTCATTGGTTGAACATTTAGGTCATTTTCGTCCTCCCTAGGCTTATTCTAATCCAATTAGGGTTTTTAACCAATCTTGTGCATCCAATATGTGATTTTGTGTCATTTTGTGTCATTGGTTGAACATTTAGGTCATTTTCGTCTTCCCGAGGCTTATTCTAATCCAATTAGGGTTTTTAACCAATCTTGTGCATCCAATATGTGATTTTGTGTCATTTTGTGTCATTGGTTGAACATTTAGGTCATTTTCGTCCTCCCTAGGCTTATTCTAATCCAATTAGGGTTTTTAACCAATCTTATGCATCCAATATGTGAGTTTGTGTCATTGGTTGAACATTTAGGTCATTTTCGTCCTCGCTAGGCTTTTTCTAATCCAGTTCGGGTTTTTAACCAATCTTGTGCATCCAATATGTGATTTTGTGTCATTGGTTGAACATTTAGGTCATTTTCGCCTTGATAGGCTTATTCTAATCCAATTAGGGTTTTTAACCAATCTTGTGCATCCAATATGTCATTTTGTGTCATTTTGTGTCATTGGTTGTACATTTAGGTCATTTTCGTCCTCCCTAGGCTTATTCTAATCCAATTAGGGTTTTTAACCAATCTTGCGCATCCAATATGTGATTTTGTACCATTGGTTGAACATTTAGGTCATTTTCGTCCTCCATAGCCTTATTCTAATCCAATTAGGGTTTTTAACCAATATTGTGCATCCAATATGTGATTTTGTGTCATTTTGGGTCATTGGTTGAACTTTTAGGTCATTTTCGTCTTCCCTAGGCTTATTCTAATCCAATCAGGGTTTTTAACCAATCTTGTGCATCCAATATGTGATTTTGTGTCATTGGTTAAACATTTAGGTCATTTTCGTCCTCCCTAGGCTTATTCTAATCCAATTAGGGTTTTTAACCAATGTTGTAAATCCAATATGTGATTTTGTGTCATTTTGTATCATTGGTTGAACATTTAGGTTATTATCGTCCTCCCTAGGCTTATTCTAATCCAGTTAGGGTTTTTAACCAATCTTGTGCATCCAATATGTGATTTTGTGTCATTGGTTGAACATTTAGGTCATTTTCGTCCTCCCTAGGCTTATTCTAATCCAATTAGGGTTTTTAACCAATCTTGTCCATCCAATATGTGATTTTGTGTCATTTTGTGTTATTGGTTGAACATTTAGGTCATTTTCGTCCTCCCTAGGCTTATTCTAATCCAAGTAGGGTTTTTAACCAATCTTGTGCATCCAATATGTGATTTTGTGTCATTGGTTGAACATTTAGGTCATTTTCGTCCTCCCTAGGCTTATTCTAATCCAATTAGGGTTTTTAACCAATCTTGTGCATCCAATATGTGATTTTGTGTCATTTTGTGTCATTGGTTGAACATTTAGGTCATTTTCGACCGCCCTAGGCTTATTCTAATCCAATTAGGGTTTTTAACCAATCTTGTGCTCCCAATATGTGATTTTGTGTCATTTTGTGTCATTGGTTGAACATTTAGGTCATTTTCTTCCTCCCTAGGCTTATTCTAATCCAATTAGGGTTTTTAACCAATCTTGTGCATCCAATATGTGATTTTGTGTCATTTTGAGTCATTGGTTGAACATTTAGGTCATTTTCGTCATCCCTACGCTTATTCTAATCTAATTAGGGTTTTTAACCAATCTTGTGCATCCAATATGTGATTTTGTGTCATTTTTTGTCATTGGTTGAACATTTAGGTCATTTTCGTCCTCCCTAGGCTTATTCTTATCCAATTAGGGTTTTTAACCAAATTTGTGCACCCAATATGTGATTTTGTGTCATTTTGTGTCATTGGTTGAACATTTAGGTCATTTTCGTCCTCCCTAGGCTTATTCTAATCCAATTAGGGTTTTTAACCAATCTTGTGCATCCAATATGTGATTTTGTGTCATTTTGTGTCATTGGTTGAACATTTAGGTCATTTTCGTCCTCCCTAGGCTTATTCTAATCCTATTAGGGTTTTTAACCAATCTTGTGCATTCAATATGTGATGTTGTGTCATTGGTTGAAAATTTAGGTCATTTTCATCCTCCCTAGGCTTATTCTAATCCAATTAGGGTTTTTAACCAATCTTGTGCATCCAATTTGTGATTTTGTTTCATTTTGTGTCATTGGTTGAACATTTAGATCATTTTCGTCCTCCCTAGGCTTATTCTAATCCAATTAGGGTTTTTAACCAATCTTGTGCATCCAATATGTGATTTTGTGTCATTTTGTGTCATTGGTTGAACATTTAGGTCATTTTCGTCCTCCCTAGGCTTATTCTAATCCAATTAGGATTTTTAACCAATCTTGTGCATCCAATATGTGACTTTGTGTTATTTTGTGTAATTGGTTGAAAATTTAGGTCATTTTCGTCGTCCCTAGGCTTATTCTAATCCAATTAGGGTTTTAAACCAATCTTGTGCATTCAATATGTGATTTTGTGTCATTGGTTGAACATTTAGGTCATTTTCGTCCTCCCTAGGCTTATTCTAATCCAATTAGGGTTTTTAACAAATCTTGTGCATCCAATATGTGATTTTTTGTCATTTTGTGTCATTGGTTGAACATTTAGGTCATTTTCGTCCTCCCTAGGCTTATTCTAATCCAATTAGGGTTTTTAACCAATCTTGTGCATCCAATATGTGATTTTGTGTCATTTTGTGTCATTGGTTGAACATTTAGGTCATTTTCGTCCTCCCTAGGCTTATTCTAATCCAATTAGGGTTTTTAACCAATCTTGTGCATCCAATATGTGATTTTGTGTCATTTTGTGTCATTGGTTGAACATTTAGGTCATTTTCGTCCTCCCTAGGCTTATTCTAATCCAATTAGGGGTTTTAAACAATGTTGTGCATCCAATAAGTCATTTTGTGTCATTGGTTGAACATTTAGGTCATTTTCGTCCTCCCTAGGCTTATTCTAATTTAATTAGGGTTTTTATCCAATCTTGTGCATCCAATATGTGATTTTGTGTCATTGGTTGAACGTTTAGGTCATTTTCGTCCTCCCTAGGCTTATTCTAATCCAATTAGGGTTTTTAACCAATCTTGTGCATCCAATATGTGATTTTGTGTCATTTTGTGTCATTGGTTGAACATTTAGGTCATTTTCGTCCTCCCTAGGCTTATTCTAATCCAATTAGGGTTTTTAACCAATCTTGTGCATCCAATATGTGATTTTGTGTCATTTTGTGTCATTGGTTGAACATTTAGGTCATTTTCGTCCTCCCTAGGCTTATTCTAATCGAATTAGGGTTTTTAACCAATCTTGTGCATCCAATATGTGATTTTATGTCATTGGTTGAACATTTAGGTCATTTTCGTCCTCCCTAGGCTTATTCTAATCCAATTAGGGTTTTTAACCAATCTTGTGCATCCAATATGTGATTTTGTGTCATTTTGTGTCATTGGTTGAACATTTAGGTCATTTTCTTCCTCCCTAGGCTTATTCTAATCCAATTAGGGTTTTTATCCAATCTTATGCATCCAATATGTGATTTTGTGTCATTGGTTGAACATTTAGGTCATTTTCGTCCTCCCTAGGCTTATTCTAATCCAATTAGGGTTTTTAACCAATCTTGTCCATCCAATATGTGATTTTGTGTCATTGGTTGAACATTTAGGTCATTTTCGTCCTCGCTAGGCTTTTTCTAATCCAATTCGGGTTATTAACCAATCTTGTGCATCCAATATGTGATTTTGTGTCATTGGTTGAACATTTAGGTCATTATCGTCCTCCCTAGGCTTATCCTAATCCAATTAGGGTTTTTAACCAATCTTGTGCATCCAATATGTGATTTTGTACCATTGGTTGAACATTTAGGTCATTTTCGTCCTCCATAGCCTTATTCTCATCCAATTAGGGTTTTTAACCAATATTGTGCATCCAATATGTGATTTTGTGTCATTTTGGGTCATTGGTTGAACTTTTAGGTCATTTTCGTCCTCCCTAGGCTTATTCTAATCCAATTAGGGTTTTTAACCAATCTTGTGCATCCAATATGTGATTTTGTGTCATTGGTTAAACATTTAGGTCATTTTCGTCCTCCCTAGGCTTATTCTAATCCAATTAGGGTTTTTAACCAATCTTGTGCATCCAATATGTGATTTTGTGTCATTTTGTGTCATTGGTTGAACATTTAGGTCATTATCGTCTTCCCTAGGCTTATTCTAATCCAGTCAAGGTTTTAAACCCACCTTGTGCATCCAATATGTGATTCTGTGTCATTTTGTGTCATTGGTTGAACATTTAGGTCATTATCGTCCTTCCTAGGCTTATTCTAATACAGTTAGGGTTTTTAACCAATCTCGGGCATCCAATATGTGATTTTGTGTCATTGGTTGAACATTTAGGTCATTATCGTCTTCCCTAGGCTTATTCTAATCCAGTTAGGGTTTTTAACCAATCTTGTGCATCCAATATGTGATTTTGTGTCATTCTGTGTCATTGGTTGAACATTTAGGTCAGTTTCGTCCTCCCTAGGCTTATTCTAATCCAATTAAGGTTTTTAACCAATCTTGTGCATCCAATATGTGATTTTGTGTCATTTTGTGTCATTGGTTGAACATTTAGGTCATTTTCGTCCTCCCTAGGCTTATTCTAATCCAATTAGGGTTTTTAACCAATCTTGTGCATCCAATATGTGATTTTGTGTCATTTTGTGTCATTGGTTGAACATTTAGGTCATTTTCGTCCTCCCTAGGCTTATTCTAATCTAATTTGGGTTTTTAACCAATCTTGTGCATCCAATATGTGATTTTGTGTCATTTTGTGTCATTGGTTGAACATTTAGGTCATTTTCGTCCTCCCTAGGCTTATTCTAATCCAATTAAGGTTTTTAACCAATCTTGTGCATCCAATATGTGATTTTGTGTCATTTTGTGTCATTGGTTGAACATTTAGGTCATTTTCGTCCTCCCTAGGCTTATTCTAATCCAATTAGGGTTTTTAACCAATCTTGTGCATATAATAAGTGATTTTGTGTCATTGGTAATCCAATTAGGTCATTTTCGTCATCGCTAGGCTTATTCTAATCCAATTAGGGTTTTTAACCAATCTTGTGCATCCAATATGTGATTTTGTGTCATTTTGTGTCATTGATTGAACATTTAGGTCATTTTCGTCCTCCCTAGGCTTATTCTAATCCAATTACGGTTTTTAACCAATCTTGTGCATCCAATATGTGATTTTGTGTTATTGGTTGAACATTTAGGTCATTTTCGTCCTCCCTAGGCTTATTCTAATCCAATTAAGGTTTTTAACCAATCTTGTGCATCCAATATGTGATTTTGTGTCATTTTGTGTCATTGGTTGAACATTTAGGTCATTTTCGTCCTCCCTAGGCTTATTCTAATCCAATTAGGGTTTTTAACCAATCTTGTGCATCCTATATGTGATTTTGTGTCATTGGTTGAACATTTAGGTCATTTTTGTCCTCCATAGGCTTATTCTAATCCAATTACGGTTTTTAACCAATCTTGTGCATCCAATATGTGATTTTGTGTCATTTTGTGTCATTGGTTGAACATTTAGGTCATTTTCGTCCTCCCTAGGCTTATTCTAATCCAATTAGGGTTTTTAACCAATCTTGTGTATCAAATATGTGATTTTGTGTCATTTTGTGTCATTTTGTGTCATTGGTTGAACATATAGGTCATTTTCGTCCTCCCTAGGCTTATTCTAATCCAATTAGGGTTTTTAACCAATCTTGTGTATCCAATATGTGATTTTGTGTCATTTTGTGTCATTGGTTGAACATTTAGGTCATTTTCGTCCTCCCTAGGCTTATTCTAATCCAATTACGAGTTTTAACCAATCTTGTGCATCCAATATGTGATTTTGTGTCATTGGTTGAACATTTAGGTCATTTTTGTCCTCCCTAGGCTTATTCTAATCCAATTAAGGTTTTTAACCAATCTTGTGCATCCAATATGTGATTTTGTGTCATTTTGTGTCATTGGTTGAACATTTAGGTCATTTTCGTCCTCCCTAGGCTTATTCTAATCCAATTACGAGTTTTAACCAATCTTGTGCATCCAATATGTGATTTTGTGTCATTGGTTGAACATTTAGGTCATTTTTGTCCTCCCTAGGCTTATTCTAATCCAATTAGGGTTTTTAACCAATCTTGTGCATCCAATATGTGATTTTGTCATTGGTTGAACATTTAGGTCATTTTCGTCCTCCCTAGGCTTATTCTAATCCAATTAGGGTTTTTAACCAATCTTGTGCATCCAATATGTGATTTTGTGTCATTGGTTGAACATTTAGGTCATTTTCGTCTTCCCTAGGCTTATTCCAATCCAGTTAGGGTTTTTAACCAATCTTTTGCACCCAATATGTCATTTTGTGTCATTGGTTGAACATTTAGGTCATTTTCGTCCTCCATAGGCTTATTCTAATCCAATTAGGGTTTTTAGCCAATCTTGTGCATCCAATATGTGATTTTGTGTCATTTTGTGTCATTGGTTGAACATTTAGGTCATTTTCGTCCTCCCTAGGCTTATTCTAATCCAATTAGGGTTTTTAACCAATCTTGTGCATCCAATATGTGATTTTGTGTCATTTTGTGTCATTGGTTGAACATTTAGGTCATTTTCGTCCTCCCTAGGCTTATTCTAATCCAATTAAGGTTTTTAACCAATCTTGTGCATCCAATATGTGATTTTGTGTCATTGGTTGAACATTTAGGTCATTATCGTCCTCCCTAGGCTTAATCTAATCCAATTAGGGTTTTTAACCAATCTTGTGCATCCAATATGTCATTTAGTGTCATTGGTTGAACATTTAGGTCATTTTCGTCCTCCCTTGGGTTATTCTTATCCAATTATGGTTTTTAACAAATCTTGTGCATCCAATATGTGATTTTGTGTCATTTTGTATCATTGGTTGAACATTTAGGTCATTTTCGTCCTCCCTAGGCTTATTCTAATCCAATTAGGGTTTTTAACCAATCTTGTGCATCCAATATGTGATTTTGTGTCATTTTGTGTCATTGGTTGAACATTTAGGTCATTTTCGTCCTCCCTAGGCTTATTCTAATCAATTTAGGGTTTTTAACCAATCTTGTGCATCCAATATGTGATTTTGTGTCATTTTGTGTCATTGGTTGAACATTTAGGTCATTTTCGTCCTCCCTAGGCTTATTCTAATCCAATTAGGGTTTTTAACCAATCTTGTGCATCCAATATGTCATTTTTTGTCATTTTGTGTCATTGGTTGAACATTTACGTAATTTTCGTCCTCCCTTAGCTTATTCTAAACCAATTAGGGTTTTTAACCAATCTTGTGCATCCAATATGTGATTTTGTGTCATTTTGTGTCATTTGTTGAACATTTAGGTCATTTTCGTCCTCCCTAGGCTTATTCTAATCCAATTAGGGTTTTTAACCAATCTTGTGCATCCAATATGTGATTTTGTGTCATTGGTTAAACATTTAGGTCATTTTCGTCCTCCCTAGGCTTATTCTAATCCAATTAGGGTTTTTAACCAATCTTGTGCATCCAATATGTGATTTTGTGTCATTTTGTATCATTGGTTGAACATTTAGGTCATTTTCGTCCTCCCTAGGCTTATTCTAATCTAATTCGGGTTTTTAACCAATCTTGTGCATCCAATATGTGATTTTGTGTCATTGGTTGAACATTTAGGTCATTTTCGTCCTCCCTAGGCTTATTCTAATCCAATTAGGGTTTTTAACCAATCTTGTGCATCCAATATGTGATTTTTTGTCATTTTGTGTCATTGTTTGAACATTTAGGTCATTTTCGTCCTCCCTAGGCTTATTCTAATCCAATTAGGGTTTTTAACCAATCTTGTGCATCCAATATGTGATTTTGTGTCATTTTGTGTCATTGGTTGAACATTTAGGTCATTTTCGTCCTCCCTAGGCTTATTCTAATCCAATTAGGTTTTAACCAATCTTGTGCATCCAATATGTGATTTTGGGTCATTTTGTGTCATTGGTTCAACTTTTACGTCATTTTCGTCCTCCTAGGCTTATTCTAATCCAATTAGGGTTTTTAACCAATCTTGTGCATCCAATATGTGATTTTGTGTCATTTTGTGTCATTGGTTGAACATTTAGGTCATTTTCGTCCTCCCTAGGCTTATTCTAATCCTATTAGGGTTTTTAACCAATCTTGTGCATCCAATATGTGATTTTGTGTCATTTTGTGTCATTGGTTGAACATTTAGGTCATTTTTGTCCTCCCTAGGCTTATTCTAATCCAATTAGGGTTTTTAACCAATCTTGTGCATGCAATATGTGATTTTGTGTCATTGGTTGAACATTTAGGTCATTTTCGTCCTCCCTAGGCTTATTCAAATCCAATTAGGGTTTTTAACCAATCTTGTGCATCCAATATGTGATTTTGTGTCATTGGTTGAACATTTAGGTCATTTTCGTCCTCCCTAGGCTTATTCTAATCCTATTAGGGTTTTTAACCAATCTTGTGCATCCAATATGTGATTTTGTGTCATTTTGTGTCATTGGTTGAACATTTAGGTCATTTTCGTGCTCCCTAGGCTTATTCTAATCCAATTAAGGTTTTCAACCAATCTTGTGCATCCAATATGTGATTTTGTGTCATTTTGTGTCATTTGTTGAACATTTAGGTCATTATCGTCTTCCCTAGGCTTATTCTAATCCAGTAAGGGTTTTTAACCCATCTTGTGCATCCAATATGTGATTCTGTGTCATTTTGTGTCATTGGTTGAACATTTAGGTCATTCTCGTCCTCTCTAGGCTTATTTTAATCCAATTAGGGTTTTTAACCAATCTTTTGCATCCAATATGTGATTTTGTGTCATTTTGTGTCATTGGTTGAACATTTAGGTCATTTTCGTCCTCCCTAGGCTTATTCTAATCCAATTAGGGTTTTTAACCAATCTTGTGCATCCAATGTGTGATTTTGTGTCATTTTGTGTCATTGGTTGAACATTTAGGTCATTTTCGTCTTCCCTAGGCTTATTCTAATCCTATTAGGGTTTTTAACCAATCTTGTGCATCCAATATGTGATTTTGTGTCATTGGTTGAACATTTGGGTCATTTTCGCCTTGCAAGGCTTATTCTAATCCAATTAGGGTTTTTAACCAATCTTGTGCATCCAATATGTGATTTTGTGTCATTTTGTATCATTGGTTGAACATTTAGGTCATTTTCATCGTCCCTAGGCTTATTCTAATCCAATTAGGGTTTTTAACCAATCTTGTGCATCCAATATGTGATTTTGTGTCATTTTGTGTCATTGGTTGAACATTTAAGTCATTTTCGTCCTCCCTAGGCTTATTTTAATCCAATTAGGGTTTTTAACCAATCTTGTGGATCAAATATGTGATTTTGTGTCATTTTGTGTCATTGGTGAAACATTTAGGTCATTTTCGTCCTCCCTAGGCTTATTCTAATCCAATTAGGGTTTTTAACCAATGTTGTGCATCCAATATGTGATTTTGTGTCATTGGTTGAACATTTAGGTCATTTTCGTCCTCCCTAGGCTTATTCTAATCCAATTAAGGTTTTTAACCAATCTTGTGCATCCAATATGTGATTTTGTGTCATTTTGTGTCATTGGTTGAACATTTAGGTCATTTTCGTCCTCCCTAGGCTTATTCTAATACAATTACGGTTTTTAACCAATCTTGTGCATCCAATATGTGATTTTGTGTCATTGGTTGAACAATTAGGTCATTTTCGTCCTCCCTAGGCTTATTCTAATCCAATTAGGGTTTTTAACCAATCTTGTGCATCCAATATGTGATTTTGTGTCATTTTGTGTCATTGGTTGAACATTTAGGTCATTTTCGTCCTCCCTAGGCTTATTCTAATCCAATTATGGTTTTTAACCAATCTTGTGCATCAATTATGTGATTTTGTGTCATTTTGTGTCATTGTTTGAACATTTAGGTCATTTTCGTCCTCCCTAGGCTTATTCTCATCCAATTATGGTTTTTAACCAATCTTGTGCATCCAATATGTGATTTTGTGTCATTTTGTGTCATTGGTTGAACATTTAGGTCATTTTCGTCCTCCCTAGGCTTATTCTAATCCAATTAAGGTTTTTAACCAATCTTGTGCATCCAATATGTGATTTTGTGTCATTTTGTGTCATTTGTTGAACATTTAGGTCATTATCGTCTTCCCTAGGCTTATTCTAATCCAGTAAGGGTTTTTAACCCATCTTGTGCATCCAATATGTGATTCTGTGTCATTTTGTGTCATTGGTTGAACATTTAGGTCATTTTCTTCCTCCCTAGGCTTATTCTAATCCAATTAGGGTTTTTAACCAATCTTGTGCATCCAATATGTGATTTTGTGTCATTGGTTGAAAATTTAGGTCATTTTCGTCTTGATAGGCTTATTCTAATCCAATTAGGGTTTTTAACCAATCTTGTGCATCCAATATGTCATTTTGTGTCATTGGTTGAACATTTAGGTCATTTTCGTCCTCACTAGGCTTTTTCTAATCCAATTCGGGTTTTTAACCAATCTTGTGCATCCAATATGTGATTCTGTGTCATTGGTTGAACATTTAGGTCATTTTCGTCCTCCCTAGGCTTATCCTAATCCAATTAGGGTTTTTAACCAATCTTGTGCATCCAATATGTGATTTTGTACCATTGGTTGAACATTTAGGTCATTTTCGTCCTCCATAGCCTTATTCTAATCCAATTAGGGTTTTTAACCAATATTGTGCATCCCATATGTGATTTTGTGTCATTTTGGGTCATTGGTTGAACTTTTAGGTCATTTTCGTTCTCCCTAGGCTTATTCTAATCCAATTAGGGTTTTTAACCAATCTTGTGCATCCAATATGTGATTTTGTGTCATTGGTTAAACATTTAGGTCATTTTCGTCCTCCCTAGGCTTATTCTAATCCAATTAGGGTTTTTAACCAATCTTGTGCATCCAATATGTGATTTTGTGTCATTTTGTGTCATTGGTTGAACTTTTAGGTCAATTTCGTCCTCCCTAGGCTTATTCTAATCCAATTAGGGTTTTTAACCAATCTTTTGCATCCAATATGTGATTTTGTGTCATTTTGTGTCATTGGTTGAACATTTAGGTCATTTTCGTCCTCCCTAGGCTTATTCTAATCCAATTATGGTTTTTAACCAATCTTGTGCATCCAATATGTGATTTTGTATGATTGGTTGAACATTTAGGTCATTTTCGTCCTCGCTATGCTTATTCTAATCCAATTAGGGTTTTTAACCAATCTTGTGCATCCAATATGTGATTTTGTGTGATTGGTTGAACATCTAGGTCATTTTCGTCCTCCCTAGGCTTATTCTAATCCAATTAGGGTTTTTAACCAATCTTGTGCATCCAATATGTGATTTTGTGTCATTTTGTGTCATTGGTTGAACATTTAGGTCATTTTCGTCCTCCCTAGGCTTATTCTAATGCAATTAAGGTTTTTAACCAATCTTGTGCATCCAAGGTGTGATTTTGTGTCATTGGTTGAACATTTAGGTCATTTTCGTCCTTGCTATGCTTATTCTAATCCAATTAGGGTTTTTAACCAATCTTGTGCATCCAATATGTGATTTTGTGTCATTGGTTGAACATTTAGGTCATTTTCGTCCTCCTTAGGCTTATTCTAATCCAATTAAGGTTTTTAACCAATCTTGTGCATCCAATATGTGATTTTGTGTCATTTTGTGTCATTGGTTGAACATTTAGGTCATTTTCGTCCTCCCTAGGCTTATTCTAATCCAATTAGGGTTTTTAACCAATCTTGTGCATCCAATATGTGATTTTGTGTCATTGGTTGAACATTTAGTTCATTTTCGTCCTCCCTAGGCTTATTCTATTCCATTTAGGGTTTTTAACCAATCTTCTGCATCCAATATGTGATTTTGTGTCATTTTGTGTCATTGGTTCAACATTTAGGTCATTTTCGTCCTCCCTAGGGTTATTTTAATCCAATTAGGATTTTTAACCAATCTTGTGCATCCAATATGTGATTTTGTGTCATTTTGTGTCATTGGTTGAACATTTAGGTCATTTTCGTCCTCCCTAGGCTTATTCTAATCCAATTAGGGTTTTTAACCAATCTTGTGCATCCAATATGTGATTTTGTGTCATTTTGTGTCATTGGTTGAACAATTAGGTCATTTTCGTCCTTGCTAGGCTTATTCTAATCCAATTAGGGTTTTTAACCAATCTTGTGCATCCAATATGTGATTTTGTGTCATTGGTTGAACATTTAGGTCATTTTCGTCCTCCCTAGGCTTATTCTAATCCAATTAGGGTTTTTAACCAATCTTGTGCATCCAATATGTGATTTTTTTATCATTTTGTGTTATTGGTTGAACATTTAGGTCATTTTCGTCCTCCCTAGGCTTATTCTAATCCAATTAGGGTTTTTAACCAATCTGCTGCATCCAATATGTGATTTTGTGTCATTGGTTGAACATTTAGGTCATTTTCGTCCTCCCTAGGCTTATTCTAATCCAATTAGGGTTTTTAACCAATCTTGTGCATCCAATATGTGATTTTGTGTCATTGGTTGAACATTTAGGTCATTTTCGTCCTCCCTAGGCTTATTCTAATCCAATTAGGGTTTTTAACCAATCTTGTGCATCCAATATGTGATTTTGTGTCATATTGTGTCATTGGTTGAACATTTAGGTCATTTTCGTCCTCCCTAGGCTTATTCTAATCCAATTAGGGTTTTTAACCAATCTTGTGCATCCAATATGTGATTTAGTGTCATTTTGTGTCATTGGTTGAACATTTAGGTCATTTTCGTCCTCGCTAGGCTTATTCTAATCCAATTAGGGTTTTTAACCAATCTTGTGCATCCAATATGTGATTTTGTGTCATTGGTTGAACATTTAGGTCATTTTCGTCCTCCCTAGGCTTATTCTAATCCTATTAGGGTTTTTAACCAATCTTGTGCATCCAATATGTGATTTTGTGTCATTTTGTGTCATTGGTTGAACATTTAGGTCATTTTCGTCTTCCCTAGGCTTATTCTAATCCAATTAGGGTTTTTAACCAATCTTGTGCATCCAATATGTGATTTTGTGTCATTTTATGTCATTGGTTGAACATTTAGGTCATTTTCGTCCTCCCTAGGCTTATTCTAATCCAATTAGGGTTTTTAACCAATCTTGAGCATCCAATATGTGATTTTGTGTCATTTTGTGTCATTGGTTGAACATTTAGGTCATTTTCGTCCTCCCTAGGCTTATTCTAATCCAATTAGGGTTTTTAACCAATCTTGTGCATCCAATATGTGATATTGTGTCATTGGTTGATCATTTAGGTCATTTTCGTCCTCCCTAGGCTTATTCTAATCCAATTAGGGTTTTTAACCAATCTTGTGCATCCAATATGTGATTTTGTGTCATTGGTTGAACATTTAGGTCATTTTCGTCCTCCCTAGGCTTATTCTAATCCAATTAAGGTTTTTAACCAATCTTGTGCTTTCAATGTGTGATTTTGTGTCATTTTGTGTCATTGGTTGAACATTTAGGTCATTTTCGTCCTCC
This sequence comes from Cicer yamashitae, assembly GCA_037974755.1. Lineage (NCBI taxonomy): Eukaryota > Viridiplantae > Streptophyta > Magnoliopsida > Fabales > Fabaceae > Cicer > Cicer yamashitae. Next base: position 10,782,429 of record JBBPBQ010000008.1, on the reverse strand, counting down.
TTAGGCTTATTTTAATCCAATTAGGGTTTTTAACCAATCTTGTGCATCCAATATGTGATTTTGTGTCATTGGTTGAACATTTAGGTCATTTTCGTCCTCCCTAGGCTTATTCTAATCCAATTAGGGTTTTAACCATTCTTGTGCATCCAAAATGTGATTTTGTGTGATTTTGTGTCATTGGTTGAACATTTAGGTCATTTTCGTCCTCCCTAGGCTTATTCTAATCCAATTAGGGTTTTTAACCAATCTTGTGCATCCAATATGTGATTTTGTGTCATTGGTTGAACATTTAGGTCATTTTCGTCCTCCCTAGGCTTATTCTAATCCAATTAAGGTTTTTAACCAATCTTGTGCATCCAATATGTGATTTTGTGTCATTTTATATCATTGGTTGAACATTTAGGTCATTTTCGTCCTCCCTAGGCTTATTCTAATCCAATTAGGGTTTTTAACCAATCTTGTCCATCCAATATGTGATTTTGTGTCATTGGTTGAACATTTAGGTCATTTTCGTCCTCGCTAGGCTTTTTCTAATCCAATTCGGGTTTTTAACCAATCTTGTGCATCCAGTATGTGATTTTGTGTCATTGGTTGAACATTTAGGTCATTTTCGTCCTCCCTAGGCTTATCCTAATCCAATTAGGGTTTTTAACCAATCTTGTGCATCCAATATGTGATTTTGTACCATTGGTTGAACATTTAGGTCATTTTCGTCCTCCCTAGCCTTATTCTAATCCAATTATGGTTTTTAACCAATCTTGTGCATCCAATATGTGATTTTGTGTCATTTTGGGTCATTGGTTTAACATATAGGTCATTTTCGTCCTACCTAGACTTATTCTAATCCAATTAGGGTTTTTAACCAATCTTGTGCTTCCAATATGTGATTTTGTGTCATTGGTTGAACATTTAGGTCATTTTCGTCCTCCCTAGGCTTATTCTAATCCAATTAGGGTTTTTAACCAATCTTGTGCATCCAATATGTGATTTTGTGTCATTGGTTGAACATTTAGGTCATTTTCGTCCTCCCTAGGCTTATTCTAATCCAATTAGGGTTTTTAACCAATCTTGTGCATCCAATATGTGATTTTGTGTCACTGGTTGAACATTTAGGTCATTTTCATCCCCCTTAGGCTTATTCTAATCCAATTAGGGTTTTTAACCAATCTTGTGCATCCAATATGTGATTTTGTGTCATTTTGTGTCATAGGTTGAACATTGAGGTCATTTTCGTCCTCCCTAGGCTTATTCTATTCCAATTAGGGTTTTTAACCAATCTTGTGCATCCAATATTGGATTTTGTGTCATTGGTTGAACATTTAGGTCATTTTCGTCCTCCCTAGTCTTATTCTAATCCAATTAGGGTTTTTAACCAATCTTGTGCATCCAATATGTGATTTTGTGTCATTTTGTGTCATTGGTTGAACATTTAGGTCATTTTCGTCCTCCCTAGGCTTATTTTAATCCAATTAAGGTTTTTAACCAATCTTGTGCATCCAATGTGTGATTTTGTGTCATTTTGTGTCATTGGTTGAACATTTAGGTCATTTTCGTCCTCCCTAGGCTCTTTTTAATCTAATTAGTGTTTTTAACCAATCTTGTGCATCCAATATGTGATTTTGTGTCATTGGTTGAACATTTAGGTCATTTTCGTCCTCCCTAGGCTTATTCTAATCCTATTAGGGTTTTTAACCAATCTTGTGCATCCAATATGTGATTTTGTGTCATTTTGTGTCATTGGTTGAACATTTAGGTCATTTTCGTCCTCCCTAGGCTTATTCTAATCCAATTAAGGTTTTTAACCAATCTTGTGCATCCAATATGTGATTTTGTGTCATTTTGTGTCATTTGTTAAACATTTAGGTCATTATCGTCTTCCCTAGGCTTATTCTAATCCAGTAAGGGTTTTTAACCCATCTTGTGCATCCAATATGTGATTCTGTGTCATTTTGTGTCATTGGTTGAACATTTAGGTCATTTTCGTCCTCCCTAGGCTTATTCTAATCCAATTAGGGTTTTTAACCAATCTTGTGCATCCAATATGTGATTTTGTGTCATTGGTTGAACATTTAGGTCATTTTTGTCCTCCCTAGGCATATTCTAATCCATTTAGGGTTTTTAACCAATCTTGTGCATCCAATATGTGATTTTGTGTCATTTTGTGTCATTGGTTGAACATTTAGGTCATTTTCGTCCTCCCTAGGCTTATTCTAATCCAATTAGGGTTTTTAACCAATCTTGTGCATCCAATATGTGATTTTGTGTCATTGGTTGAACATTTTGGTCATTTTCGTCCTCCCTAGGCTTATTCTAATCCAATAAGGGTTTTTAACCAATCTTGTGCATCCAATATGTGATTTTGTGTCATTTTGTGTCATTGGTTGAACATTTAGGTCATTTTCGTCCTCCCTAGGCTTATTCTAATCCAATTAGGGTTTTTAACCAATCTTGTGCATCCAATATGTGATTTTGTGTCATTTTGTGTCATTTTGTGTCATTTTCTGTCATTGGTTGAACATTTAGGTCATTTTCGTCCTCCCTAGGCTTATTCTAATCCAATTAGGGTTTTTAACCACTCTTGTGCGTCCAATATGGGATTTTGTGTCATTGGTTGAACATTGAGGTCCTTTTCATCCTCCCTAGGTATATTCTAATCCAATTAGGGTTTTTAACCAATCTTGTGCATCCAATATGTGATTTTGTGTCATTTTGTGTCATTGGTTGAACATTTAGGTCATTTTCGTCCACCCTAGGCTTATTCTAATCCAATAAGGGTTTTTAACCAATCTTGTGCATCCAATATGTGATTTTGTGTCATTTTTTGTCATTGGTTGAACATTTAGGTCATTTTCGTCCTCCCTAGGCTTATTCTAATCCAATTAGGGTTTTTAACCAATCTTGTGCATCCAATATGTGATTTTGTGTCATTGGTTAAACATTTAGGTCATTTTCGTCCTCCCTAGGCTTATTCTAATCCAATTAGGGTTTTTAACCAATCTTGTGCATCCAATATTTGATTTTGTGTCATTTTGTGTCATTGGTTGAACATTTAGGATATTTTCGTCATCCCTAGGCTTATTCTAATCCAATTAGGGTTTTTAACCAATCTTGTGCATCCAATATTAGATTTTGTGTCATTTTGGGTCATTGGCTGAACATTTAGGTCATTTTCGTCCTCGCTAGGCTTATTCTAATCCAATTAGGGTTTTTAACCAATCTTGTGCATCCAATATGTGATTTTGTGTCATTGGTTGAACATTTAGGTCATTTTCGTCCTCCCTAGGCTTATTCTAATCCTATTAGGGTTTTTAACCAATCTTGTGCATCCAATATGTGATTTTGTGTCATTTTGTGTCATTGGTTGAACATTTAGGTCATTTTCGTGCTCCCTAGGCTTATTCTAATCCAATTAAGGTTTTCAACCAATCTTGTGCATCCAATATGTGATTTTGTGTCATTTTGTGTCATTTGTTGAACATTTAGGTCATTATCGTCTTCCCTAGGCTTATTCTAATCCAGTAAGGGTTTTTAACCCATCTTGTGCATCCAATATGTGATTCTGTGTCATTTTGTGTCATTGGTTGAACATTTAGGTCATTCTCGTCCTCTCTAGGCTTATTTTAATCCAATTAGGGTTTTTAACCAATCTTTTGCATCCAATATGTGATTTTGTGTCATTTTGTGTCATTGGTTGAACATTTAGGTAATTTTCGTCCTCCCTAGGCTTATTCTAATCCAATTAGGGTTTTTAACCAATCTTGGGTATCCAATATGTGATTTTGTGTCATTTTGTGTCATCAGTTGACCATTTAGGAAATTTTTTGTCCTCCCTAAGCTTATTCTAATCCAATTAGGGTTTTTAACCATTCTTGTGCATCCAATATGTGATTTTGTGTCATTTTGTGTCATTGGTTGAACATTTAGGTCATTTTCGTCCTCCCTAGGCTTATTCTAATCCAATTAGGGGTTTTAACCAATCTTGTGCATCCAATATGTGATTTTTTGTCATTTTGTGTCATTGGTTGACCATTTAGGTCATTTTCGTCCTTCCTAGACTTATTCTAATCCAACTAGGGTTTTTAACCAATCTTGTGCATCCAATATGTGATTTTTTGTCATTGGTTGAACATTTAGGTCATTTTCGTCCTCCCTAGGCTTATTCTAATCCAATTAGGGTTTTTAACCAATCTTGTGCATCCAATATGTGATTTTGTGTCATTTTGTGTCATTGGTTGAACATTTAGGTCATTTTCGTCCTCCCTAGGCTTATTCTAATATAATTAGGGTTTTTAACCAATCTTGTGCATCCAATATGTGATTTTGTGTCATTTTGTGTCATTGGTTGAACATTTAGGTCATTTTCGTCCTCCCTAGGCTTATTCTAATCCAATTAGGGTTTTTAACCAATCTTGTGCATCCAATATGTGATTTTGTGTCATTTTGTGTCATTGGTTGAACATTTAGGTCATTTTCGTCCTCCCTAGGCTTATTCTAATCAAAATAAGGTTTTTAACCAATCTTGTGCATCGAATATGTGATTTTGTGTCATTGGTTGAACATTTAGGTCATTTTCGTCCTCCCAAGGCTTATTCTAATCCAATTAAGGTTTTTAACCAAATATTGTGCATCCAATATGTGATTTTGTGTCATTTTGTGTCATTGGTTGAAGATTTAGGTCATTTTCGTCCACCCTAGGCTTATTCTAATCCAATTAGGGTTTTTAACAAATCTAGTGCATCCAATATGTGATTTTGTGTCATTTTGTGTCATTGGTTGAAGATTTAGGTCATTTTCGTCCTCCCTAGGCTTATTCTAATCCAAATAAGGTTTTTAACCAATCTTGTGCATCGAATATGTGATTTTGTGTCATTTTGTGTCATTGGTTGAACATTTAGGTCATTTTCGTCCTCCCAAGGCTTATTCTAATCCAATTAAGGTTTTTAACCAAATATTGTGCATGCAATATGTGATTTTGTGTCATTTTGTGTCATTGGTTGAAGATTTAGGTCATTTTCGTCCACCCTAGGCTTATTCTAATCCAATTAGGGTTTTTAACAAATCTAGTGCATCCAATATGTGATTTTGTGTCATTTTGTGTCATTGGTTGAAGATTTAGGTCATTTTCGTCCTCCCTAGGCTTATTCTAATCCAAATAAGGTTTTTAACCAATCTTGTGCATCGAATATGTGATTTTGTGTCATTTTGTGTCATTGGTTGAACATTTAGGTCATTTTCGTCCTCCCTAGGCTTAATCTAATCCAATTAGTGTTTTTAACCAATCTTGTGTATCCAATATGTGATTTTGTGTCATTTGGTGTCATTGGTTGAACATTTAGGTCATTTTCGTCCTCCCTAGGCTTAATCTAATCCAATTAGGGTTTTTAACCAATCTTGTGTATCCAATATGTGATTTTGTGTCATTTGGTGTCATTGGTTGAACATTTAGGTCATTTTCGTCCTCCCTAGGCTTAATCTAATCCAATTAGGGTTTTTAACCAATCTTGTGCATCCAATATGTGATTTTATGTCATTGGTTGAACATTTAGGTCATTTTCGTCCTCCCTTGGGTTATTCTTATCCAATTAGGGTTTTTAACAAATCTAGTGCATCCAATATGTGATTTTGTGTCATTTTGTGTCATTGGTTGAACATTTAGGTCATTTTCGTCCTCCCTAGGCTTATTCTAATCCAATTAAGGTTTTTAACCAATCTTGTGCATCCAATATGTGATTTTGTGTCATTTTGTGTCATTTGTTGAACATTTAGGTCATTATCGTCTTCCCTAGGCTTATTCTAATCCAATAAGGGTTTTTAACCCATCTTGTGCATCCAATATGTGATTCTGTGTCATTTTGTGTCATTGGTTGAACATTTAGGTCATTTTCGTCCTCCCTAGGCTTATTCTAATCCAATTAGGGTTTTTAACCAATCTTGTGCATCCAATATGTGATTTTGTGTCATTGGTTGCACATTTAGGTCATTTTCATCCTCCCTATGCTTATTCTAATCCAATTAGGGTTTTTAACCAATCTTGTGCATCCAATATGTGATTTTGTGTCATTGGTTGCACATTTAGGTCATTTTCGTCCTCCCTAGGCTTATTCTAATCCAATTAGGGTTTTTAACCAATCTTGTGCATCCAATATGTGATTTTGTGTCATTGGTTGAACATTTAGGCAAATTTCGTCCTCGCTAGGCTTATTCTAATCCAATTAAGATTTTTAACCAATCTTATGCATCCAATATGTGATTTTGTGTCATTGGTTGCACATTTAGGTCATTCTCGTCCTCCCTAGGCTTATTCTAATCCAATTAGGGTTTTTAACCAATCTTGTGCATCCAATATGTGATTTTGTGTCATTGGTTGCACATTTAGGTCATTTTCGTCCTCCCTAGGCTTATTCTAATCCAATTAGGGTTTTTAACCAATCTTGTGCATCCATTATGTGATTTTGTGTCATTGGTTGCACATTTAGGTCATTTTCGTCCTCCCTAGGCTTATTCTAATCCAATTAGGGTTTTTAACCAATCTTGTGCATCCAATATGTGATTTTGTGTCATTTTGTGTCATTGGTTGAACATTTAGATCATTTTCGTCCTCCCTAAGCTTATTCTAATCCAATTAGGGTTTTTAACCAATATTGTGCATCCAATATGTGATTTTGTGTCATTTTGTGTCATTGGTTGAACATTTAGGTCATTTTCGTCCTCCCTAGGCTTATTCTAATCCAATTAGGGTTTTTAACCAATCTTGTGCATCCAATATGTGATTTTGTGTCATTGGTTAAACATTTAGGTCATTTTCATCCTCCCTAGGCTTATTCTAATCCAATTAGGGTTTTTAACCAATCTTGTGCATCCAATATGTGATTTTGTGTCATTTTGTGTCATTGGTTGAACATTTAGGTCATTTTCGTCATCCCTAGGCTTATTCTAATCCAATTAGGTTTTAACCAATCTTGTGCATCCAATATGTGATTTTGTGTCATTTTGTGTCATTGGTTCAACTTTTAGGTCATTTTCGTCCTCCGAGGCTTATTCTAATCCAATTAGGGTTTTTAACCAATCTTGTGCATCCAATATGTGATTTTGTGTCATTTTGTGTCATTGGTTGAACATTTAGGTCATTTTCGTCCTCTCTAGGCATATTCTAATCCAATTAGGGTTTTTAACCAATCTTGTGCATCCAATATGTGATTTTGTGTCATTGGTTGAACATTTAGGTCATTTTCGTCCTCCCTAGGCTTATTCTAATCCAATTAGGGTTTTTAACCACTCTTTTGCATATAATAAGTGATTATGTGTCATTGGTAATCCAATTAGGTCATTTTTGTCCTCCCTAGGCTTATTCTAATCCAATTAGGGTTTTTAACCAATCTTGGGCATCCAATATGTGATTTTGTGTTATTTTGTGTCATTGGTTGAACATTTAGGTCATTTTCGTCCTTCCTAGGCTTATTCTAACCCAATTAGGGTTTTTAACCAATCTTGTGCATCCAATATGTGATTTTGTGTCATTTTGTGTCATTGGTTGAACATTTAGGTCATTTTCGTCCTCCCTAGGCTTATTCTAATCCAATTAGGGTTTTTAACCAATCTTGTGCATCCAATATGTGATTTTGTGTCATTGGTTGAAAATTTAGGTCATTTTCGTCTTGATAGGCTTATTCTAATCCAATTAGGGTTTTTAACCAATCTTGTTCATCCAATATGTCATTTTGTGTCATTGGTTGAACATTTAGGTCATTTTCGTCCTCGCTAGGCTTTTTCTAATCCAATTTGGGTTTTTAACCAATCTTGTGCATCCAATATGTGATTCTGTGTCATTGGTTGAACATTTAGGTCATTTTCGTCCTCCCTAGGCTTATCCTAATCGAATTAGGGTTTTTAACCAATCTTGTGCATCCAATATGTGATTTTGTACCATTGGTTGAACATTTAGGTCATTTTCGTCCTCCATAGCCTTATTCTAATCCAATTAGGGTTTTTAACCAATATTGTGCATCCAATATGTGATTTTGTGTCATTTTGTGTCATTGGTTGAACATTTAGGTCATTTTCGTCCTCCCTAGACTTATTATAATCCTATTAGGGGTTTTAACCAATCTTGTGCATCCAATATGTGATTTTGTGTCATTTTGTGTCATTGGTTGAACATTTAGGTCATTTTCGTCCTCCCTAGGCTCTTTTTAATCCAATTAGGGTTTTTAACCAATCTTGTATATCCAATATGTGATTTTGTGTCATTGGTTAAACATTTAGGTCATTTTTGTCCTCCTTAGGCTTATTCTAATCCAATTACGGTTTTTAACCAATCTTGTGCATCCAATTTGTGATTTTGTGTCATTTTGTGTCATTGGTTGAACATTTAGGTCATTCTCGTCCTCCCTAGGCTTATTTTAATCCAATTAGGGTTTTTAACCAAT
>JBBPBQ010000008.1:10746919-10773892 GCA_037974755.1 Cicer yamashitae | reverse complement strand
TTTTTAACCAATCTTGTGCATCCAATGTGTGATTTTATGTCATTTTGTGTCATTGGTTGAACATTTAGGTCATTTTCGTCCTCCCTAGGCTCTTTTTAATCCAATTAGGGTTTTTAACCAATCTTGTATATCCAATATGTGATTTTGTGTCATTGGTTAAACATTTAGGTCATTTTTGTCCTCCCTAGGCTTATTCTAATCCAATTAGGGTTTTTAACCAATCTTGTGCATCCAATTTGTGATTTTGTGTCATTTTGTGTCATTGGTTGAACATTTAGGTCATTCTCGTCCTCTCTAGGCTTATTTTAATCCAATTAGGGTTTTTAACCAATCTTGTGCATCCAATATGTCATTTTGTGTCATTTTGTGTCATTGGTTGAACATTTAGGTCATTTTCGTCCTCGCTAGGCTTTTTCTAATCCAATTCGGGTTTTTAACCAATCTTGTGCATCCAATATATGATTCTGTGTCATTGGTTGAACATTTAGGTCATTTTCGTCCACCCTAGGCTTATCCTAATCCAATTAGGGTTTTTAACCAATCTTGTGCATCCAATATGTGATTTTGTACCATTGGTTGAACATTTAGGTCATTTTCGTCCTCCATAGCCTTATTCTAATCCAATTAGGGTTTTTAACCAATATTGTGCATCCCATATGTGATTTTGTGTCATTTTGGGTCATTGGTTGAACTTTTAGGTCATTTTCGTTCTCCCTAGGCTTATTCTAATCCAATTAGGGTTTTTAACCAATCTTGTGCATCCAATATGTGATTTTGTGTCATTGGTTAAACATTTAGGTCATTTTCGTCCTCCCTAGGCTTATTCTAATCCAATTAGGGTTTTTAACCAATCTTGTGCATCCAATATGTGATTTTGTGTCATTGGTTAAACATTTAGGTCATTTTCGTCCTCCCTATGCTTATTCTAATCCAATTTAACCAATCTTGTGCATCCAATATGTCATTTTGTGTCATTTTGTGTCATTGGTTGAACATTTAGGTCATTTTCTTCCTCCCAAGGCTTATTCTAATCCAATTAGGGTTTTTAACCAATCTTGTGCATCCAATATGTGATTTTGTGTCATTTTGTGTCATTGGTTGAACATTTAGGTCATTTTCGTCCTCCCTAGGCTTATTCTAATCCAATTAGGGTTTTTAACCAATCTTGTGCATCCAATATGTGATTTTGTGTCATTATGTGTCATTGGTTGAACATTTAGGTCATTTTGGTCCTCCCTAGGCATATTCTAATCCAATTAGGGTTTTTAACCAATCTTGTGCATCCAATATGTGATTTTGTGTCATTTTGTGTCATTGGTTGAACATTTAGGTCATTTTCGTCCTCCCTAGGCTTATTCTAATCCAATTAGGGTTTTTAACCAATCTTGTGCATCCAGTATGTGATTTTGTGTCATTGATTGAACATTTAGGTCATTTTCGTCCTCCCTAGGCTAATTCTAATCCAATTAGGGTTTTTAACCAATCTTGTGCATCCAATATGTGATTTTGTGTCATTTTTTGTCATTGGTTGAACATTTAGGTCATTTTCGTCCTCCCTAGGCTAATTCTAATCCAATTAGGGTTTTTAACCAATCTTGTGCATCCAATATGTGATTTTGTGTCATTTTGTGTCATTGGTTGAACATTTAGGTCATTTTCGTCCTCCCTAGGCTTATTATAATCCAATTAAGTTTTTTATCCAATCTTGTGCATCCAATATGTGATTTTGTGTCATTTTGTGTCATTGGTTGAACATTTAGGTCATTTTCGTCCTCCCTAGGCTTATTCTAATCCAATTAGGGTTTTTAACCAATCTTGTGCATCCAATATGTGATTTTGTGTCATTGGTTGAACATTTAGGTCATTTTCGTCCTCCCTAGGCTTATTATAATCCAACTAGGGTTTTTAACCAATCTTGTGCATCCAATATGTGATTTTGTGTCATTTTGTGTCATTGGTTGAACATTTAGGTCATTTTCGTCCTCCCTAGGCTTATTCTAATCCAATTAGGGTTTTTAACCAATCTTGTGCATCCAATATGTGATTTTGTGTCATTTTGTGTCATTGGTTGAACATTTAGGTCATTTTCGTCCTCCCTAGGCTTATTCTAATCCAATTAGGGTTTTTAACCAATCTTGTGCATCCAATATGTAATTTTGGGTCATTTTGTGTCATTGGTTGAACATTTAGGTCATTTTCGTCCTCCCTTGGCTTATTCCAATCCAATTAGGGTTTTTAACCTATCTTGTGCATCCAATATGTGATTTTGTGTCATTGGTTGAACATTTAGGTCATTTTCGTCCTCCCTAGGCTTATTCTAATCCAATTAGGGTTTTTAACCAATCTTGTGCATCCAATATGTGATTTTGTGTCATTGGTGTAACATTTAGGTCATTTTCGTCCTCCCTAGGCTTATTCTAATCCAATTAGGGTTTTTAACCAATCTTGTGCATCCAATATGTGATTTTGTGTCATTTTGTGTCATTGGTTGAACATTTAGGTCATTTTCGTCCTCCCTAGGCTTATTCTAATCCAATTAGGGTTTTTAACCAATCTTGTGCATCCAATATGTGATTTGGTGTCATTGGTTGAAAATTTAGGTCATTTTCGTCCTCCCTAGGCTTATTCTAATCCAATTAGCGTTTTTAACCAATCTTGTGCGTCCAATATGTGATTTTGTGTCATTGGTTGAACATTTAGGTCATTTTCGTCCTCCACAGGCTTATTCTAATCCAATTAGGGTTTTTAACCAATCTTGTGCATCCAATATGTGATTATGTGTTGTTTTGTGTCATTGGTTGAACATTTAGGTCATTTTCGTCCTCCCTAGGCTTATTCTAATCCAATTAGGGTTTTTAACCAATCTTGTGCATCCAATATGTGATTTTGTGTCATTTTGTGTCATTGGTTGAACATTTAGGTCATTTTCGTCCTCCCTAGGCTTATTCTAATCCAATTAGGGTTTTTAACCAATCTTGTGCATCCAATATGTGATTTTGTGTCATTTTGTGTCATTGGTTGAACATTTAGGTCATTTTCGTCCTCCCTAGGCTTATTCTAATCCAATTAGGGGTTTTAAACAATGTTGTGCATCCAATAAGTCATTTTGTGTCATTGGTTGAACATTTAGGTCATTTTCGTCCTCCCTAGGCTTATTCTAATTTAATTAGGGTTTTTATCCAATCTTGTGCATCCAATATGTGATTTTGTGTCATTGGTTGAACGTTTAGGTCATTTTCGTCCTCCCTAGGCTTATTCTAATCCAATTAGGGTTTTTAACCAATCTTGTGCATCCAATATGTGATTTTGTGTCATTTTGTGTCATTGGTTGAACATTTAGGTCATTTTCGTCCTCCCTAGGCTTATTCTAATCCAATTAGGGTTTTTAACCAATCTTGTGCATCCAATATGTGATTTTGTATCATTGGTTTAACATTTAGGTCATTTTCGTCCTCGCTATGCTTATTCTAATCCAATTAGGGTTTTTAACCAATCTTGTGCATCCAATATGTGATTTTGTGTCATTTTGTGTCATTGGTTGAACATTTAGGTCATTTTCGTCCTCCCTAGGCTTATTCTAATCCAATTAGGGTTTTTAACCAATCTTGTGCATCCAATATGTCATTTTGTGTCATTGGTAGAACATTTAGGTCATTTTCGTCCTCCCTAGGCTTATTCTAATCCAATTAGGGTTTTTAACCAATCTTGTGCATCCAATATGTGATTTTGTGTCATTTTGTGTCATTGGTTGAACATTTAGGTCATTTTCGTCCTCCCTAAGCTTGTTCTAATCCAATTAGGGTTTTTAACCAATCTTGTGCATCCAATATGTGATTTTGTGTCATTTTGTGTCATTGGTTGAACATTAAGGTCATTTTCGTCCTCCCTAGGCTTATTCTAATCCAATTAGGGTTTTTAACCAATCTTGTGCATCCAATATGTGATTTTGTGTCATTGGTTGAACATTTAGGCCATTTTCGTCCTCCTTGGGCTTATTCTAATCCAATTAGGGTTTTTAACCAATCTTGTGCATCCAATATGTGATTTTGTGTCATTGGTTGAACATTTAGGTCATTTTCCCCTAGGCTTATTCTAATCCAATTAGGGTTTTAAACCAATCTTGTGCATCCAATATGTGATTTTGTGTCATTTTGTGTCATTGGTTGCACATTAAGGTCATTTTCGTCCTCCCTAGGCTTATTCTAATCCAATTAGGGTTTTTAACCAATCTTGAGCATCCAATATGTGATTTTGTGTCATTTTGTGTCATTGGTTGAACATTTAGGTCATTTTCGTCCTCCCTAGGCTTATTCTAATCAAATTAGGGTTTTTAAGCAATCTTGTGCATCCAATATGTTATTTTGTGTCATTGGTTGAACATTTTGTTCATTTTCGCCCACCCTAGGCTTATTCTAATCCAATTAGGGTTTTCAACAAATCTTGTGCATCCAATATGTGATTTTGTGTCATTGGTTGAAAATTTAGGTCATTTTCGTCCTCCCTACGCTTATTCTAATCCAATTAGGGTTTTTAACCAATCTTGTGCATCCAATATGTGATTTTGTGTCATTTTGTGTCATTGGTTGAACATTTAGGTCATTTTCGTCCTCCCTAGGCTTATTCTAATCCAATTAGGGTTTTTAACCAATCTTGTGCATCCTATATGTGATTTTGTGTCATTGGTTGAACATTTAGGTCATTTTTGTCCTCCATAGGCTTATTCTAATCCAATTACGGTTTTTAACCAATCTTGTGCATCCAATATGTGATTTTGTGTCATTTTGTGTCATTGGTTGAACATTTAGGTCATTTTCGTCCTCCCTAGGCTTATTCTAATCCAATTAGGGTTTTTAACCAATCTTGTGCATCCAATATGTGATTTTGTGTCATTGGTTGCACATTTAGTTCATTTTCGTCCTCCCTAAGCTTATTCTAATCCAATTACGGTTTTTAACCAATCTTGTGCATCCAATATGTGATTTTGTGTCATTTTGTGTCATTGTTGAACATTTAGGTCATTTTCGTCCTCCCTAGGCTTATTCTAATCCAATTAGGGTTTTTAACCAATCTTGTGCATCCAACATGTGATTTTGTGTCATTTTGTGTCATTGGTTGAACATTTAGGTCATTTTCGTGCTCCCTAGGCTTAGTCTAAACCAATTAGGGTTTTTAACCAATCTTGTGCATCCAATATGTGATTTTGTGTCATTGGTTGAACATTTAGGTCATTTTCGTCCTCCCTAGGCTTATTCTAATCCAATTAGGGTTTTTAACCAATCTTGTGCATCCAATATGTGATTTTGTGTCATTGCTTGAACATTTAGTTCATTTTCGTTCTCCCTAGGCTTATTCTAATCCAATTAGGGTTTTTAACCAATCTTGTGCATCCAATATGTGATTTTGTGTCATTTTGTGTCATTGGTTGAACATTTAGGTCATTTTCGTCCTCCCTAGGCTTATTCTAATCCAATTAGGGTTTTTAACCAATCTTGTGCATCCAATATGTGATTTTGTGTCATTTTGTGTCATTGGTCGAACATTTAGGTCATTTTCGTCCTCCCTAGGCTTATTCTAATCCAATTAGGGTTTTTAACCCATCTAGTGCATCCAATATGTGATTTTGTGTGATTTTGTGTCATTGGTTGAACATTTAGGTCATTTTCGTCCTCCCTAGGCTTATTCTAATCCAATTAGGGTTTTTAACAAATCTTGTGCATCCAATATGTGATTTTGTGTCATTAGTTGAACATTTAGGTCGTTTTCGTTCTCCCTAGGCTTATTCTAATCCAATTAGGGTTTTTAACCAATCTTGTGCATCCAATATGTGATTTTGTGTCATTTTGTGTCATTGGTTGAACATTTAGGTCATTTTCGTCCTCCCTAGGCTTATTCTAATCCAATTTGGGTTTTTAACCAATCTTGTGCATCCCATATGTGATTTTGTATCATTGGTTGAACATTTAGGTCATTTTCGTCCTCGCTATGCTTATTCTAATCCAATTAGGGTTTTTAACCAATCTTGTGCATCCAATATGTGATTTTGTGTCATTTTGTGTCATTGGTTGAACATTTAGGTCATTTTCGTCCTCCCTAGGCTTATTCTAATCCAATTAGGGTTTTTAACCAATCTTGTGCATCCAATATGTGATTTTGTGTCATTTTGTGTCATTGGTTGAACATTTAGGTCATTTTCGTCCTCCCTAGGCTTATTCTAATCCAATTAGGGTTTTTAACCAATCTTGTGCATCCAATATTTGATTTTGTGTCATTTTGTGTTATTGGTTGACCATTTAGGTCATTTTCGTCCTCCCTAGGCTTATTCTAATCCAATTAGGGTTTTTAACCAATCTTGTGCATCCAATATGTGATTTTGTGTAATTTTGTGTCATTGTTTGAACATTTAGGTCATTTTCGTCCTCCCTAGGCTTATTCTAATCCAATTAGGGTTTTTAACCAATCTTTTGCAACCAATATGTGATTTTGTCTCATTTTGTGTCATTGGTTGAACATTTAGGTCATTTTCGTCCTCCCTAGGCTTATTCTAATCCAATTAGGGTTTTTAACCAATCTTGTGCATCCAATATGTGATTTTGTGTGATTTTGTGTCATTGGTTGAACATTTAGGTCATTTTCGTCCTCCCTAGGCTTATTCTAATCCAATTGGAGTTTTTAACCAATCTTGTGCATCCAATATGTGATTTTGTGTCATTTTCTGTCATTGGTTTAACATTTAAGTCATTTACGTCCTCCCTAGGCTTATTCTAATCAAATTAGGGTTTTTAACCAATCTTGTGCATCCAATATGTGATTTTGTGTCATTTTGTGTCTTTGGTTGAACATTTAGGTCATTTTCGTCCTCCCTAGGCTTATTCTAATCCAATTAGGGTTTTTAACCAATCTTGTGCATCCAATATGTGATTTTGTGTCATTTTGTGTCATTGGTTGAACATTTAGGTCATTTTCGTCCTCCCTAGGCTTATTCTAATCCAATTAGGGTTTTTAACCAATCTTGTGCATCCAATATGTGATTTGGTGTCATTGGTTGAAAATTTAGGTCATTTTCGTCCTCCCTAGGCTTATTCTAATCCAATTAGCGTTTTTAACCAATCTTGTGCGTCCAATATGTGATTTTGTGTCATTGGTTGAACATTTAGGTCATTTTCGTCCTCCACAGGCTTATTCTAATCCAATTAGGGTTTTTAACCAATCTTGTGCATCCAATATGTGATTATGTGTTGTTTTGTGTCATTGGTTGAACATTTAGGTCATTTTCGTCCTCCCTAGGCTTATTCTAATCCAATTAGGGTTTTTAACCAATCTTGTGCATCCAATATGTGATTTTGTGTCATTTTGTGTCATTGGTTGAACATTTAGGTCATTTTCGTCCTCCCTAGGCTTATTCTAATCCAATTAGGGTTTTTAACCAATCTTGTGCATCCAATATGTGATTTTGTGTCATCAGTTGAACATTTTGGTCATTTTCGTCCTCCCTAGGCTTATTCTAATCCAATTAGGGTTTTTAACCAATCTTGTGCATCCAATATGTGATTTTGTGTCATTTTGTGTCATTGGTTGAACATTTAGGTCATTTTCATCCTCCCTAGGCTTATTCTAATTCAATTAGGGTTTTTAACCAATCTAGTGCATCCAATATGTGATTTTGTGTCATTAGTTGAACATTTAGATCATTTTCGTCCTCCCTAGGCTTATTCTAATCCAATTAGGGTTTTTAACCAATCTTGTGCATCCAATATGTGATTTTGTGTCATTTTGTGTCATTGGTTGAACATTTAGGTCATTTTCGTCCTCCCTAGGCTTATTCTAATCCAATTAGGGTTTTTAACCAATTTTGTGAATCCAATATGTGATTTTGTGTCATTTTGTGTCATTGGTTGAACATTTAGATCAATTCCGTCCTCCCTAGGTTTATTCTAATCCATATAGGGTTTTTAACCAATCTTGTGCATCCAATATGTGATTTTGTGTCATTTTGTGTCATTGGTTGAACATTTAGGTCATTTTCGTCCTCCCTAGGCTTATTCTAATCCAATTAGGGTTTTTAACCAATCTTGTGCATCCAATATGTGATTTTGTGTCATTGGTTGAACATTTAGGTCATTTTCGCCTTGCTAGGCTTATTATAATCCAATTAGGGTTTTTAACCAATCTTGTGCATCCAATATGTGATTTTGTGTCATTTTGTGTCATTGGTTGAACATTTAGGTCATTTTCGTCCTCCCTAGGCTTATTCTAATCCAATTATGGTTTTTAACCAATCTTGTGCATCCAATATGTGATTTTGTGTCATTTAGTGTCATTGGTGGAACATTTAGGTCATTTTCGTCCTCCCTAGGCTTATTCTAATCCAATTAGGGTTTTTAACCAATCTTGTGCATCCAATATGTGATTTTGTGTCATTTTGTGTCATTGGTTGAACATTTAGGTCATTTTCGTCCTCCCTAGGCTTATTCTAATCCAATTAAGTTTTTAACCAATCTTGTGCATCCAATATGTGATTTTGTGTCATTGGTTGCACATTTAGGTCATTTTCGTCCTCCCTAGGCTTATTCTTATCCAATTAGGGTTTTTAACCAATCTTGTGCACATAATAAGTGATTTTATTTCATTGGTAACCCAATTAGGTCATTTTCGTCCTCGCTAGGCTTATTCTAATCCAATTAGAGTTTTTAACCAATCTTGTGCATCCAATATGTGATTTTGTGTCATTTTGTGTCATTGGTTGAACATTTAGGTCATTTTCGTCCTCCCTAGGCTTATTCTAATCCAATTAGGGTTTTTAACCAATCTTGTGCATCCAATATGTGATTTTGTGTCATTTTGTGTCATTGGTTGAACATTTAGGTCATTTTCGTCCTCCCTAGGCTTATTCTAATCGAATTAGGGTTTTTAACAACAATCTTGTGCATCCAATATGTGATTTTGTGTCATATTGGGTCATTGGTTGAACATTTAGGTCATTTTCGTCCTCCCTAGGCTTATTCTAATCCAATTAGGGTTTTTAACCAATCTTGTGCATCCAATATGTGATTTTGTGTCATTTTGTGTCATTGGTTGAACATTTAGGTCATTTTCATCCTCCCTAGGCTTATTCTAATCCAATTATGGTTTCTAACCAATCTTGTGCATCCAATATGTGATTTTGTGTCATTTTGTGTCATCAGTTGAACATTTAGTTCGTTTTCGTCCTCCCTAGGCTTATTCTAATCCAATTAGGGTTTTTAACCAATCTTGTGCATCCAATATGTGATTTTGTGTCATTTTGTGTCATTGGTTGAACATTTAGGTCATTTTCGTCCTCCCTAGGCTTATTCTAATCCAATTAGGATTTTTAACCAATCCTGTGCATCCAATATGTGATTTTGTGAAATTGGTTGAACATTTAGGTCATTTTCGTCC
The DNA here is from genome assembly GCA_037974755.1 of Cicer yamashitae. Lineage (NCBI taxonomy): Eukaryota > Viridiplantae > Streptophyta > Magnoliopsida > Fabales > Fabaceae > Cicer > Cicer yamashitae. The sequence goes on along the minus strand of JBBPBQ010000008.1, from coordinate 10,764,475 downwards.
TCCCTAGGCTTATTATAATCCAATTAAGGTTTTTATCCAATCTTGTGCATCCAATATGTGATTTTGTGTCATTGGTTGAACATTTAGGTTATTTTCGTCCATCCTAGGCTTATTATAATCCAATTAAGGTTTTTATCCAATCTTGTGCATCCAATATGTGATTTTGTGTCATTTTGTGTCATTGGTTGAACATTTAGGTCATTTTCGTCCTCCCTAGGCTTATTCTAATCCAATTAGGGTTTTTAACCAATCTTGTGCATCCAATATGTGATTTTGTGTCATTTTTTGTCATTGGTTGAACATTTAGGTCATTTTCGTCTTCCCTAGGCTTATTCTAATCCAATTAGGGTTTTTAACCAATCTTGTGCATCCAATATGTCATTTTGTGTCATTGGTTGAACATTTAGGTCATTTTCGTCCTCCCTAGGCTTATTCTAATCCAATTAGGGTTTTTAACTAATCTTGTGCATCCAATATGTGATTTTGTGTCATTTTGTGTCATTGGTTGAACATTTAGGTCATTTTCGTCCTCCCTAGGCTTATTCCAATCCAATTAGAGTTTTTAACCAATCTTGTGCATCCAATATGTGATTTTGTGTCATTGGTTGAACATTTAGTTCATTTTCGTCCTCCCTAAGCCTATTCTAATCCAATTAGGGTTTTTAACCAATGTTGTGCATCCAGTATGTGATTTTGTGTCATTTTGTGTCATTGATTGAACATTTAGGTCATTTTCGTACTCCATAGGCTTATTCTAATACAATTAGGGTTTTAAACCAATCTTGTGCATCCAATATGTGATTTTGTGTCATTTTGTGTCATTGGTTGAACATTTAGGTCATTTTCGTCCTCCCTAGGCTTATTCTAATCCAATTAGGGTTTTTAACCAATCTTGTGCATCCAATATGTGATTTTGTGTCATTTTGTGTCATTGGTTGAACATTTAGGTCATTTTCGTCCTCCCTAGGCTTATTCTGATCCAATTAGGGTTTTTAACCAACATTGTGCATCGAATATGTGAGTTTGTGTCATTTTGTGTCATTTTCGTCCTCCCTAGGCTTATTCTAATCCAATAAGGGTTTTTAACCAATCTTGTGCATCCAATATGTGATTTTGTGTCATTGGTTGAACATTTAGGTCATTTTCGTCCTCCCTAGGCTTATTCTAATCCAATTAGGGTTTTTAACCAATCTTGTGCATCCAATATGTGATTTTGTGTCATTGGTTGAACATTTAGGTCATTTTCTTCCTCCCTCGGCTTATTCTAATCCAATTTGGGCTTTTAACCAATCTTGTGCATCCAATATGTGATTTTGTGTCATTGGTTGAACATTTAGGTCATTTTTGTCCTCCCTAGGCTTATTCTAATCCAATTAGGGTTTTTAACCAATCTTGTGCAACCAATATGTGATTTTGTGTCATTGGTTGAACATTTAGGTCATTTTTGTCCTCCCTAGGCTTATTCTAATCCAATTAGGGTTTTTAACCAATCTTGTGCATCCAATATGTGATTTTGTGTCATTTTGTGTCATTGGTTGAACATTTAGGTCATTTTCGTCCTCCCTAGGCTTATTCTAATCCAATTACGAGTTTTAACCAATCTTGTGCATCCAATATGTGATTTTGTGTCATTGGTTGAATATTTAGGTCATTTTTGTCCTCCCTAGGCTTATTCTAATCCAATTAGGGTTTTTAACCAATCTTGTGCATCCAATATGTGATTTTGTGTCATTTTGTGTCATTGGTTGAACATTTAGGTCATTTTCGTCCTCCCTAGGCATATTCTAATCCAATTAGGGTTTGTAACCAATCTTGTGCATCTAATATGTGATTTTGTGTCATTGGTTGAACATTTAGGTCTTCTTCGTCCTCCCTAGGCTTATTCTAATCCAATTAGGGTTTTTAACCAATCTTGTGCATCCAATATGTGATTTTGTGTCATTTTGTGTCATTGGTTGAACATTTAGGTCATTTTCGTCCTCCCTAGGCTTATTCTAATCCAATTAGGGTTTTTAACCAATCTTGTGCATCCAATATGTGATTTTGTGTCATTTTGTGTCATTGGTTGAACATTTAGGTCATTTTCGTCCTCCCCAGGCTTATTCTAATCCAATTAGGGTTTTTCACGAATCCTGTGCATCCAATATGTGATTTTGTGTCATTTTGTGTCATTGGTTGAACATTTAGGTCATTTTCGTCCTCCCTAGGGTTATTTTAATCTAATTAGGATTTTTAACCAATCTTGTGCATCCAATATGTGATTTTGTGTCATTTTGTGTCATTGGTTGAACATTTAGGTCATTTTCGTCCTCCCTAGGCTTATTCTAATCCAATTAGGGTTTTTAACCAATCTTGTGCATCCAATATGTGATTTTGTGTCATTTTGTGTCATTGGTTGAACATTTAATTCATTTTCATCCTCCCTAGGATTATTCTAATCCAATTAGGGTTTTTAACCAATCTTGTGCATATTATATGTGAATTTGTGTCATTTTGTGTCATTGGTTGAACATTTAGGTCATTTTCGTCCTCCCTAGGCTTATTCTAATCCAATTAGGGTTTTTAACCAATCTTGTGCATCCAACATGTGATTTTGTGTCATTGGTTGAACATTTAGGTCATTTTCGTCCTCCGTAGGTGTATTCTAATCCAATTAGGGTTTTTAACCAATCTTGTGCATCCAATATGTGATTTTGTGTCATTTTGTGTCATTGGTTGAACATTTAGGTCATTTTCGTCCTCCCTAGGCTTATTCTAATCCAATTAGGGTTTTTAACCAATCTTGTGCATCCAATATGTGATTTTGTGTCATTGGTTGAACATTTAGGTCATTTTCGTCCTCCCTAAGGTTATTCTTATCCAATTAGGGTTTTTAACCAATCTTGTGCATCAAATATGTGATTTTGTACCATTGGTTGAACATTTAGGTCATTTTCGTCCTCCCTAGCTTTATTCTAATCCAATTAGGGTTTTTAACCAATCTTGTGCATCCAATATCTGATTTTGTGTCATTTTGGGTCATTGGTTGAACATTTAGGTCATTTTCGTCCTCCCTAGGCTTATTCTAATCCAATTAGGGTTTTTAACCAATCTTGGGCATCCAATAAGTGATTTGCTGTCATTGGTTAAACATTTAGGTCATTTTCGTCCTCCCTAGGCTTATTCTAATCCAATTAGGGTTTTTAACCAATCTTGTGCATCCAATATGTGATTTTCTGTCATTTTATGTCATTGGTTGAACATTTAGGTCATTTTCGTCCTCCCTAGGCTTATTCTAATCCAATTAGGGTTTTTAACCAATCTTTGGTATCCAATATGTGATTTTGTGTCATTGGTTTAACATTTAGGTCATTTTCGTCCTCCCTAGGCTTATTCTAATCCAATTAGGGTTTTTAACCAATATTGTGCATCCAATATGTGATTTTGTGTCATTTTGGGTCATTGGTTGAACATTTAGGTAATTTTCGTCCTCCCTAGGCTTATTCTAATCCAATTAGGGTTTTTAACCAATCTTGGGTATCCAATATGTGATTTTGTTACATTGGTTGAACATTTAGGTCATTTTCGTCCTCCCTAGGCTTATTCAAATCCAATTACGGTTTTTAACCAATCTTGTGCATCCAATATGTGATTTTGTGTCATTTTGTGTCATTGGTTGAACATTTAGGTCATTTTCGTCCTCCCTAGGCTTATTCTAATCCAATTATGGTTTTTAACCAATCTTGTGCATCCAATATGTGATTTTGTGTCATTTTGTGTCATTGGTTGAACATTTAGGTCATTTTCGTCCTCCCTAGCCTTATTCTAATCCAATTAGGGCTTTTAACCAATCTTGTGCATCCAATATGTGATTTTGTGTCATTGGTTGAACATTTAGGTCATTTTCGTCCTCCCTAGGCTTATTCTATTCCAATTAGGGTGTTTAACCAATCTTGTGCATCCAATATGTGATTTTGTGTCATTTTGTGTCATTGGTTGAACATTTAGGTCATTTTCGTCCTCCCTAGGCTTATTCTAATCCAATTAGGGTTTTTAACCAATCTTGTGCATCCAATATGTGATTTTGTGTCATTTTGTGTCATTGGTTGAACATTTAGGTCATTTTCGTCTTCCCTAGGCTTATTCTAATCCAATTAGGGTTTTTAACCAATCTTGTGCATCCAACATGTGATTTTGTGTCATTGGTTGAACATTTAGGTCATTTTTTCCTCCCTAGGGTTATTCTAATCCAATTAAGGTTTTTAACCAATCTTGTGCATTCAATATGTGATTTTGTACCATTGGTTGAACATTTAGGTCATTTTCGTCCTCCCTTGCCTTATTCTAATCCAATTAGGGTTTTTAACCAATCTTGTGCATCCAATATGTGATTTTGTGTCATTGGTTAAACATTTAGGTCATTTTCGTCCTCCCTAGGCTTATTCTAATCCAATTAGGGTTTTTAACCAATCTTGTGCATCCAATATGTGATTTTGTGTCATTTTGTGTCATTGGTTGAACATTTAGGTCATTATCGTCTTCCCTAGGCTTATTCTAATCCAGTCAAGGTTTTAAACCCATCTTGTGCATCCAATATGTGATTCTGTGTCATTTTGTGTCATTGGTTGAACATTTAGGTCATTATCGTCCTTCCTAGGCTTATTCTAATACAGTTAGGGTTTTTAACCAATCTCGGGCATCCAATATGTGATTTTGTGTCATTGGTTGAACATTTAGGTCATTATCGTCTTCCCTAGGCTTATTCTAATCCAGTTAGGGTTTTTAACCAATCTTGTGCATCCAATATGTGATTTTGTGTCATTCTGTGTCATTGGTTGAACATTTAGGTCAGTTTCGTCCTCCCTAGGCTTATTCTAATCCAGTTAGGGTTTTTAACCAATCTTGTGCATCCAATATGTGATTTTGTGTCATTGGTTGAACATTTAGGTCATTTTCGTCCTCGCTAGGCTTTTTCTAATCCAATTCGGGTGTTTAACCAATCTTGTGCATCCAATATGTGATTTTGTGTCATTGGTTGAACATTTAGGACATTTTCGTCCTCCCTAGGCTTATCCTAATCCAATTAGGGTTTTTAACCAATCTTGTGCATCCAATATGTGATTTTGTGTCATTGGTTGAACATTTTGGTCATTTTCGTCCTCCCTAGGCTTATTCTAATCCAGTTAGGGTTTTTAACCAATCTTGTGCATCCAATATGTGATTTTGTGTCATTCTGTGTCATTGGTTGAACATTTAGGTCAGCTTCGTCCTCCCTAGGCTTATTCTAATCCAATTAAGGTTTTTAACCAATCTTGTGCATCCAATATGTGATTTTGTGTCATTTTGTGTCATTGGTTGAACATTTAGGTCATTTTCGTCCTCCCTAGGCTTATTCTAATCCAATTAGGGTTTTTAACCAATCTTGTGCATCCAATATGGGATTTTGTGTCATTGGTTGAACGTTTTGGTCATTTTCGTCCTCCCTAGGCTTATTCTAATCCAATTAGGGTTTTTAACCAATCTTGTGCATCCAATATGTGATTTTGTGTCATTGGTTGAACATTTAGGTCATTTTCGTCCTCCCTAGGATTATTCTAATCCAATTAGGGTTTTTAACCAATCTTGTGCATCCAATATGTGATTTTGTGTCATTGGTTGAACATTTAGGTCATTTTCGTCCTCCCTAGGCTTATTCTAATCTAATTAGGGTTTTTAACCAATCTTGTGCATCCAATATGTGATTTTATGTCATTTTATGTCATTGGTTGAACATTTAGGTCATTTTCGTCCTCCCTAGGCTTATTCTAATCCAATTAGGGTTTTTAACCAATCTTGTGCATCCAATATGTGATTTTGTGTCATTTTGTGTCATTGGTTGAACATTTAGGTCATTTTCGTCCTCCCTAGGCTTATTCTAATCCAATTAGGGTTTTTAACCAATCTTGTGCATCCAATATGTGATTTTGTGTCATTGGTTGAACAGTTCGGTCATTTTCGTCCTCCCTAGGCGTATTCTAATCCAATTAGGGTTTTTAACCAATCTTGTGCATCCAATATGTGATTTTGTGTCATTGGTTGAACATTTAGGTCATTTTCGTCCTCCCTAGGCTTATTCTAATCCAATTAGGGTTTTTAACCAATCTTGTGCATCCAATATGTGATTTTGTGTCATTGCTTGAACATTTAGTTCATTTTCGTTCTCCCTAGGCTTATTCTAATCCAATTAGGGTTTTTAACCAATCTTGTGCATCCAATATGTGATTTTGTGTCATTTTGTGTCATTGGTTGAACATTTAGGTCATTTTCGTCCTCCCTAGGCTTATTCTAATCCAATTAGGGTTTTTAACCAATCTTGTGCATCCAATATGTGATTTTGTGTCATTATGTGTCATTGGTTGAACATTTAGGTCATTTTGGTCCTCCCTAGGCATATTCTAATCCAATTAGGGTTTTTAACCAATCTTGTGCATCCAATATGTGATTTTGTGTCATTTTGTGTCATTGGTTGAACATTTAGGTCATTTTCGTCCTCCCTAGGCTTATTCTAATCCAATTAGGGTTTTTAACCAATCTTGTGCATCCAATATGTGATTTTGTGTCATTGGTTAAACATTTAGGTCATTTTCGTCCTCCCTAGGCTTATTCTAATCCAATTAGGGTTTTTAACCAATCTTGTTCATCCAATATGTGATTTTGTGTCATTTTGTGTCATTGGTTGAACATTTAGGTCATTTTCGTCCTCTGTAGGCTTATTCTAATCCAATTAGGGTTTTTAACCAATCTTGTGGAACCAATATGTGATTTTGTGTCATTGGTTGAACATTTAGGTCATTTTCGTCCTCCCTAGGCTTATTCTAATCCAATTAGGGTTTTTAACCAATCTTGTGCATCCAATATGTGATTTTGTGTCATTTTGTGTCATTGGTTGAACATTTAGGTCATTTTCGTCCTCCCTAGGCTTATTCTAATCCAATTAGGGTTTTTAACCAATCTTGTGCATCCAATATGTGATTTTGTGTCATTGGTTGAACATTTGGGTCATTTTCGTCCTCGCTAGACTTATTCTAATCCAATTAGGGTTTTTAACCAATCTTGTGCATCCAATATGTGATTTTGTGTCATTTTGTGTCATTGGTTGAACATTTAGGTCATTTTCGTCCTCCCTAGGCTTATTCTAATCCAATTAGGGTTTTTAACCCATCTAGTGCATCCAATATGTGATTTTGTGTCATTTTGTGTCATTGGTTGAATATTTCGGTCATTTTTGTCCTCCCTATGCTTATTCCAATCCAATTAGGGTTTTTAACCAATCTTGTGCATCCAATATGTGATTTTGTGTCATTGGTTGAACATTTAGGTCATTTTCGTCCTCCCTTTGCTTATTCTAATCCAATTCGGGTTTTTAACCAATCTTGTGCATCCAATATGTGATTTTGTGTCATTGGTTTAACATTTAGGTCATTTTCGTCCTCCCTAGGCTTATTCTAATCCAATTAGGGTTTTTAACCAATCTTGTGAATCCAATATGTGATTTTGTGTCATTGGTTGAACATTTAGGTCATTTTCGTCCTCCCTAGGCTTATTCTAATCCAATTAGGGTTTTTAACCAATCTTGTGCATCCAATATGTGATTTTGTGTCATTGGTTGAACATTTAGGTCATTTTCATCCTCCATAGGCTTATTCGAATCCAATTAGGGTTTTTAACAAATCTTGTGCATCAAATATGTGATTTTGTGTCGTTTTGTGTCATTGGTTGAACATTTAGGTCATTTTCGTCCTCCCAAGGCTTATTCTAATCCAATTAGGGTTTTCAACCAATCTTGTGCATCCAATATGTGAATTTGTGTCATTTTGTGTCATTGGTTGAACATTTAGGCCATTTTCGTCCTCCCTAGGCTTATTCTAATCCAATTAGGGTTTTTAACCAATCTTGTGCATCCAATATGTGATTTTGTGTCATTTTGTGTCATTGGTTGAACATTTAGGTCATTTTCGTCCTCCCTAGGCTTATTCTAATCCAATTAGGGTTTTTAACCAATCTTGTGTATCCAATATGTGGTTTTGTGTCATTGGTTGAACATTTAGGTCATTTTCATCCTCCCTAGGCTTATTCTAATCCAATTAGGGTTTTTAACATACCTTGTGCATCCAATATGTGATTTTGTGTCATTTTTGTCATTGGTTGAACATTTAGGTCATTTCCGTCCTCCCTAGGCTTATTCTAATCCAATTAGGGTTTTTAACCAATCTTGTGCATCCAATATGTGATTTTGTGTCATTGTTTGAACATTTAGGTCATTTTCGTCCTCCCTAGGCTTATTCTAATCCAATTAGGGTTTTTAACCAATCTTGTGCATCCAATATGTGATTTTGTGTTATTTTGTGTCATTGGTTGAACATTTAGGTCATTTTCGTCCACCCTAGGCTTATTCTTATTCTAATCCAATTAGGGATTTTAACCAATCTTGTGCATCCAATATGTGATTTTCTGTCATTGGTTGAACATTTAGGTCATTTTCGTCCTCCCTAGGCTTATTCTAATCCAATTTGGGTTTTTAACCAATCTTGTGCATCCAATATGTGATTTTGTGTCATTTTGTGTCATTGGTTGAACATTTAGGTCATTTTCGTCCTCCCTAGGCTTATTCTAATCCAATTAGGGTTTTTAACCAATCTTGTGCATCCAATATGTGATTTTGTGTCATTGGTTGAAAATTAAGGTCATTTTCGTCCTCCCTAGGCTTATTCTAATCCAATTAGGGTTTTTAACCAATCTTGTGCATCCAATATGTGATTTTGTGTCATTTTGTGTCATTGGTTGAACATTTAGGTCATTTTCGTCCTCCCTAGGCTTATTCTAATCCAATTAGGGTTTTTAACCAATCTTGTGCATCCTATATGTGATTTTGTGTCATTGGTTGAACATTTACGTCATTTTTGTCCTCCCTAGGCTTATTCTAATCCAATTAGGGTTTTTAACCAATCTTGAGCATCCAATATGTGATTTTGTGTCATTTTGTGTCATTGGTTGAACATTTAGGTCATTTTCGTCCTCCCTAGGCTTATTCTAATCCAATTAGGGTTTTTAACCAATCTTGTGCATCCAATATGTGATTTTGTGTCATTAGTTGAACATTTAGGTCGTTTTCGTCCTCCGTAGGCTTATTCTAATCCAATTAGGGTTTTTAACCAATCTTGTGCATCCAATATGTGATTTTGTGTCATTTTGTGTCATTGGTTGAACATTTAGGTCATTTTCGTCCTCCCTAGGCTTATTCTAATCCAATTAGGATTTTTAACCAATCTTGTGCATCCAATATGTGATTTTGTGTCATTTTGTGTCATTGGTTGAACATTTAGGTCATTTTCGTCCTCCCTAGGCTTATTCTAATCCAATTAGTATTTTTAACCAATCTTGGGCATCCAATATGTGATTTTGTGTCATTGGTTGAACATTTTGGTCATTTTCGTCCTCCCAAGGCTTATTCTAATCCAATTTGGGTTTTTAACCAATCATGTGCATAATCTGTGATTTTGTGTCATTTTGTGTCATTGGTTGAACATTTAGCTCATTTTCGTCCGCCCTAGGCTTATTCTAATCCAATTAGGGTTTTTAACCAATCTTGTGCATCCAATATGTGATTTTGTGTCATTTTGTGTCATTGGTTGAACATTTAGGTCATTTTCGTCCTCCCTAGGCTTATTCTAATCCAATTAGGATTTTTAACCAATCTTGTGCATCCAATATGTGATTTTTTGCCATTTTGTGTCATTGGTTGAACATTTAGGTCATTTTCGTCCTCCCTAGGCTTATTCTAATCCAATTAGGGTTTTTAACCAATCTTGTGCATCCAATATGTGATTTTGTGTCATTTTGTGTCATTGGTTGAACATTTAGGTCATTTTCGTCCTCCCTAGGCTTATTCTAATCCAATTAGGGTTTTTAACCAATCTTGTGCATCCAATATGTGATTCTGTGTCATTTTGTGTCATTGGTTGAACATTTAGGTCACTTTCGTCCTCCCTAGGCTTATTCTAATCCAATTAGGGTTTTTAACCAATCTTGTGCATCCAATATGTGATTTTGTGTCATTTTGTGTCATTGGTTGAACATTTAGGTCATTTTCGTCCTCCCTTGGCTTATTCTAATCCAATTAAGGTTCTTAACCAATCTTGTGCATCCAATGTGTGATTTTGTGTCATTTTGTGTCATTGGTTGAACATTTAGGTCATTTTCGTCCTCCCTAGGTTCTTTTCAATCCAATTAGGGTTTTTAACCAATCTTGTGCATCCAATATGTGATTTTGTGTCATTGGTTGAACATTTAGGTCATTTTCGTCCTCTGTGGGATTATTCTAATCCAATTAGGGTTTTTAACCAATCTTGTGCATCCAATATGTGATTTTGTGTCATTTTGTGTCATTGGTTGAACATTTAGGTCATTTTCGTCCTCCCTAGGCTTATTCTAATCCAATTAGGGTTTTTAACCAATCTTGTGCATCCAACATGTGATTTTGTGTCATTGGTTGAACATTTAGGTCATTTACGTCCTCCCTAGCCTTATTCTAATCTAATTAGGGTTTTTAACCAATCATGTGCATCCAATATGTGATTTTGTGTCATTTTGTGTCATTGGTTGAACATTTAGGTCTTTTTCGTCCTCCCTAGGATCTTTTTAATCCAATTAGGGTTTTTAACCAATCTTGTGCATCAAATATGTGATTTTGTGTCATTGGTTGAACATTTAGGTCATTTTCGTCCTCGCTAGGCTTTTTCTAATCCAATTAGGGTTTTTAACCAATCTTGTGCATCCAATATGTGATTTTGTGTCATTGGTTGAACATTTAGGTCATTTTCGTCCTCCCTAGGCTTATCCTAATCCAATTAAGGTTTTTAACCAATCTTGTGCATCCAATATGTGATTTTGTGTCATTGGTTGAACATATAGGTCATCTTCGTCCTCCCTAGGCTTATTCTAATCCAATTAGGGTTTTTAACCAATCTTGTGCATCCAATATGTGATTTTGTGTCATTTTGTGTCATTGGTTGAACATTTAGGTCATTTTCGTCCTCCCTAGGCTTATTCTAATCCAATTAGGGTTTTTAACCAATCTTGTGCATCCAATATGTGGTTTTGTGTCATTGGTTGAATATTTAGGTCATTTTCGTCCTCCCTAGACTTATTCTAATCCAATTAGGGTTTTTAACCAATCTTGTGCATCCAATATGTGATTTTGTGTCATTTTGTGTCATTGGTTGAACATTTAGGTCATTTTCGTCCTCCCTAAGCTTATTCTAATCCAATTACGGTTTTTAACAAATCTTGTGCATCCAATATGTGATTTTGTGTAATTGGTTGAACATTTAGGTCATTTTCGTCGACCCTAAGCTTATCCTAATCCAATTAGGGTTTTTAACCAATCTTGTGCATCCAATATGGGATTTTGTGTCATTAGTTGAACATTTAGGTCATTTTCGTCCTCCCTAGGGTTATTCTAATCCAATTAGTGTTTTTAACCAATCTTGTGCATCCAATACTTGATTTTGTGTCATTAGTTGAACATTTAGGTCATTTTCGTCCTCCCTAAGTTTATTCTAATCCAAATAGGGTTTTTAACCAATCTTGTGCATCCAATATGTGATTTTGTGTCATTTTGTGTCATTGGTTGAACATTTAGGTCATTTTCGTCCTCCCTAGGCTTATTCTAATCCAATTAGGGTTTTTAACCAATCTTGTGCATCCAATATGTGATTTTGTGTCATTTTGTGTCATTGGTTGAACATTTAGGTCATTTTCGTCCTCCCTAGGCTTATTCTAATCCAATTAGGGTTTTTTTATCAATCTTGTGCATCCAATATGTAATTTTGTGTCATTTTGTGTCATTGGTTGAACATTTAGGTCTTTTTTGTCCTCCCTAGGCTTATTCTAATCCAATTAAGGTTTTTAACCAATCTTGTGCATCCAATATGTGATTTTGTGTCATTGGTTGAACATTTAGGTCATTTTCGTCCTCCCTAGGCTTATTCTAATCCAATTAGGGTTCTTAACCAATCTTGTGCATCCAATATGTGATTTTGTGTCATTGGTTGAACATTTAGGTCATATTCGTCCTCCCTAGGCTTATTTTAATCCAATTAGGGTTTTTAACCAATCTTGTGCATCCAATATGTGATTTTGTGTCATTGGTTGAACATTTAGGTCATTTTCGTCCTCCCTAGGCTTATTCTAATCCAATTAGGGTTTTAACCATTCTTGTGCATCCAAAATGTGATTTTGTGTGATTTTGTGTCATTGGTTGAACATTTAGGTCATTTTCGTCCTCCCTAGGCTTATTCTAATCCAATTAGGGTTTTTAACCAATCTTGTGCATCCAATATGTGATTTTGTGTCATTGGTTGAACATTTAGGTCATTTTCGTCCTCCCTAGGCTTATTCTAATCCAATTAAGGTTTTTAACCAATCTTGTGCATCCAATATGTGATTTTGTGTCATTTTATATCATTGGTTGAACATTTAGGTCATTTTCGTCCTCCCTAGGCTTATTCTAATCCAATTAGGGTTTTTAACCAATCTTGTCCATCCAATATGTGATTTTGTGTCATTGGTTGAACATTTAGGTCATTTTCGTCCTCGCTAGGCTTTTTCTAATCCAATTCGGGTTTTTAACCAATCTTGTGCATCCAGTATGTGATTTTGTGTCATTGGTTGAACATTTAGGTCATTTTCGTCCTCCCTAGGCTTATCCTAATCCAATTAGGGTTTTTAACCAATCTTGTGCATCCAATATGTGATTTTGTACCATTGGTTGAACATTTAGGTCATTTTCGTCCTCCATAGCCTTATTCTAATCCAATTAGGGTTTTTAACCAATATTGTGCATCCAATATGTGATTTTGTGTCATTTTGGGTCATTGGTTGAACTTTTAGGTCATTTTCATCCTCCCTAGGCGTATTCTAATCCAATTAGGGTTTTTAACCAATCTTGTGCATCCAATATGTGATTTTGTGTCATTGGTTAAACATTTAGGTCATTTTCGTCCTCCCTAGGCATATTCTAATCCAATTAGGGTTTTTAACCAATCTTGTGCATCCAATATGTGATTTTGTGTGATTTTGTGTCATTGGTTGAACATTTAGGTCATTTTCGTCCTCCCTAGGCTTATCCTAATCCAATTAGGGTTTTTAACCAATCTTGTGCATCCAATATGTGATTTTGTGTCATTTTTTGTCTTTGGTTGAACATTTAGGTCATTTTCATCCTACCTAGGCTTATTATAATCCTATTAGGGTTTTTAACCAATCTTGTGCATCCAATATGTGATTTTGTGTCATTTTGTGTCTTTGGTTGAACATTTAGGTCATTATCGTCCTCCCTAGGCTTATTCTAATCCAATTAGGGTTTTTAACCAATCTTGTGCATCCAATATGTGATTTTGTGTCATTTTGTGTCATTGGTTGAACATTTAGGTTATTATCGTCCTCCCTAGGCTTATTCTAATCCAATTAGGGTTTTTAACCAATCTTGTGCATCCAATATGTGATTTTGTGTGATTTTGTGTCATTGTTTGAACATTTAGGTCATTTTCGTCCTCCCTAGGCTTATTATAATCCTATTAGGGTTTTTAACCAATCTTATGCATCCAATATGTGATTTTGTGTCATTTTGTGTCTTTGGTTGAACATTTAGGTCATTTTCATCCTCCCTAGGCTTATTATAATCCTATTAGGGTTTTTAACCAATCTTGTGCATCCAATATGTGATTTTGTGTCATTTTGTGTCTTTGGTTGAACATTTAGGTCATTATCGTCGTCCCTAGGCTTATTCTAATCCAATTAGGGTTTTTAACCAATCTTGGGTATCCAATATGTGATTTTGTGTCATTTTGGGTCATAGGTTGAACTTTTAGGTCATTTTCGTCTTCCCTAGACTTATTCTAATCCAATTAGGGTTTTTAACCAATCTTGTGCATCCAATATGTGATTTTGTGTCATTGGTTAAACATTTAGGTCATTTTCGTCCTCGCTAGGCTTTTTCTAATCCAATTCGGGTTTTTAACCAATCTTGTGCATCCAATATGTGATTTTGTGTCATTGGTTGAACATTTAGGTCATTTTCGTCCTCCCTAGGCTTATCCTAATCCAATTAGGGTTTTTAACCAATCTTGTCCATCCAATATGTGATTTTGTACCATTGGTTGAACATTTAGGTCATTTTCGTCCTCCATAGCCTTATTCTCATCCAATTAGGGTTTTTAACCAATATTGTGCATCCAATATGTGATTTTGTGTCATTTTGGGTCATTGGTTGAACTTTTAGGTCATTTTCGTCCTCCCTAGGCTTATTCTAATCCCATTAGGGTTTTTAACCAATCTTGTGCATCCAATATGTGATTTTGTGTCATTGGTTAAACATTTAGGTCATTTTCGTCCTCCCTAGGCATATTGTAATCCAATTAGGGTTTTTAACCAATCTTGTGCATCCAATATGTGATTTTGTGTGATTTTGTGTCATTGGTTGAACATTTAGGTCATTTTCGTCCTCCCTAGGCTTATCCTAATCCAATTAGGGTTTTTAACCAATCTTGTGCATCCAATATGTGATTTTGTGTCATTTTTTGTCTTTGGTTGAACATTTAGGTCATTTTCATCCTACCTAGGCTTATTATAATCCTATTAGGGTTTTTAACCAATCTTGTGCATCCAATATGTGATTTTGTGTCATTTTGTGTCTTTGGTTGAACATTTAGGTCATTATCGTCCTCCCTAGGCTTATTCTAATCCAATTAGGGTTTTTAACCAATCTTGTGCATCCAATATGTGATTTTGTGTCATTTTGTGTCATTGGTTGAACATTTAGGTTATTATCGTCCTCCCTAGGCTTATTCTAATCCAATTAGGGTTTTTAACCAATCTTGTGCATCCAATATGTGATTTTGTGTGATTTTGTGTCATTGTTTGAACATTTAGGTCATTTTCGTCCTCCCTAGGCTTATTATAATCCTATTAGGGTTTTTAACCAATCTTATGCATCCAATATGTGATTTTGTGTCATTTTGTGTCTTTGGTTGAACATTTAGGTCATTTTCATCCTCCCTAGGCTTATTATAATCCTATTAGGGTTTTTAACCAATCTTGTGCATCCAATATGTGATTTTGTGTCATTTTGTGTCTTTGGTTGAACATTTAGGTCATTATCGTCGTCCCTAGGCTTATTCTAATCCAATTAGGGTTTTTAACCAATCTTGGGTATCCAATATGTGATTTTGTGTCATTTTGGGTCATAGGTTGAACTTTTAGGTCATTTTCGTCTTCCCTAGACTTATTCTAATCCAATTAGGGTTTTTAACCAATCTTGTGCATCCAATATGTGATTTTGTGTCATTGGTTAAACATTTAGGTCATTTTCGTCCTCGCTAGGCTTTTTCTAATCCAATTCGGGTTTTTAACCAATCTTGTGCATCCAATATGTGATTTTGTGTCATTGGTTGAACATTTAGGTCATTTTCGTCCTCCCTAGGCTTATCCTAATCCAATTAGGGTTTTTAACCAATCTTGTGCATCCAATATGTGATTTTGTACCATTGGTTGAACATTTAGGTCATTTTCGTCCTCCATAGCCTTATTCTCATCCAATTAGGGTTTTTAACCAATATTGTGCATCCAATATGTGATTTTGTGTCATTTTGGGTCATTGGTTGAACTTTTAGGTCATTTTCGTCCTCCCTAGGCTTATTCTAATCCAATTAGGGTTTTTAACCAATCTTGTGCATCCAATATGTGATTTTGTGTCATTGGTTAAACATTTAGGTCATTTTCGTCCTCCCTAGGCTTATTCTAATCCAATTAGGGTTTTTAACCAATCTTGTGGATCCAATATGTGATTTTATGTCATTTTGTGTCATTGGTTGAACATTTAAGTCATTTTCGTCCTCCCTAGGCTTATTTTAATCCAATTAGGGTTTTTAACCAATCTTGTGGATCAAATATGTGATTTTGTGTCATTTTGTGTCATTGGTGAAACATTTAGGTCATTTTCGTCCTCCCTAGGCTTATTCTAATCCAATTAGGGTTTTTAACCAATGTTGTGCATCCAATATGTGATTTTGTGTCATTGGTTGAACATTTAGGTCATTTTCGTCCTCCCTAGGCTTATTCTAATCCAATTAGGGTTTTTAACCAATCTTGTGTATCCAATATGTGATTTTGTGTCATTTTGTGTCATTGGTTGAACATTTAGGTCATGTTCGTCCTCCCTAGGCTTATTCTAATCCAATTAGGGTTTTTAACCAATCTTGTGCATCCAATATGTGATTTTGTGTCATTTTGTGTCATTGGTTGAACATTTAGGTCATTTTCGTCCTCCCTAGGCTTATTCTAATCGAATTAGGGTTTTTAACAACAATCTTGTGCATCCAATATGTGATTTTGTGTCATATTGGGTCATTGGTTGAACATTTAGGTCATTTTCGTCCTCCCTAGGCTTATTCTAATCCAATTAGGGTTTTTAACCAATCTTGTGCATCCAATATGTGATTTTGTGTCATTTTGTGTCATTGGTTGAACATTTAGGTCATTTTCGTCCTCCCTAGGCTTATCCTAATCCAATTAGGGTTTTTAACCAATCTTGTGCATCCAATATGTGATTTTGTGTCATTTTGTGTCTTTGGTTGAACATTTAGGTCATTTTCGTCCTCCCTAGGCTTATTATAATCCTATTAGGGTTTTTAACCAATCTTGTGCATCCAATATGTGATTTTGTGTCATTTTGTGTCTTTGGTTGAACATTTAGGTCATTATCGTCCTCCCTAGGCTTATTCTAATCCAGTTAGGGTTTTTAACCAATCTTGTGCATCCAATATGTGGTTTTGTGTCATTTTGTGTCATTGGTTGAACATTTAGGTCATTTTCGTCCTCCCTTGGCTTATTCTAATCCAATTAATGTTTTTAACCAATCTTGTGCATCCAATGTGTGATTTTGTGTCATTGGTTGAACATTTAGGTCATTTTCATCCTCCCTAGGCTTATTTTAATCCAATTAGGGTTTTTAACCAATCTTGTGCATCCAATATGTGATTTTTTGTCATTGGATGAACATTTAGGTCACTTTCGTCCTCCCTAGGCTTATTCTAATCCAATTAGGGTTTTTAACCAATCTTGTGCATCCAATATGTGATTTTGTGTCATTTTGTGTCATTGGTTGAACATTTAGGTCATTTTCGTCCTCCCTAGGCTTATTCTAATCCAATTAGGGTTTTTAACCAATCTTGTGCATCCAGTATGTGAGTTTTTGTCATTTAGTGTCATTGGTTGAACATTTAGGTCATTTTCGTCCTGCCTAGGTTTATTCTAATCCAATTAGGGTTTTTAACCAATCTTGTGCATCCAATATGTGATTTTGTGTTATTGGTTGAACATTTAGGTCATTTTCGTCCTCCCTAGGCTTATTCTATTCCAATTAGCGTTTTTAACCAATTTGGTGCATCTAATATGTGATTTTGTGTCATTTTGTGTCATTGGTTGAACATTTAGGTTATTTTCGTCCTCCCTAGGGTTATTCTAATCCAATTAGGGTTT
>JBBPBQ010000008.1:10723291-10746909 GCA_037974755.1 Cicer yamashitae | reverse complement strand
GGTTTTTAACCAATCTTGTGCATCCAATATGTGATTTTGTGTCATTGGTTGAACATTTAGGTCATTTTCGTCCTCCCTAGGCTTATTCTATTCCAATTAGCGTTTTTAACCAATTTGGTGCATCTAATATGTGATTTTGTGTCATTGGTTGAACATTTAGGTCATTTTCGTCCTCCCTAGGGTTATTCTAATCCAATTAGGGTTTTTAACGAATCTTGTGTATCCAATATGTGATTTTGTGTCATTGGTTGAAAATTTAGGTCATTTTCGTCCTCCCTAGGCTTATTCTAATCCAATTAGGGTTTATAACCAATCTTGTGCATCCAATATATGATTTTGGGTCATTTTGTGTCATTGGTTGAACATTTAGGTCATTTTCATCCTTCCTAGGCTTATTCTAATCCAATTAGGGTTTTTAACCAATCTTGTGCATCCAATATGTGATTTTGTGTCATTTTGTGTGATTGGTTGAACATTTAGGTCATTTTCGTCCTCCCTAGGCTTATTCTAATCCAATTAGGGTTTTTAACCAATCTTGTGCACCCAATTAGTGATTTTGTGTCATTGGTTGAACATTTAGGTTATTTTCGTCCTCCCTAGGCTTATTCTAATCCAATTAGGGTTTTTAACCATTCCTGTGCATCCAATATGTAATTTTGTGTCATTTTGTGTCATTGGTTGAACATTTAGGTCATTTTCGTCCTCCCTAGGCTTATTCTAATCCAATTAGGGTTTTTAACCAATCTTGTGCATCCAGTATGTGATTTTTTGTCATTTTGTGTCATTGGTTGAACATTTAGGTCATTTTCGTCCTCCCTAGGCTTATTCTAATCCAATAAGGGTTTTTAACCAATCTTGTGCATCCAATATGTGATTTTGTGTCATTTTGTGTCATTGGTTGAACATTTAGGTCATTTTCGTCATCCCTAGTCTTATTCTAATCCAATTAGGGTTTTTAACCAACATTGTGCATCCAATATGTGAGTTTGTGTCATTTTGTGTCATTGGTTGAACATTTAGGTCATTTTCGTCCTCCCTAGGCTTATTCTAATCCAATAAGGGTTTTTAACCAATCTTGTGCATCCAATATGTGATTTTGTGTCATTTTATGTCATTGGTTGAACATTTAGGTCATTTTCATCCTCCCTAGGCTTATTCTAATCCAATTAGGGTTTTTAACCAATCTTGTGCATCCAATATGTGATTTTGTGTCATTTTGTGTCATTGGTTGAACATTTAGGTCATTTTCGTCCTCCCTAGGCTTATTCTAATCCAATTAGGGTTTTTAACCAATCTTGTGCATCCAATATGTGATTTTGTGTCATTGGTTAAACATTTAGGTCATTTTCGTCCCCCTTAGGCTTATTCTAATCCAACTAGGGTTTTTAACCAATCTTGTGCATCCAATATATGATTTTGTGTCATTGGTTAAACATTTAGGTCATTTTCGTCCTCCCTAAGCTTATTCTAATCTAATTAGGGTTTTTAACGAATCTTGTGCATCCAATATGTGATTTTGTGTCATTTTGTGTCATTGGTTAAACATTTAGGTCATTTTCGTCCTCCCTAGGCTTATTCTAATCCAATTAGGGTTTTTAACCAATCTTGTGCATCCAATATGTGATTTTGTGTCATTTTGTGTCATTGGTTGAACATTTAGGTCATTTTCGTCCTCCCTAGGCTTATTCTAATCCAATTAGGGTTTTTAACCAATCTTGTGCATCCAATATGTGATTTTGTGTCATTTTGTGTCGTTCGTTGAACATTTAGGTCATTTTTGTTCTCCCTAGGCTTATTCTAATCCAATTAGGGTTTTTAACCAATGTTGTCCATCCAATATGTGATTTTGTGTCATTGGTTGAACATTTAGGTCATTTTCGTCCTCCCTAGGCTTATTCTAATCCAATTAGGGTTTTTAACCAATCTTAAGCATCCAATATGTGATTTTGTGTCACTTTGTGTCATTGGTTGAACATTTAGGTCATTTTCGTCATCCCTAGGCTTATTCTAATCCAGTTAGGGTTTTTAACCAATCTTGTGCATCCGATATGTGATTTTGTGTCATTTTGTGTCATTGGTTGAACATTTAGGTCATTTTCGTCCTCCCTAGGCTTATTCTAATCCAATTAGGGTTTTTAACTAATCTTGTGCATCCAATATGTGATTTTGTGTCATTTTGTGTCATTTAGGTCATTTTCGTCCTCCCTAGGCTTATTCTAATACAATTATGGTTTTTAACCAATCTTGTGCATCCAATATGTGATTTTGTGTCATTGGTTGAACATTTAGGTCATTTTCGTCCTCCCTAGGCTTATTCTATTCCAATTAGCGTTTTTAACCAATTTGGTGCATCTAATATGTGATTTTGTGTCATTTTGTGTCATTGGTTGAACATTTAGGTTATTTTCGTCCTCCCTAGGGTTATTCTAATCCAATTAGGGTTTGTAACCAATCTTGTGCATCCCATATGTGATTTTGTGTCATTTTGTGTCATTGGTTGAACATTTAGTTCATTTTCGTCCTCCCTAGGCTTATTCTAATCCAATTAGGGTTTTTAACCAATCTTGTGTATCCAATATGTGATTTTGTGTCATTGGTTGAAAATTTAGGTCATTTTCGTCCTCCCTAGGCTTATTCTAATCCAATTAGGGTTTATAACCAATCTTGTGCATCCAATATGTGATTTTGTGTCATTTTGTGTCATTGGTTGAACATTTAGGTCATTTTCTTCTCCCTAGGCTTATTATAATCCAATTAAGGTTTTTAACCAATCTTGTGCATCCAATATGTGATTTTGTGTCATTTTGTGTCATTGGTTGAACATTTAGGTCATTTTCGTCCTCCCTAGGCTTATTCTAATCCAATTAGGGTTTTTAACCAATCTTGTGCATCCAATATGTGATTTTGTGTCATTGGTTGAACATTTAGTTCATTTTCGTCCTCCCTAGGCTTATTCTATTCCATTTAGGGTTTTTAACCAATCTTCTGCATCCAATATGTGATTTTGTGTCATTTTGTGTCATTGGTTCAACATTTAGGTCATTTTCGTCCTCCCTAGGGTTATTTTAATCCAATTAGGATTTTTAACCAATCTTGTGCATCCAATATGTGATTTTGTGTCATTTTGTGTCATTGGTTGAACATTTAGGTCATTTTCGTCCTCCCTAGGCTTATTCTAATCCAATTAGGGTTTTTAACCAATCTTGTGCATCCAATATGTGATTTTGTGTCATTTTGTGTCATTGGTTGAACATTTAGGTCATTTTCGTCCTCCCTAGGCTTATTCTAATCCAATTAGGGTTTTTAACCAATCTTGTGCATCCAATATGTGATTTTGTGTCATTGGTTGAACATTTGGGTCATTTTCGTCCTCGCTAGACTTATTCTAATCCAATTAGGGTTTTTAACCAATCTTGTGCATCCAATATGTGATTTTGTGTCATTTTGTGTCATTGGTTGAACATTTAGGTCATTTTCGTCCTCCCTAGGCTTATTCTAATCCAATTAGGGTTTTTAACCAATCTTGGGCATCCAATATGTGATTTTGTGTCATTGGTTGAACATTTAGGTCATTTTTGTCCTCCCTAGGCTTATTCTAATCCAATTAGGGTTTTTAACCAATCTTGTGCATCCAATATGTGATTTTGTGTCATTTTGTGTCATTGGTTGAACATTTAGGTCATTTTCGTCCTCCCTAGGCTTATTCTAATCCAATTAGGGTTTTTAACCAATCTTGTGCATCCAATATGTGATTTTGTGTCATTTTGTGTCATTGGTTGAACATTTAGGTCATTTTCGTCTTCCCTAGGCTTATTTTAATCCAATTAGGGTTTTTAACCAATCTTGTGCATCCAATATATGATTTTGTGTCATTGGTTGAACATTTATGTCATTTTCGTCCTCCCTAGGCTTATTCTAATCCAATTAGGGTTTTTAACCAATTTTGTGCATCCAATATGTGATTTTGTGTCATTGGTTGAACATTTAGGTCATTTTCGTCCTCCCTAGGCTTATTCTAATCCAATTAGGGTTTTTAACCAATCTTGTGCATCCCATATGTGATTTTGTGTCATTTTGTGTCATTGGTTGAACATTTAGGTCATTTTCGTCCTCCCTAGGCTTATTCTAATCCAATTAGGGTTTTTAACTAATCTTGTGCATCCAATATGTGATTTTGTGTCATTTTGTGTCATTTAGGTCATTTTTGTCCTCCCTAGGCTTATTCTAATCCAATTATGGTTTTTAACCAATCTTGTGCATCCAATATGTGTTTTTGTGTCATTGGTTGAACATTTAGGTCATTTTCGTCCTCCCTAGGCTTATTCTATTCCAATTAGCGTTTTTAACCAATTTGGTGCATCTAATATGTGATTTTGTGTCATTTTGTGTCATTGGTTGAACATTTAGGTCATTTTCGTCCTCCCTAGGGTTATTCTAATCCAATTAGGGTTTTTAACCAATCTTGTGCATCCCATATGTGATTTTGTGTCATTTTGTGTCATTGGTTGAACATTTAGTTCATTTTCGTCCTCCCTAGGCTTATTCTAATCCAATTAGGGTTTTTAACCAATCTTGTGTATCCAATATGTGATTTTGTGTCATTGGTTGAAAATTTAGGTCATTTTCGTCCTCCCTAGGCTTATTCTAATCCAATTAGGGTTTATAACCAATCTTGTGCATCCAATATGTGAGTTTGTGTCATTTTGTGTCATTGGTTGAACATTTAGGTCATTTTCTTCTCCCTAGGCTTATTATAATCCAATTAAGGTTTTTAACCAATCTTGTGCATCCAATATGTGATTTTGTGTCATTTTGTGTCATTGGTTGAACATTTAGGTCATTTTCGTCCTCCCTAGGCTTATTCTAATCCAATTAGGGTTTTTAACCAATCTTGTGCATCCAGTATGTGATTTTTTGTCATTTTGTGTCATTGGTTGAACATTTAGGTCATTTTCGTCCTGCCTAGGCTTATTCTAATCCAATTAGGGTTTTTAACCAATCTTGTGCATCCAATATGTGATTTTGTGTCATTTTGTGTCATTGGTTGAACATTTAGGTCATTTTCGTCCTCCCTAGGCTTATTCTAATCCAATTAGGGTTTTTAACCAATCTTGTGCATCCAATATGTGATTTTGGTCATTTTGGGTCATTGGTTGAACATTTAGGTCATTTTCGTCCTCCGTAGTCTTATTCTAATCCAATTAGGGTTTTTAACCAATCTTGTGCATCCAATATGTGATTTTGTGTCATTTTGTGTCATTGGTTGAACATTTAGGTCATTTTCGTCCTCCCTAGGCTTATTCTAATCCAATTAGGGTTTTTAACCAATCTTGTTCATCCAATATGTGATTCTGTGTGATTTTGTATTATTGGTTCAACATTTAGGTCATTTTCGTCCTCCCTAGGGTTATACTAATCCAATTATGGTTTTTAACCAATCTTGTGCATCCAATATGTGATTTTGTCTCATTTTGTGTCATTGGTTGAGCATTTATGTCATTTTCGTCCTCCCTAGGCTTATTCTAATCCAATTAGGGTTTTTAACCAATCTTGTGCATCCAATATGTGATTTTGTGTCATTTTGTGTCATTGGTTGAACATTTAGGTCATTTTCGTCCTCCCTAGGCTTATTCTAATCCAATTAGGGTTTTTAACCAATCTTGTGCATCCAATATGTGATTTTGTGTCATTATGTGTCATTGGTTGAACATTTAGGTCATTTTGGTCCTCCCTAGGCATATTCTAATCCAATTAGGGTTTTTAACCAATCTTGTGCATCCAATATGTGATTTTGTGTCATTTTGTGTCATTGGTTGAACATTTAGGTCATTTTCGTCCTCCCTAGGCTTATTCTAATCCAATTAGGGTTTTTAACCAATCTTGTGCATCCAATATGTGATTTTGTGTCATTGGTTGAACATTTAGGTCATTTTCGTCCTCCCTAGGCTTATTCTAATCCAATTAAGGTTTTTAACCAATCTTATATATCCAATATGTGATTTTGTGTAATTTTATGTCATTGGTTGAACATTTAGGTCATTTTCGTCCTCCATAGGCTTATTCTAATCCAATTAGGGTTTTTAACCAATCTTGTGCATCCAATATGTGATTTTGTGTCAATGGTTGAACATTTAGGTCATTTTCGTCCTCCCTAGGCTTATTCTAATCCAATTAGGGTTTTTAACCAATCTTGTGCATCCAATATGTGATTTTATGTCATTTTGTGTCATTGGTTGAACATTTAGGTCATTTTCGTCATCCCTAGGCTTATTCTAATCCAATTAGGGTTTTTAACCAATCTTGTGCATCCAATATGTGATTTTGTGTAATTTTGTGTCATTGGTTGAACATTTAGGTCATTTTCGTCCTCCCTAGGCTTATTCTAATCCAATTAGGGTTTTTAACCAATCTTGTGCATCCAATATTTGATTTAGTGTCATTTTGTGTCATTGGTTGAACATTTAGGTCATTTTCGTCATCCCTAGGCTTATTCTAATCCAATTAGGGTTTTTAACCAATCTTGTGCATCCAATATGTGATTTTGTGTCATTTTGTGTCATTGGTTGAACATTTAGGTCATTTTCGTCCTCCCTAGGCTTATTCTAATCCAATTAGGGTTTTTAACCAATCTTGGGTATCCAATATGTGATTTTGTGTCATTGGTTGAACATTTAGGTCATTTTCGTCCTCCATAGGCTTATTCTAATCCAATTACGGTTTTTAACCAATCTTGTGCATCCAATATGTGATTTTGTGTCATTGGTTGAACATTTAGGTCATTTTCGTCCTCCCTAGGCTTATTCTAATCCAATTAGGGTTTTTAACCAATCTTGTGCATCCAATATGTGATTTTGTGTCATTTTGTGTCATTGGGTGAACATTTAGGTCATTTTCGTCCTCCCTAGGCTTATTCTAATCCAATTAGGGTTTTTAACAAATCTTGTACATCCAATATGTGATTTTGTGTCATTTTGTGTCATTGGTTGAACATTTAGGTCATTTTCGTCCTCCCTAGGCTTATTCTAATCCAATTAGGGTTTTTAACCAATCTTGTGCATCCAATATGTGATTTTGTGTCATTTTGTGTCATTGGTTGAACATTTAGGTCATTTTCGTCCTCCCTAGGCTTATTCTAATCCAATTAGGGTTTTTAACCAATCTTGTGCATCCAATATGTGATTTTGTGTCATCAGTTGAACATTTTGGTCATTTTCGTCCTCCCTAGGCTTATTCTAATCCAATTAGGGTTTTTAACCAATCTTGTGCATCCAATATGTGATTTTGTGTCATTTTGTGTCATCGGTTGAACATTTAGGTCATTTTCGTCCTCCCTAAACTTATTCTAATCCAATTAGGGTTTTTAACCAATCTTGTGCATCCAATATGTGATTTTGTGTCATTTTGTGTCGTTGGTTGAACATATAGATCATTTTCGTCCTCCATAGGCTTATTCTAATCCAATTATGGTTTTTAACCAATCTTGTGCATCCAATATGTGATTTTGTGTCATTGGTTGAACATTTAGGTCATTTTCGTCCTCCCTAGGCTTATTCTAATCCAATTAGGGTTTTTAACCAATCTTGTGCATCCAATATGTGATTTTTTGTCATTGGTTGAATATTTAGGTCATTTTTGTTCTCCCTAGGCTTATTCTAATCCAATTAGGGTTTTTAACCAATCTTGTGCATCCAATATGTGATTTTGTGTCATTTTGTGTCATTGGTTGAACATTTAGGTCATTTTCGTCCTCCCTAGGCTTATTCTAATCCAATTAGGGTTTTTAACCAATCTTGTGCATCCAATATGTGATTTTGTGTCATTGGTTGAACATTTAGGTCTTTTTCGTCCTCCATAGGCTTATTTTAATCCAGTTAGGGTTTTTAACCAATCTTGTGCATCCAATATGTGATTTTGTGTCATTTTGTGTCATTGGTTGAACATTTAGGTCATTTTCGTCCTCCCTAGGCTTATTCTAATCCAATTAGGGTTTTTAACCAATCTTGTGCTTCCAATATGTGATTTTGTGTCATTTTGTGTCATTGGTTGAACATTTAGGTCATTTTCGTCCTCCCTTGGCTTATTCTAATCCTATTAGGGTTTTTAACCAATCTTTTGCATCCAATATGTGATTTTGTGTCATTTTGTGTCATTGGTTGAACATTTAGGTCATTTTCGTCCTCCCTAGGCTTATTTTAATCCAATTAGGGTTTTTAACCAATCTTGTGCATCCAATATGTGATTTTTTGTCATTGGTTGAACATTTAGGTCATTTTCGTCCTCCCTAGGCTTATTCTAATCCAATTAGGGTTTTTAACCAATCTTGTGCATCCAATATGTGATTTTGTGTCATTAGTTGAACATTTAGGTCATTTTAGTCCTCCCTAGGCTTATTCTAATCCAATTAGGGTTTTTAACCAATCTTGTGCATCAAATATGTGATTTTGTGTCATTTTGTGTCATTGGTTGAACATTTAGGTCATTTTCGTCCTCCCTAGGCTTATTCTAATCATATTAGGGTTTTTAACCAATCTTGTGCATCCAATATGTGATTTTGTGTCATTTTTTGTCATTTGTTGAACATTTAGGTCATTTTCGTCCTCCCTAGGCTAATTCTAATCCAATTAGGGTTTTTAACCAATCTTGTGCATCCAATATGTGATTTTGTGTCATTTTGTGTCATTGGTTGAACATTTAGGTCATTTTCGTCCTCCCTAGGCTTATTCTAATCCAATTAGGGTTTTTAACCAATCTTGTGCATCCAATATGTGATTTTGTGTCATTGGTTGAACATTTAGGTCATTCTCGTCCTCCCTAGGCTTATTCTAATCCAATTAGGGTTTTAACCAATCTTATGCATCCAATATGTGATTTTGTGTCATTTTGTGTCATTGGTTGAACATTTAGGTCATTTTCGTCCTCCCTAGGCTTATTCTTTTCCAATAAGGGTTTTTAACCAATCTTGTGCATCCAATATGTGATTTTGTGTCATTTTGTGTCATTGGTTGAACATTTAGGTCATTTTCGTCCTCCCTAGGCTTATTCTAATCCAATTAGGGTTTTTAACCAATCTTGTGCATCCAATATGTGATTTTGTGTCATTTTGTGTCATTGGTTGAACATTTAGGTCATTTTCGTCCTCCCTAGGCTTATTCTAATCCAATTAGAGTTTTTAACCAATCTTGTGCATCCAATATGTGATTTTGTGTCATTGGTTGAACATTTAGGTCATTTTCGTCCTCCCTAGGCTTATTGTAATGCAATTAGGGTTTTTAACCAATCTTGTGCATCCAATATGTGATTTTGTGTCATTTTGTGTCATTGGTTGAACATTTAGGTCATTTTCGTCCTCCCTAGGCTTATTCTAATCCAATTAGGGTTTTTAACCAATCTTGTGCATCCAATATGTGATTTTTTGTCATTGGTTGAACATTTAGGTCATTTTCGTCCTCCCTAGGCTTATTCTAATCCAATTAGGGTTTTTAACCAATCTTGTGCATCCAATATGTGATTTTGTGTCATTGGTTGAACACTTAGGTCATTTTCGTCCTCGCTATGCTTATTCTAATCCAATTAGGATTTTTAGCCAATCTTGTGCATCCAATATGTAATTTTGTGTCATTTTGTGTCATTGGTTGAACATTTAGGTCATTCTCGTCCTCCCTAGGCTTATGCTAATCCAATTAAGGTTTTTAACCAATCTTGTGCATCCAATGTGTGATTTTGTGTCATTTTGTGTCATTGGTTGAACATTTAGGTCATTTTCGTCCTCCCTAGGCTCTTTTTAATCCAATTAGGGTTTTTAACCAATCTTGTGCATCCAATGTGTGATTTTGTGTCATTTTGTGTCATTGGTTGAACATTTAGGTCATTTTCGTCCTCCCTAGGCTTATTCTAATCCAATTAAGGTTTTTAACCAATCTTGTGCATCCAATATGTGATTTTGTGTCATTGGTTGAACATTTAGGTCATTTTTGTCCTCCCTAGGCTTATTCTAATCCAATTAGGGTTTTTAACCAATCTTGTGCATCCAATTTGTGATTTTGTGTCATTTTGTGTCATTGGTTGAACATTTAGGTCATTTTCGTCCTCCCTAGGCTTATTTTAATCCAATTAAGGTTTTTAACCAATCTTGTGCATCCAATGTGTGATTTTGTGTCATTTTTTGTCATTGGTTGAACATTTAGGTCATTTTCGTCCTCCCTAGGCTTATTCTAATCCAATTAGGGTTTTTTACCAATCTTGTGCATCCAATATGTGATTTTGTGTCATTTTGTGTCATTGGTTGAACATTTAGGTCATTTTCGTCCTCCCTAGACTTATCCTAATCCAATTAGGGTTTTTAACCAATCTTGTGCATCCAATATGTGATTTTGCACCGTTGGTTGAACATTTAGGTCATTTTCGTCCTCCCTAGCCTTATCCTAATCCAATTAGGGTTTTTAACCAATATTGTGCATCCAATATGTGATTTTGTGTCATTTTGGGTCATTGGTTGAACATTTAGGTCATTTACGTCCTCGCTAGGCTTATTCTAATCCAATTGGGTTTTTAACCAATCTTGTGCATCCAATATGTGATTTTGTGTCATTAGTTAAACATTTAGGTCATTTTCTTCCTCCCTAGGATTATTCTAATCCAATTAGGGTTTTTAACCAATCTTGTGCATCCAATATGTGATTTTGTGTCATTTTGTGTCATTGGTTGAACATTTAGGTCATTTTCTTCCTCCGTAGACTTATTCTAATCCAATTAATGTTTTTAACCAATCTTGTGCATCCAATGTGTGATTTTGAGTCATTTTGTGTCATTGGTTGAACATTTAGGTCATTTTCGTCCTCCCTAGGCTCTTTTTAATCCAATTAGGGTTTTTAACCAATCTTGTGCATCCAATATATGATTTTGTGTCATTGGTTGAACATTTAGGTCATTTTCGTCGTCCCTAGTCTTATTCTAATCCAATTAGGGTTTTTAACCAATCTTGTGCATCCAATATGTGATTTTGTGTCATTGGTTTAACATTTAGGTAATTTTCGTCCTCCCTAGCCTTATTCTAATCCAATTAGGGTTTTTAACCAATATTGTGCATCCAATATGTGATTTGGTGTCATTTTGGGTCATTGGTTGAACATTTAGGTCATTTTCGTCCTCCCTAGGCTTATACTAATCCAATTAGGGTTTTTAACCAATCTTGTGCATCCAATATGTGATTTTGTGTCATTGGTTAAACATTTAGGTCATTTTCGTCCTCCCTAGGCTTATTCTAATCCAATTAGGGTTTTTAACCAATCTTGTGCATCCAATATGTGATTTTGTGTCATTTTGTGTCATTGGTTGAACTTTTAGGTCAATTTCGTCCTCCCTAGGCTTATTCTAATCCAATTAGGGTTTTTAACCAATCTTTTGCATCCAATATGTGATTTTGTGTCATTTTGTGTCATTGGTTGAACATTTAGGTCATTTTCGTCCTCCCTAGGCTTATTCTAATGCAATTAGGGTTTTTAACCAATCTTGTGCATCCAATATGTGATTTTGTGTCATTTTGTGTCATTGGTTGAACATTTAGGTCATTTTCGTCGTCCCTAGGCTTATTCTAATCCTATTAGGGTTTTTAACCAATCTTGTGCATCCAATATGCGATTTTGTGTAATTTTGTGTCATTGGTTGAACATTTAGGTCATTTTCGTCCTCCCTATTCTTATTCTAATCCAATTAGGATTTTTAACAAATCTTGTGCATCCAATATGTGATTTTGTGTCATTGGTTGAACATTTAGGTCATTTTCGTCCTCCCTAGGCTTATTCTAATCCAATTAGGGTTTTTAACCAATCTTGTGCATCCAATATGTGATTTTGTGTCATTTTGTGTCATTGGTTGAACATTTAGGTCATTTTCGTTCTCCCTAGGCTTATTCTAATCCAATTAGCGTTTTTAACCAATCTTGTGCATCCAATATGTGATTTTGTGTCATTTTCTGTCATTGGTTGAACATTTAGGTCATTTTCGTCCTCCCTAGGCTTATTCTAATCCAATTAGGGTTTTTAACCAATCTTGTGCATCCAATATGTGATTTTGTGTCATTTTGTGTCATTGGTTGAACATTTAGGTCATTTTCGTCCTCCCTAGGCTTATTCTAATCCAATTAGGGTTTTTAACCAATCTTGTGCATCCAATATGTGATTTTGTGTCATTTTGTGTCATTGGTTGAACATTTAGGTCACTTTCGTCCACCCTAGGCTTATTCTAATCCAATTAGGGTTTTTAACCAATCTTGTGCATCCAATATGTGATTTTGTGTCATTGGTTGAACATTTAAGTCATTTTCGTCCTCCTTAGGCTTATTCTAATTTAATTAGGGTTTTTATCCAATCTTGTGCATCCAATATGTGATTTTGTGTCATTGGTTAAACATTTAGGTCATTTTCGTCCTCCCTAGGCTTATTCTAATCCAATTAGGGTTTTTAACCAATCTTGTGCATCCAATATGTGATTTTGTGTCATTTTGTGTCATTGGTTGAACATTTAGGTCATTTTCGTCCTCCCTAGGCTTATTCTAATCTAGTTAGGGTTTTTAACCAATGTTGTGCATCCAATATGTGATTTTGTGTCATTGGTTGAACATTTAGGTCATTTTCGTCCTCCCTAGGCTTATTCTAATCCAATTAGGGTTTTTAACCAATCTTGTGCATCCAATATGTGATTTTGTGTCATTAGTTAAACATTTAGGTCGTCTTCGTCCTCCCTAGGCTTATTCTGATCCAATTAGGGTTTTTAACCAATCTTGTGCATCCAATATGTGATTTTGTGTCATTTTGTGTCATTGGTTGAACATTTAGGTCATTTTCGTCCTCCCTAGGCTTATTCTAATCCAATTAGGGTTTTTAACCAATCTTGTGCATCCAATATGTGATTTTGTGTCATTTTGTGTCATTGGTTGAACATTTAGCTCATTTTCGTTCTCCCTACGCTTATTCTAATCCAATTAGGGTTTTTAACCAATCTTGTGCATCCAATATGTGATTTTCTGTCATTTTGTGTCATTGGTTGAACATTTAGGTCATTTTCGTCCTCCCTATGCTTATTCTAATCGAATTAGGGTTTTTAGCCAATTTTGTGCATCCAATATGTAGTTTTGTGTCATTGGTTGAACATTTAGGTCATTTTTGCCTCCCTTGGCTTATTCTCATCCAATTAGGGTTTTTAACCTATCTTGTGCATCCAATATGTGATTTTGTGTCATTTTGTGTCATTGGTTGAACATTTAGGTCATTTTCGTCCTCCCTAGGCTTATTCTAATCCAATTAGGGTTTTTAACCAATCTTGTGCATCCAATATGTGATTTTGTGTCATTTTGTGTCATTGGTGAAACATTTAGGTCATTTTCGTCCTCCGTAGGCTTATTCTAACCCAATTAAGGTTTTTAACCAATCTTGTGCATCCAATGTGTGATTTTGTGTCATTTTGTGTCATTGGTTGAACATTTAGGTTATTTTCGTCCTCCCTAGGCTTATTTTAATCCAATTAGGGTTTTTCACCAATCTTGTGCATCCAATATGTGATTTTTTGTCATTGGTTGAACATTTAGGTCATTTTCGTCCTCCCTAGGCTTATTCTAATCCAATTAGGGTTTTTAACCAATCTTGTGTATCCAATATGTGATTTTGTGTCATTTTGTATCATTGGTTGAACATTTAGGTCATTTTCATCGTCCCTAGGCTTATTCTAATCCAATTAGGGTTTTTAACCAATCTTGTGCATCCAATATGTGATTTTGTGTCATTTTGTGTCATTGGTAGAACATTTAGGTCATTTTCGTGCTCCCTAGGCTTATTCTAATCCAATTAAGGTTTTTAACCAATCTTGTGCATCCAATATGTGATTTTGTGTCATTTTGTATCATTGGTTGAACATTTAGGTCATTTTCATCGTCCCTAGGCTTATTCTAATCCAATTAGGGTTTTTAACCAATCTTGTGCATCCAATATGTGATTTTGTGTCATTTTGTGTCATTGGTTGAACATTTAGGTCATTTTCGTCTTCCCTAGGCTTATTCTAATCCAATTAGGGTTTTTAACCAATCTTGTGCATCCAATATGTGATTTTTTGTCATTGGTTGAACATTTAGGTCATTTTCGTCCTCCCTAGGCTTATTCTAATCCAATTAGGGTTTTTAACCAATCTTGTGCATCCAATATGTGATTTTGTGTCATCTTGTGTCATTGGTTGAACATTTAGGTCATTTTCGTCCTCCCTAGGCTTATTCTAATCCAATTAGGGTTTTTAACCAATCTTGTGCATCCAATATGTGATTTTGTGTCATTGGTTGAACATTTAGGTCATTTTTGTCCCCCTAGGCTTATTCTAATCCAATTAGGGTTTTTAACCAATCTTGTGCATCCAATATGTGATTTTGTGTCATTGGTTGAACATTTAGGTCATTTTCGTCCTCCCTAGGTTTATTCTAATCCAATTAGGGTTTTTAACCAATCTTGTGCATCCAATATGTGATTTTGTGTCATTGGTTGAACATTTAGTTCATTTTGGTCCTCCCTCGGCTTATTCTAATCCAATTAGGGTTTTTAACCAATCTTGTGCATCCAATATGTGATTTTGTGTCATTGGTTGAACATTTAGGTCATTTTCGTCCTCCCTAGGCTTATTCTAATCCAATTAGGGTTTTTAACCAATCTTGTGCATCCAATATGTGATTTTGTGTCATTGGTTGAACATTTAGGTCATTTTCGTCCTCCCTAGGCTTATTCTAATTCAATTAGGGTTTTAAACCAATCTTGTGCATCCAATATGTGATTTTGTGTCATTTTGTGTCATTGGTTGAACATTTAGGTCATTTTCGTCCTCCCTAGGCTTATTCTAATCCAATTAGGGTTTTAAACCAATCTTGTGCATCCAATATGTGATTTTGTGTCATTTTGTGTCATTTGTTGAACATTTAGGTCATTTTCGTCCTCCGTAGGCTTATTCTAATCCAATTAGGGTTTTTAACCAATCTTGTGCATCCAATTTGTGATTTTCTGTCATTTTGTGTCATTGGTTGAACATTTAGGTCATTTTCGTCCTCCCTAGGATTATTATAATCCAATTAGGGTTTTTAACCAATCTTGTGCATCCAATATGTGATTTTGTGTCATTGGTTGAACATTTAGGTCATTTTCGTCCTCCCTAGGCTTATTCTAATCCAATTAGGGTTTTTAACCAATCTTGTGCATCCAATATGTGATTTTGTGTTATTTTTTGTCATTGGTTGAACATTTAGGTCATTTTCGTTCTCCCTAGGCTTATTCTAATCCAATTAGGGTTTTTATCCAATCTTGTGCATCCAATATGTGATTTTGTGTCATTGGTTGAACATTTAGGTCATTTTCGTCCTCCCTAGGCTTATTCTAATCCAATTAGGGTTTTTAACCAATCTTGTGCATCCTATATGTGATTTTGTGTCATTGGTTAAACATTTAGGTCATTTTCGTCCTCCCTAGGCTTATTCTAATCCAATTAGGGTTTTTAACCAATCTTGTGCATCCAATATGTGATTTTGTGTCATTTTGTGTCATTGGTTGAACATTTAGGTCATTTTCATCGTCCCTAGGCTTATTCTAATCCAATTAGGGTTTTTAACCAATCTTGTGCATCCAATATGTGATTTTGTGTCATTTTGTGTCATTGGTAGAACATTTAGGTCATTTTCGTGCTCCCTAGGCTTATTCTAATCCAATTAAGGTTTTTAACCAATCTTGTGCATCCAATGTGTGATTTTGTGTCATTTTGTGTCATTGGTTGAACATTTAGGTCATTTTCGTCTTCCCTAGGCTTATTCTAATCCTATTAGGGTTTTTAACCAATCTTGTGCATCCAATATGTGATTTTGTGTCATTGATTGAACATTTGGGTCATTTTCGCCTTGCAAGGCTTATTCTAATCCAATTAGGGTTTTTAACCAATCTTGTGCATCCAATATGTGATTTTGTGTCATTTTGTGTCATTGGTTGAACATTTTGGTCATTTTCGTCCTCCCTAGGCTTATTCTAACCCAATTAGGGTTTTTCACCAATCTTGTGCATCCAATATGTGATTTTGTGTGATTTTGTGTCATTGGTTGAACATTTAGGTCATTTTCGTGCTCCCTAGGCTTATTCAAATCCGATTAAGGTTTTTAACCAATCTTGTGCATCCAATGTGTGATTTTGTGTCATTTTGTGTCATTGGTTGAACATTTAGGTCATTTTCGTCTTCCCTAGGCTTATTCTAATCCTATTAGGGTTTTTAACCAATCTTGTGCATCCAATATGTGATTTTGTGTCATTGGTTGAACATTTGGGTCATTTTCGCCTTGCAAGGCTTATTCTAATCCAATTAGGGTTTTTAACCAATCTTGTGCATCCAATATGTGATTTTGTGTCATTTTGTGTCATTGGTTGAACATTTTGGTCATTTTCGTCCTCCCTAGGCTTATTCTAATCCAATTAGGGTTTTTAACCAATATTGTGCTTCCAATATGTGATTTTGTGTAATTTTGGGTCATTGGTTGAACATTTAGGTCATTTTCGTCCTCCCTAGGCTTATTCTAATCCAATTAGGGTTTTTAACCAATCTTGTCCATCCAATATGTGATTTTGTGTCATTGGTTAAACATTTAGGTCATTTTCGTCCTCCCTAGGATTAATCCAATCCAATTAGTGTTTTTAACCAATCTTGTGCATCCAATATGTGATTTTGTGTCATTTTGTGTCATTGGGTGAACATTTAGGTCAATTTCGTCGTCCCTAGGCTTATTCTAATCCAATTAGGGTTTTTAACCAATCTTGTGCATCCAATGTGTGATTTTGTGTCATTTTGTGTCATTGGTTGAACATTTAGGTCATTTTCGTCCTCCCTAGGCTTATTCTAATCCAATTAGGGTTTTTAACCAATCTTGTGTATCCAATATGTGATTTTGTGTCATTTTGTACCATTGGTTGAACATTTAGGTCATTTTCGTCGTCCCTAGGCTTATTCTAATCCAATTAGGGTTTTTAACCAATCTTGTGCATCCAATATGTGATTTTGTGTCATTTTGTATCATTGGTTGAACATTTAGGTCATTTTCATCGTCCCTAGGCTTATTCTAATCCAATTAGGGTTTTTAACCAATCTTGTGCATCCAATATGTGATTTTGTGTCATTTTGTGTCATTGGTAAAACATTTAGGTCATTTTCGTGCTCCCTAGGCTTATTCTAATCCAATTAAGGTTTTTAACCAATCTTGTGCATCCAATGTGTGATTTTGTGTCATTTTGTGTCATTGGTTGAACATTTAGGTCATTTTCGTCTTCCCTAGGCTTATTCTAATCCAATTAGGGTTTTTAAACAATCTTGTGCATCCAATATGTGATTTTGTGTCATTTTGTATCATTGGTTGAACATTTAGGTCATTTTCATCGTCCCTAGGCTTATTCTAATCCAATTAGGGTTTTTAACCAATCTTGTGCATCCAATATGTGATTTTGTGTCATTTTGTGTCATTGGTTGAACATTTAAGTCATTTTCGTCCTCCCTAGGCTTATTTTAATCCAATTAGGGTTTTTAACCAATCTTGTGGATCAAATATGTGATTTTGTGTCATTTTGTGTCATTGGTGAAACATTTAGGTCATTTTCGTCCTCCCTAGGCTTATTCTAATCCAATTAGGGTTTTTAACCAATGTTGTGCATCCAATATGTGATTTTGTGTCATTGGTTGAACATTTAGGTCATTTTCGTCCTCCCTAGGCTTATTCTAATCCAATTAGGGTTTTTAACCAATCTTGTGCATCCAATATGTGATTTTGTGTCATTAGTTAAACATTTAGGTCGTCTTCGTCCTCCCTAGGCTTATTCTGATCCAATTAGGGTTTTTAACCAATCTTGTGCATCCAATATGTGATTTTGTGTCATTTTGTGTCATTGGTTGAACATTTAGGTCATTTTCGTCCTCCCTAGGCTTATTCTAATCCAATTAGGGTTTTTAACCAATCTTGTGCATCCAATATGTGATTTTGTGTCATTTTGTGTCATTGGTTGAACATTTAGGTCATTTTCGTCATCCCCAGGCTTATTTTAATCCAATTAGGGTTTTTAACCAATCTTGTGCATCCAATATGTGATTTTGTGTCCTTTTGTGTCATTGGTTGAACATTTAGGTGATTTTTGTCCTCCCTAGGCTTATTCTAATCCAATTCGGGTTTTTAACCAATCTTGTGCATCCAATATGTGATTTTGTGTCATTTTGTGTCATTCGTTGAACATTTAGGTCAATTTCGTCCTCCCTAGGCTTATTCTAATCCAATTAGGGTTTTTGACGAATCTTGTGCATCCAATATGTGATTTTGTGTCATTGGTTGAACATTTAGGTCATTTTCGTCCTCCCTAGGCTTATTCTAATCCAATTAGGGTTTTTAACCAATCTTGTGCATCCAATATGTGATTTTGTGTCATTGGTTGAACATTTAGGTCATTTTCGTCCTCCCTAGGCTTATTCTAATCCAATTAGGGTTTTTAACCAATCTTGTGCATCCAATATGTGATTTTGTGTCATTGGTTGAATATTTAGGTCATTTTCGTCCTCCCTAGGCTTATTCTAATCCAATTAGGGTTTTTAACCAATCTTGTGCACCCAATATGTGATTTTGTGTCATTTTGTGTCATTGGTTGAACATTTAGTTCATTTTTGTCCTCCCTAGGCTTATTCTAATCCAATTAGGGTTTTTAACCAATCTTGTGCATATAATAAGTGATTTTGTGTCATTGGTAATCCAATTAGGTCATTTTCGTCCTCGCTAGGCTTATTCTAATCCAATTAGGGTTTTTAATCAATCTTGTGCATCCAATATGAGATTTATTGTCATTTTGTGTCATTGGTTGAACATTTAGGTCATTTTCGTCCTCCCTAGGCTTATTTTAAACCAATTAGGGATTTTAACCAATCTTGTGCATCCAATATGTGATTTTGTGTCATTTTATGTCATTGGTTGAACATTTAGGTTATTTTCGTCCTCCCTAGGCTTATTCTAATCCAATTAGGGTTTTTAACCAATCTTGTGCATCCAATATGTGATTTTGTGTCATTGGTTGCACATTTAGGTCATTTTCTTCCTCCCTAGGCTTATTCTAATCCAATTAGGGTTTTTAACCAATCTTGTGCATATAATAAGTGATTTTGTGTCATTGGTAATCCAATTAGGTCATTTTCGTCCTCGCTAGGCTTATTCTAATCCAATTAGGGTTTTTAATCAATCTTGTGCATCCAATATGATAATTATTGTCATTTTGTGTCATTGGTTGAACATTTAGGTCATTTTCGTCCTCCCTAGGCTTATTTTAATCCAATTAGGGATTTTAACCAATCTTGTGCATCCAATATGTGATTTTGTGTCATTAGTTGCACATTTAAGTCATTTTCGTCCTCCCTAGGCTTATTCTAATCCAATTAGGGTTTTTAACCAATCTTGTGCATCCAATATGTGATTTTGTGTCATTTTGTGTCATTGGTTGAACATTTAGGTCATTTTCGTCCTCCCTAGGCCTATTCTAATCTAATTAAGGTCTTTAACCAATCTTGTGCATCCAATATGTGATTTTGTGTCATTGGTTGAACATTTAGGTCATTTTCGTCCTCCCTAGGCTTATTCTAATCCAATTAGGGTTTTTAACCAATCTTGTGCATCCAATATGTGATTTTGTGTCATTTTGTGTCAATGGTTCAACATTTAGGTCATTTTTGTCCTCCCTAGGCTTATTCTAATCCAATTTGGGTTTTTAACCAATCTTGTGCATCCAATATGTGATTTTGTGTCATTTTGTGTCATTGGTTGAACATTTAGGTCATTTTCGTCCTCCCTAGGCTTATTCTAATCCAATTTGGGTTTTTAACCAATCTTGTGCATCCAATATGTGATTTTGTGTCATTTTGTGTCATCAGTTGAACATTTAGGTCGTTTTCGTCCTCCCTAGGCTTATTCTAATCCAATTAGGGTTTTTAACCAATCTTGTGCATCCAATATGTGATTTTGTGTCATTTTGTGTCATTGGTTGAACATTTAAGTCATTTTCGTCCTCCCTAGGCTTATTTTAATCCAATTAGGGTTTTTAACCAATCTTGTGCATCCAATATTTGATTTTGTGTCATTGGTTGAACATTTAGGTCATTTTCGTCCTCCCTAGGCTTATTCTAATCCAATTAGGGTTTTTAACCAATCTTGTGCATCCAATATGTGATTTTGTGTCATTGGTTGAACATTTAGGTCATTTTGGACCTCCCTATGCTTATTCTAGTCCAATTAGGGTTTTTAACCAATCTTGTGCATCCAATATGTGATTTTGTGTCATTGGTTGAACATTTAGATCATTTTCGTCCTCCCTAGGCTTATTCTAATCCAATTAGTGTTTTTAACCAATCTTGTGCATCCAATATGTGATTTTGTGTCATTTTGTGTCATTGGTTGAACATTTAGATCATTTTCGTCCTCCCTAGGCTTATTCTAATCCAATTAGGGTTTTTAACCAATCTTGTGCATCCAATATTTGATTTTGTGTCATTGGTTGAACATTTAGGTCATTTTCGTCCTCCCTAGGCTTATTCTAATCCAATTAGGGTCTTAAACCAATCTTGTGTATCCAGTATGTGATTTTGTGTCATTTTGTGTCATTGGTTGAACATTTAGGTCATTTTCGTCCTCCCTAGGCTTATTCTAATCCAATTAGGGTTTTTAACCAATCTTGTGCATCCAATATGTGATTTTGTGTCATTGGTTGAACATTTAGCTCATTTTCGTCCTCCCTAGGCTTATTCTAATCCAATTAGGGTTTTTAACCAATCTTGTGCATCCAATTTGTGATTTTGTGTCATTGGTTGAACATTTAGGTCATTTTCGTCCTCCCTAGGCTTATTCTAATCCAATTACGGTTTTTAACCAATCTTGTGCATCCAATATGTGATTTTGTGTCATTTTGTGTCATTGGTTGAACATTTAGGTCATTTTCGTCGTCCCTAGGCTTATTCTAATCCAATTAGGGTTTTTAACCAATCTTGTGCATCCAATATGTGATTTTGTGTCATTTTGTGTCATTGGTAGAACATTTAGGTCATTTTCGTGCTCCCTAGGCTTATTCTAATCCAATTAAGGTTTTTAACCAATCTTGTGCATCCAATGTGTGATTTTGTGTCATTTTGTGTCATTGGTTGAACATTTAGGTCATTTTCGTCTTCCCTAGGCTTATTCTAATCCTATTAGGGTTTTTAACCAATCTTGTGCATCCAATATGTGATTTTGTGTCATTGATTGAACATTTGGGTCATTTTCGCCTTGCAAGGCTTATTCTAATCCAATTAGGGTTTTTAACCAATCTTGTGCATCCAATATGTGATTTTGTGTCATTTTGTGTCATTGGTTGAACATTTTGGTCATTTTCGTCCTCCCTAGGCTTATTCTAACCCAATTAGGGTTTTTCACCAATCTTGTGCATCCAATATGTGATTTTGTGTGATTTTGTGTCATTGGTTGAACATTTAGGTCATTTTCGTGCTCCCTAGGCTTATTCAAATCCGATTAAGGTTTTTAACCAATCTTGTGCATCCAATGTGTGATTTTGTGTCATTTTGTGTCATTGGTGAAACATTTAGGTCATTTTCGTCCTCCCTAGGCTTATTCTAATCCAATTAGGGTTTTTAACCAATCTTGTCCATCCAATATGTGATTTTGTGTCATTGGTTAAACATTTAGGTCATTTTCGTCCTCCCTAGGATTATTCCAATCCAATTAGGGTTTTTAACCAATCTTGTGCATCCAATATGTGATTTTGTGTCATTTTGTGTCATTGGTTGAACATTTAAGTCATTTTCGTCCTCCCTAGGCTTATTTTAATCCAATTAGGGTTTTTAACCAATCTTGTGGATCAAATATGTGATTTTGTGTCATTTTGTGTCATTGGTGAAACATTTAGGTCATTTTCGTCCTCCCTAGGCTTATTCTAATCCAATTAGGGTTTTTAACCAATGTTGTGCATTCAATATGTGATTTTGTGTCATTGGTTGAACATTTAGGTCATTTTCGTCCTCCCTAGGCTTATTCTAATCCAATTAATGTTTTTAACCAATCTTGTGCATCCAATGTGTGATTTTGAGTCATTTTGTGTCATTGGTTGAACATTTAGGTCATTTTCGTCCTCCCTAGGCTCTTTATAATCCAATTAGGGTTTCAAACCAATCTTGTGCATCCAATATGTGATTTTGTGTCATTGGTTGAACATTTAGGTCATTTTCGTCCTCCCTAGGCTTATTCTAATCCAATTAGGGTTTTTAACCAATCTTGTGCATCCAATATGTGATTTTGTGTCATTGGTTGAACATTTAGGTCATTTTCGTCGTCCCTAGTCTTATTCTAATCCAATTAGGGTTTTTAACCAATCTTGTGCATCCAATATGTGATTTTGTGTCATTTTGTATCGTTGGTTGAACATTTAGGTCATTTTCGTCCTCCCTAGGCTTATTCTAATCCAATTAGGGTTTTTAACCAATCTTGTGCATCCAATATGTGATTTTGTGTCATTTTGTGTCCTTGGTGAAACATTTAGGTCATTTTCGTCCTCCCTAGGCTTATTCTAATCCAATTAGGGTTTTTAACCAATCTTGTGCATCCAATATGTGATTTTGTGTCATTTTGTGTCATTGGTTGAACATTTAGGTCATTTTCGTCCTCCCTAGGCTTATTCTAATCCAATTAGGGTTTTTAACCAATCTTGTGCATCCAATATGTGATTTTGTGTCATTTTGTGTCATTGGTTGAACATTTAGGTCATATTCGTCCTCCCTAGGCTTATTCTAATCCAATTAAGGTTTTTAACCAATCTTGTGCATCCAATATGTGATTTTGTGTCATTTTGTGTCATTGGTTGAACATTTAGGTCATTTTCGTCCTCCCTAGGCTTATTCTAATCCAATTAGGGTTTTTAACCAATCTTGTGCATCCAATATGTGATTTTGTGTCATTTTGTGTCATTGGTTGAACATTTAGGTCATTTTCGTCCTCCCTAGGCTTATTCTAATCCAATTAAGGTTTTTAACCAATCTTGTGCATCCAATGTGTGATTTTGTGTCATTTTGTGTCATTGGTTGAACATTTAGGTCAATTTCGTCCTCCCTAGGCTCTTTTTAATCCAATTAGGGTTTTTAACCAATCTTGTGCATCCAATATGTGATTTTGTGTCATTGGTTGAACATTTAGGTCATTTTCGTCCTACTTAGGCTTATTCTAATCCAATTAGGGTTTTTAACCAATCTTGTGCATCCAATATGTGATGTTGTGTCATTTTGTGTCATTGGTTGAACATTTAGGTCATTTTCGTCCTCCCTAGGCTTATTCTAATCCAATTAGGGTTTTTAACCAATCTTGTGCATCCAATATGTGATTTTGTGTCATTGGTTGATCATTTAGGTCATTTTCGTCCTACCTAGGCTTATTCTAATCCAATTAGGGTTTTTAACCAATCTTGTGCATCCAATATGTGATGTTGTGTCATTTTGTGTCATTGGTTGAACATTTAGGTCATTTTCGTCCTCCCTAGGCTTATTCTAATCCAATTAGGGTTTTTAAC
>JBBPBQ010000008.1:10695158-10723281 GCA_037974755.1 Cicer yamashitae | reverse complement strand
GGGTTTTTAACCAATCTTGTGCATCCAATATGTGATTTTGTGTCATTGGTTGATCATTTAGGTCATTTTCGTCCTACCTAGGCTTATTCTAATCCAATTAGGGTTTTTAACCAATCTTGTGCATCCAATATGTGATTTGGTGTCATTGGTTGAACATTTAGGTCATTTTCGTCCTCCCTAGGCTTATTCTAATCCAATTAGGGTTTTTAACCAATCTTGTGCATCCAATATGTGATTTTGTGTCATTGGTTGAACATTTAGGTCATTTTCGTCCTCCCTAGGCTTATTCTAAGCCAATTAGGGTTTTTAACCAATCTTGTGCATCCAATATGTGATTTTGTGTCATTGGTTGAACATTTAGGTCATTTTCGTCCTCCCTAGGCTTATTCTAATCCAATTAGGGTTTTTAACCAATCTTGTGCATCCAATATGTGATTTTGTGTTATTTTGTGTCATTGGTTGAACATTTAAATCATTTTCGTCCTCCCTAGGCTTATTCTAATCCAATTACGGTTTTTAACCAATCTTGTGCATCCAATATGTGATTTTGTGTCATTTTGAGTCATTGGTTGAACATTTAGGTCATTTTCGTCCTCCCTAGGCTTATTCTAATCCAATTAGGGTTTTTAACCAATCTTGTGCATCCAATATGTGATTTTGTGTCATTTTGTGTCATTGGTTGAACATTTAGGTTTTTTTCGTCCTCCCTAGGCTTATTCTAATCCAATTTGGGGTTTTAACCAATCTTGTGCATCCAATATGTGATTTTGTGTCATTGGTTGAATATTTAGGTCATTTTCGTCCTCGCTAGGCTTTTCTAATCCAATTAGGGTTTTAACCAATCTTGTGCATCCAATATGTGATTTCGTGTCATTGGTTGAACATTTAGGTCATTTTCGTCCTCCCTAGGCTTATTCTAATCCAATTAAGGTTTTTAACCAATCTTGTGCATCCAATGTGTGATTTTGTGTCATTTTGTGTCATTGGTTGAACATTTAGGTCATTTTCGTCCTCCCTAGGCTTATTCTAATCCAATTAGGGTTTTTAACCATTCTTGTGCATCCAATATGTGATTTTGTTTCATTGGTTGAACATTTAGGTCATTTTCGCCTTGCTAGGCTTATTCTAATCCAATTACGGTTTTTAACCAATCTAGTGCATCCAATATGTGATTTTGTGTCATTGGTTGAACATTTAGGTCATTTTCGTCCTCCCTAGGCTTATTCTAATCCAATTAAGGTTTTTAACCAATCTTGTGCATCCAATATGTGATTTTGTGTCATTGGTTGAACATTTAGGTCATTTTCGTCCTCCCTAGGCTTATTCTACTCCAATTAGGGTTTTTAACCAATCTTGTGCATCCAATATGTGATTTTGTGTCATTGGTTAAACATTTAGGTCATTTTCGTCCTCCCTAGGCTTATTCTAATCCAATTAGGGTTTTTAACCAATCTTGTGCATCCAATATGTGATTTTGTGTCATTGGTTAAACATTTAGGTCATTTTCGTCC
Organism: Cicer yamashitae; assembly: GCA_037974755.1. NCBI lineage: Eukaryota > Viridiplantae > Streptophyta > Magnoliopsida > Fabales > Fabaceae > Cicer > Cicer yamashitae. Next base: position 10,721,770 of record JBBPBQ010000008.1, on the reverse strand, counting down.
TCCCTAGGCTTATTCTAATCCAATTAGGGTTTTTAACCAATCTTGTGCATCCAATATGTGATTTTGTATCATTTTGTGTCATTGGTTGAAAATTTAGGTCATTTTCGTCCTCCTTAGGCTTATGCTAATCCAATTAGGGTTTTTAACCAATCTTGTGCATCCAATATGTGATTTTGTGTCATTGGTTGCACATTTAGGTCATTTTCGTCCTCCCTAGGCTTATTCTAATCCAATTAGGGTTTTTAACCAATCTTGTGCATCCAATATGTGATTTTGTGTCATTTTGTGTCATTGGTTGAATATTTAGGTCATTTTCGTCCTCCCTAGGCTTATTCTAATCCAATTACGATTTTTAACAAATCTTGTGCATCCAATATGTGATTTTGTGTCATTGGTTGATCATTTAGTTCATTTTCGTCCTCCCTAGGCTTATTATAATCCAGTTAGGGTTTTTAACCAATCTTGTGCATCCAATATGTGATTTTTTGTCATTTTGTGTCATTGGTTGAACATTTAGGTCATTTTCGTCCTCCCTAGGCTTATTCTAATCCAATTAGGGTTTTTAACCAATCTTGTGCATCCAATATGTGATTTTGTGTCATTTTGTGTCATTTGTTGAACATTTAGGTCATTTTCGTCCTTCGTAGGCTTATTCTAATCCAATTAGGATTTTTAACCAATCTTGAGCATCCAATATGTGATTTTCTGTCATTTTGTGTCATTGGTTGAACATTTAGGTCATTTTCGTCCTCCCTAGGATTATTATAATCCAATTAGGGTTTTTAACCAATCTTGTGCATCCAATATGTGATTTTGTGTCATTTTGTGTCATTGGATGAACATTTAGGTCATTTTCGTCCTCCCAAGGATTATTCTAATCCAATTAGGGTTTTTAACCAATCTTGTGCATCCAATATGTGATTTTGTGTCATTGGTTGAACATTTAGGTCATTTTCGTCCTCCCTAGGCTTATTCTAATCCAATTAGGGTTTTTAACCAATCTTGTGCATCCGATATGTGATTTTGTGTAATTTTGTCTCATTGGTTGAACATTTAGGTCATTTTCGTCATCCCTAGGCTTATTCTAATCCAATTAGGGTTTTTAACCAATCTTGTGCATCCAATATGTGATTTTGTGTAATTTTGTGTCATTGGTTGAACATTTAGGTCATTTTCGTCCTCCCTAGGCTTATTCTAATCCAATTAGGGTTTTTAACCAATCTTGTGCATCCAATATGTGATTTTGTGTCATTAGTTGAACATTTAGGTCATTTTCGTCCTCCCTAGGCTTATTCTAATCCGATTAGGGTTTTTAACCAATCTTGTGCATCCAATATGTGATTTTGTGTCATTTTGTGTCATTGGTTAAACATTTAGGTCATTTTCGTCCTCCCTAGGCTTATTCTAATCCAATTAGGGTTTTTAACCAATCTTGTGCATCCAATATGTGATTTTGTGTCATTTTGTGTCATTGGTTGAACATTTAGGTCATTTTCGTCCTCGCTATGCTTATTCTAATCCAATTAGGGTTTTTAACCAATCTTGTGCATCCAATATGTGATTTTGTGTCATTTTGTGTCATTGGTTGAACATTTAGGTTATTTTCGTCCTCCCTAGGCTTATTCTAATCCAATTAAGGTTTTTAACCAATCTTGTGCATCCAATGTGTGATTTTGTGTCATTTTGTGTCATTGGTTGAACATTTAGGTCATTTTCGTCCTCCCTAGGCTCTTTTTAATCCAATTAGGGTTTTTAACCAATCTTGTGCATCCAATATGTGATTTTGTGTCATTTTGTGTCATTGGTTGAACATTTAGGTCATTTTCGCCTTGCTAGGTTTATTCTAATCCAATTAGGGTTTTTAACCAATCTTGTGCATCCAATATGTGATTTTGTGTCATTTTGTGTCATTGGTTGAACATTTAGGTCATTTTCGTCCTCCCTAGGCTTATTCTAATCCAATTAAGGTTTTTAACCAATCTTGTGCATCCAATGTGTGATTTTGTGTCATTTTGTGTCATTGGTTGAACATTTAGCTCATTTTCGTCCTCCCTAGGCTTATTTTAATCCAATTAAGGTTTTTAACCAATCTTGTGCATCCAATATGTGATTTTGTGTCATTTTGTGTCATTGGTTGAACATTTAGGTCATTTTCGTCCTCCCTAGGCTTATTCTAATCCAATTAAGGTTTTTAACCAATCTTGTGCATCCAATGTGTGATTTTGTGTCATTTGGTGTCAGTGGTTGAACATTTAGGTCATTTTCGTCCTCCCTATGTTCTTTGTAATCCAATTAGGGTTTTTAACAAATCTTGTGCATCCAATATGTGATTTTGTGTCATTGGTTGAACATTTAGGTCATTTTCGTCCTCCCTAGGCTTATTCTAATCCAATTAGGGTTTTTAACCAATCTTGTGCATCCAATATGTGATTTTGCGTCATTGGTTGATCATTTAGGTCATTTTCGTCCTCCCTAGGCTTATTCTAATCCAATTAGGGTTTTTAACCAATCTTGTGCATCCAATATGTGATTTTGTGTCATTTTGTGTCATTGGTTGAACATTTAGGTTATTTTCGTCCTCCCTAGGCTTATTCTAATCCAATTAGGGTTTTTAACCAAGCTTGTGCATCCAATATGTGATTTTGTGTCATTTTGTGTCATTGGTGAAACATTTAGGTCATTTTCGTCCTCCGTAGGCTTATTCTAACCCAATTAAGGTTTTTAACCAATCTTGTGCATCCAATGTGTGATTTTGTGTCATTTTGTGTCATTGGTTGAACATTTAGGTTAGTTTCGTCCTCCCTAGGCTTATTTTAATCCAATTAGGGTTTTTCACCAATCTTGTGCATCCAATATGTGATTTTTTGTCATTGGTTGAACATTTAGGTCATTTTCGTCCTCCCTAGGCTTATTCTAATCCAATTAGGGTTTTTAACCAATCTTGTGTATCCAATATGTGATTTTGTGTCATTTTGTATCATTGGTTGAACATTTAGGTCATTTTCATCGTCCCTAGGCTTATTCTAATCCAATTAGGGTTTTTAACCAATCTTGTGCATCCAATATGTGATTTTGTGTCATTTTGTGTCATTGGTAAAACATTTAGGTCATTTTCGTGCTCCCTAGGCTTATTCTAATCCAATTAAGGTTTTTAACCAATCTTGTGCATCCAATGTATGATTTTGTGTCATTTTGTGTCATTGGTTGAACATTTAGGTCATTTTCGTCTTCCCTAGGCTTATTCTAATCCTATTAGGGTTTTTAACCAATCTTGTGCATCCAATATGTGATTTTGTGTCATTGGTTGAACATTTGGGTCATTTTCGCCTTGCAAGGCTTATTCTAATCCAATTAGGGTTTTTAACCAATCTTGTGCATCCAATATGTGATTTTGTGTCATTTTGTGTCATTGGTTGAACATTTTGGTCATTTTCGTCCTCCCTAGGCTTATTCTAACCCAATTAAGGTTTTTAACCAATCTTGTGCATCCAATGTGTGATTTTGTGTCATTGGTTGAACATTTAGGTCATTTTCGTCCTCCCTAGGCTTATTTTAATCCAATTAGGGTTTTTCACCAATCTTGTGCATCCAATATGTGATATTTTGTCATTGGTTGAACATTTATGTCATTTTCGTCCTCCCTAGGCTTATTCTAATCCAATTAGGGTTTTTAACCAATCTTGTGTATCCAATATGTGATTTTGTGTCATTTTGTACCATTGGTTGAACATTTAGGTCATTTTCGTCGTCCCTAGGCCTATTCTAATCCAATTAGGGTTTTTAACCAATCTTGTGCATCCAATATATGATTTTGTGTCATTTTGTATCATTGGTTGAACATTTAGGTCATTTTCATCGTCCCTAGGCTTATTCTAATCCAATTAGGGTTTTTAACCAATCTTGTGCATCCAATATGTGATTTTGTGTCATTTTGTGTCATTGGTAGAACATTTAGGTCATTTTCGTGCTCCCTACGCTTATTCTAATCCAATTAAGGTTTTTAACCAATCTTGTGCATCCAATGTGTGATTTTGTGTCATTTTGTGTCATTGGTTGAACATTTAGGTCATTTTCGTCTTCCCTAGGCTTATTCTAATCCTATTAGGGTTTTTAACCAATCTTGTGCATCCAATATGTGATTTTGTGTCATTGGTTGAACATTTGGGTCACTTTCGCCTTGCAAGGCTTATTCTAATCCAATTAGGGTTTTTAACCAATCTTGTGCATCCAATATGTGATTTTGTGTCATTTTGTGTCATTGGTTGAACATTTTGGTCATTTTCGTCCTCCCTAGGCTTATTCTAACCCAATTAAGGTTTTTAACCAATCTTGTGCATCCAATGTGTGATTTTGTGTCATTTTGTGTCATTGGTTGAACATTTAGGTCATTTTCGTCCTCCCTAGGCTTATTTTAATCCAATTAGGGTTTTTCACCAATCTTGTGCATCCAATATGTGATTTTTTGTCATTGGTTGAACATTTAGGTCATTTTCGTCCTCCCTAGGCTTATTCTAATCCAATTAGGGTTTTAACCAATCTTGTGTATCCAATATGTGATTTTGTGTCATTTTGTACCATTGGTTGAACATTTAGGTCATCTTCGTCGTCCCTAGGCTTATTCTAATCCAATTAGGGTTTTTAACCAATCTTGTGCATCCAATATGTGATTTTGTGTCATTTTGTGTCATTGGTTGAACATTTTGGTCATTTTCGTCCTCCCTAGGCTTATTCTAACCCAATTAGGGTTTTTCACCAATCTTGTGCATCCAATATGTGATTTTGTGTGATTTTGTGTCATTGGTTGAACATTTAGGTCATTTTCGTGCTCCCTAGGCTTATTCAAATCCGATTAAGGTTTTTAACCAATCTTGTGCATCCAATGTGTGATTTTGTGTCATTTTGTGTCATTGGTGAAACATTTAGGTCATTTTCGTCCTCCCTAGGCTTATTCTAATCCAATTAGGGTTTTTAACCAATCTTGTCCATCCAATATGTGATTTTGTGTCATTGGTTAAACATTTAGGTCATTTTCGTCCTCCCTAGGATTATTCCAATCCAATTAGGGTTTTTAACCAATCTTGTGCATCCAATATGTGATTTTGTGTCATTTTGTGTCATTGGTTGAACATTTAGGTCATTTTCGTCGTCCCTAGGCTTATTCTAATCCAATTAGGGTTTTTAACAAATCTTGTGCATCCAATATGTGATTTTGTGTCATTTTGTATCATTGGTTGAACATTTAGGTCATTTTCATCGTCCCTAGGCTTATTCTAATCCAATTAGGGTTTTTAACCAATCTTGTGGATCCAATATGTGATTTTGTGTCATTTTGTGTCATTGGTAGAACATTTAGGTCATTTTCGTGCTCCCTAGGCTTATTCTAATCCAATTAAGGTTTTTAACCAATCTTGTGCATCCAATGTGTGATTTTGTGTCATTTTGTGTCATTGGTTGAACATTTAGGTCATTTTCGTCTTCCCTAGGCTTATTCTAATCCTATTAGGGTTTTTAACCAATCTTGTGCATCCAATATGTGATTTTGTGTCATTGGTTGAACATTTGGGTCATTTTCGCCTTGCAAGGCTAATTCTAATCCAATTAGGGTTTTTAACCAATCTTGTGCATCCAATATGTGATTTTGTGTCATTTTGTGTCATTGGTTGAACATTTTGGTCATTTTCGTCCTCCCTAGGCTTATTCTAACCCAATTAGGGTTTTTAACCAATCTTGTGCATCCAATATGTGATTTTGTGTCATTTTGTGTCATTGGTTGAACATTTAGGTCATTTTCGTGCTCCCTAGGCTTATTCAAATCCAATTAAGGTTTTTAACCAATCTTGTGCATCCAATGTGTGATTTTGTGTCATTTTGTGTCATTGGTTGAACATTTAGGTCATTTTCGTCCTCCCTAGGCTTATTCTAATCCAATTAGGGTTTTTAACCAATCTTGTGCATCCAATGTGTGATTTTGTGTCATTTTGTGTCATTGGTTGAACATTTAGGTCATTTTCGTCCTCCCTAGGCTTATTTTAATCCAATTAGGGTTTTTAACCAATCTTGTGCATCCAATATGTGATTTTGTGTCATTGGTTTAAGATTTAGGTCATTTTCGTCCTCCCTAGGCTTATTCTAATCCAATTAGGGTTTTTAACCAATATTGTGCATCCAATATGTGATTTTGTGTCATTGGTTAAACATTTAGGTCATTTTCGTCCTCCCTGGGCTTATTCTAATCCAATTAGGGTTTTTAAACAATCTTGTGCATCCAATATGTGATTTTGTGTCATTTTGTGTCATTGGTGAAACATTTAGGTCATTTTCGTCCTCCCTAGGCTTATTCTAATCCAATTAGGGTTTTTAACCAATCTTGTCCATCCAATATGTGATTTTGTGTCATTGGTTAAACATTTAGGTCATTTTCGTCCTCCCTAGGATTATTCCAATCCAATTAGGGTTTTTAACCAATCTTGTGCATCCAATATGTGATTTTGTGTCATTGGTTGAACATTTAGGTCATTTTCGTCGTCCCTAGGCTTATTCTAATCCAATTAGGGTTTTTAACCAATCTTGTGCATCCAATATGTGATTTTGTGTCATTTTGTGTCATTGGTTGAACATTTAGGTCATTTTCGTCCTCCCTAGGCTTATTCTAATCCAATTAAGGTTTTTAACCAATCTTGTGCATCCAATGTGTGATTTTGTGTCATTGGTTGAACAATTAGGTCATTTTCGTCCTCCCTAGGCTTATTCTAATCTAATTAGGGTTTTTAACCAATCTTGTGCATCCAATATGTGATTTTGTGTCATTGGTTGAACATTTAGGTCATTTTCGTCCTCCCTAGGCTTATTCTAATCCAATTAGGATTTTTAACTAATCTTGTGTATCCAATATGTGATTTTGTGTCATTGGTTGAACATTTAGGTCATTTTCGTCCTCCCTAGGCTTATTCTAATCCAATTAGGGTTTTTAACCAATCTTGTGCATCCAATATGTGATTTTGTGTCATTTTGTGTCATTGGTTGAACATTTACGTGATTTTCGTCCTCCCTAGGCTTATTCTAATCCAATTAGGGTTTTTAACCAATCTTGTGCATCCAATATGTGATTTTGTGTCATTTTGTGTCATTGGTTGAACATTTAGGTCATTTTCGTCCTCCCTAGGCTTATTCTAATCCAATTAAGGTTTTTAACCAATCTTGTGCATCCAATGTGTGATTTTGTGTCATTTTGTGTCATTGGTTGAACAATTAGGTCAATTTCGTCCTCCCTAGGCTTATTTTATTCCAATTAAGGTTTTTAACCAATCTTGTGCATCCAATATGTGATTTTGTGTCATTGGTTGAACATTTAGGTCATTTTCGTCCTCCCTAGGCTTATTCTAATCCAATTAGGGTTTTTAACCAATCTTGTGCAACCAATATGTGAGTTTGTGTCATTGGTTGAACATTTAGGTCATTTTCGTCCTCCCTAGGCTTATTCTAATCCAATTAGGGTTTTTAACCAATCTTGTGCATCCAATATGTGATTTTGTGTCATTTTGTGTCATTGGTTGAACATTTAGGTCATTTTCGCCCTCCCTTGGCTTATTCTAATCCAATTACGGTTTTTAACCAATCATGTGCATCCAATATGTGAGTTTGTGTCATTGGTTGAACATTTAGGTCATTTTCGTCCTCCCTAGGCTTATTCTAATCCAATTAGGGTTTTTAACCAATCTTGTGCATCCAATATGTGATTTTGTGTCATTTTGTGTCATTGGTTGAACATGTAGGTCATTTTCGTCCTCCCAAGGCTTATTCTAATCCAATTAGGGTTTTTAACCAATCTTGTGCATCCAATATGTGATTTTATGTCATTTTGTGTCATTGGTTGAACATTTAGGTCATTTTCGTCCTCCCTAGGCTTATTCTAATCCAATTAAGGTTTTTAACCAATCTTGTGCATCCAATGTGTGATTTTGTGTCATTTTGTGTCATTGGTTGAACAATTAGGTCATTTTCGTTCTCCCTAGGCTTATTTTAATCCAATTAAGGTTTTTAACCAATCTTGTGCATCCAATATGCGATTTTGTGTCATTTGTTGAACATTTAGGTCATTTTCGTCCTCCCTAGGCTCTTTTTAATCCAATTAGGGTTTTTAACCAATCTTGTGCATCCAATATGTCATTTTGTGTCATTTTGTGTCATTGGTTGAACATTTAGGTCATTATCGTCCTCCCTAGGCTTATTCTAATCCAGTTAGGGTTTTTAACCAATCTTGTGCATCCAATATGTGATTTTGTGTCATTTTGTGTCATTGGTTGAACATTTAGGTCATTTTCGTCCTCCCTAGGCTTATTCTAATCCAATTAAGGTTTTTAACCAATCTTGTGCATCCAATGTGTGATTTTTTGTCATTGGTTGAACATTTAGGTCATTTTCGTCCTCCCTAGGCTTATTTTAATCCAATGTTTTTAACCAATCTTGTGCATCCAATATGTGATTTTTTGTCATTGGTTGAACATTTAGGTCATTTTCGTCCTCCCTAGGCTTATTCTAATCCAATTAGGGTTTTTAACCAATCTTGTGCATCCAATATATGATTTTGTGTCATTGGTTGAACATTTAGGTCATTTTCGTTCTCCCTAGGCTTATTCTAATCCAATTAGGGTTTTTAACCAATCTTGTGCATCCAATATGTGATTTTGTGTCATTTTGTGTCATTGGTTGAACATTTAGGTTATTTTCGTCCTCCCTAGGCTTATTCTAATCCAATTAGGGTTTTTAACCAAGCTTGTGCATCCAATATGTGATTTTGTGTCATTTTGTGTCATTGGTGAAACATTTAGGTCATTTTCGTCCTCCGTAGGCTTATTCTAACCCAATTAAGGTTTTTAACCAATCTTGTGCATCCAATGTGTGATTTTGTGTCATTTTGTGTCATTGGTTGAACATTTAGGTTAGTTTCGTCCTCCCTAGGCTTATTTTAATCCAATTAGGGTTTTTCACCAATCTTGTGCATCCAATATGTGATTTTTTGTCATTGGTTGAACATTTAGGTCATTTTCGTCCTCCCTAGGCTTATTCTAATCCAATTAGGGTTTTTAACCAATCTTGTGTATCCAATATGTGATTTTGTGTCATTTTGTACCATTGGTTGAACATTTAGGTCATTTTCGTCGTCCCTAGGCTTATTCTAATCCAATTAGGGTTTTTAACAAATCTTGTGCATCCAATATGTGATTTTGTGTCATTTTGTATCATTGGTTGAACATTTAGGTCATTTTCATCGTCCCTAGGCTTATTCTAATCCAATTAGGGTTTTTAACCAATCTTGTGCATCCAATATGTGATTTTGTGTCATTGGTTGAACATTTTGGTCATTTTCGTTCTCCCTGGGCTTATTCTAACCCAATTAAGGTTTTTAACCAATCTTGTGCATCCAATGTGTGATTTTGTGTCATTTTGTGTCATTGGTTGAACATTTAGGTCATTTTCGTCCTCCCTTGGCTTATTTTAATCCAATTAGGGTTTTTCACCAATCTTGTGCATCCAATATGTGATTTTTTGTCATTGGTTGAACATTTAGGTCATTTTCGTCCTCCCTAGGCTTATTCTAATCCAATTAGGGTTTTTAACCAATCTTGTGTATCCAATATGTGATTTTGTGTCATTTTGTACCATTGGTTGAACATTTAGGTCATTTTCGTCGTCCCTAGGCTTATTCTAATCCAATTAGGGTTTTTAACCAATCTTGTGCATCCAATATGTGATTTTGTGTCATTTTGTGTCATTGGTTGAACATTTTGGTCATTTTCGTCCTCCCTAGGCTTATTCTAACCCAATTAAGGTTTTTAACCAATCTTGTGCATCCAATGTGTGATTTTGTGTCATTTTGTGTCATTGGTTGAACATTTAGGTCATTTTCGTCCTCCCTAGGCTTATTTTAATCCAATTAGGGTTTTTAACCAATCTTGTGCATCCAATATGTGATTTTGTGTCATTGGTTTAAGATTTAGGTCATTTTCGTCCTCCCTAGGCTTATTCTAATCCAATTAGGGTTTTTAACCAATATTGTGCATCCAATATGTGATTTTGTGTCATTGGTTAAACATTTAGGTCATTTTCGTCCTCCCTGGGCTTATTCTAATCCAATTAGGGTTTTTAAACAATCTTGTGCATCCAATATGTGATTTTGTGTCATTTTGTGTCATTGGTGAAACATTTAGGTCATTTTCGTCCTCCCTAGGCTTATTCTAATCCAATTAGGGTTTTTAACCAATCTTGTCCATCCAATATGTGATTTTGTGTCATTGGTTAAACATTTAGGTCATTTTCGTCCTCCCTAGGATTATTCCAATCCAATTAGGGTTTTTAACCAATCTTGTGCATCCAATATGTGATTTTGTGTCATTTTGTGTCATTGGTTGAACATTTTGGTCATTTTCGTCCTCCCTAGGCTTATTCTAACCCAATTAGGGTTTTTAACCAATCTTGTGCATCCAATATGTGATTTTGTGTCATTTTGTGTCATTGGTTGAACATTTAGGTCATTTTCGTGCTCCCTAGGCTTATTCAAATCCGATTAAGGTTTTTAACCAATCTTGTGCATCCAATGTGTGATTTTGTGTCATTTTGTGTCATTGGTGAAACATTTAGGTCATTTTCGTCCTCCCTAGGCTTATTCTAATCCAATTAGGGTTTTTAACCAATCTTGTCCATCCAATATGTGATTTTGTGTCATTGGTTAAACATTTAGGTCATTTTCGTCCTCCCTAGGATTATTCCAATCCAATTAGGGTTTTTAACCAATCTTGTGCATCCAATATGTGATTTTGTGTCATTTTGTGTCATTGGTTGAACATTTAGGTCATTTTCGTCGTCCCTAGGCTTATTCTAATCCAATTAGGGTTTTTAACAAATCTTGTGCATCCAATATGTGATTTTGTGTCATTTTGTATCATTGGTTGAACATTTAGGTCATTTTCATCGTCCCTAGGCTTATTCTAATCCAATTAGGGTTTTTAACCAATCTTGTGGATCCAATATGTGATTTTGTGTCATTTTGTGTCATTGGTAGAACATTTAGGTCATTTTCGTGCTCCCTAGGCTTATTCTAATCCAATTAAGGTTTTTAACCAATCTTGTGCATCCAATGTGTGATTTTGTGTCATTTTGTGTCATTGGTTGAACATTTAGGTCATTTTCGTCTTCCCTAGGCTTATTCTAATCCTATTAGGGTTTTTAACCAATCTTGTGCATCCAATATGTGATTTTGTGTCATTGATTGAACATTTGGGTCATTTTCGCCTTGCAAGGCTTATTCTAATCCAATTAGGGTTTTTAACCAATCTTGTGCATCCAATATGTGATTTTGTGTCATTTTGTGTCATTGGTTGAACATTTTGGTCATTTTCGTCCTCCCTAGGCTTATTCTAACCCAATTAGGGTTTTTCACCAATCTTGTGCATCCAATATGTGATTTTGTGTGATTTTGTGTCATTGGTTGAACATTTAGGTCATTTTCGTGCTCCCTAGGCTTATTCAAATCCGATTAAGGTTTTTAACCAATCTTGTGCATCCAATGTGTGATTTTGTGTCATTTTGTGTCATTGGTTGAACATTTAGGTCATTTTCGTCTTCCCTAGGCTTATTCTAATCCTATTAGGGTTTTTAACCAATCTTGTGCATCCAATATGTGATTTTGTGTCATTGGTTGAACATTTGGGTCATTTTCGCCTTGCAAGGCTTATTCTAATCCAATTAGGGTTTTTAACCAATCTTGTGCATCCAATATGTGATTTTGTGTCATTTTGTGTCATTGGTTGAACATTTTGGTCATTTTCGTCCTCCCTAGGCTTATTCTAACCCAATTAAGGTTTTTAACCAATCTTGTGCATCCAATGTGTGATTTTGTGTCATTGGTTGAACATTTAGGTCATTTTCGTCCTCCCTAGGCTTATTTTAATCCAATTAGGGTTTTTCACCAATCTTGTGCATCCAATATGTGATTTTTTGTCATTGGTTGAACATTTAGGTCATTTTCGTCCTCCCTAGGCTTATTCTAATCCAATTAGGGTTTTAACCAATCTTGTGCATCCAATATGTGATTTTGTGTCATTTTGTGTCATTGGTTGAACATTTAGGTCATTTTCGTCCTCCCTAGGCTGATTCTAATCCAATTAGGGTTTTTAACCAATCTTGTGCATCCAATATGTGATTTTGTGTCATTTTGTGTCATTGGTTGAACATTTAGGTCATTTTCGTCCTCCCTAGGCTTATTCTAATCCAATTAAGGTTTTTAACCAATCTTGTGCATCCAATGTGTGATTTTGTGTCATTTTGTGTCATTGGTTAAACATTTAGGTCATTTTCGTCCTCCCTATGCTCTTTTTAATCCAATTAGAGTTTTTAACCAATCTTGTGCATCCAATATGTGATTTTGTGTCATTGGTTGAACATTTAGGTCATTTTCTTCCTCCCTAGGCTTATTCTAATCCAATTAGGGTTTTTAACCAATCTTGTGCATCCAATATGTGATTTTGTGTCATTTTGTGTCATTGGTTGAACATTTAGGTCATTTTCGTCGTCCCTAGGCTTATTCTAATCCAATTAGGGTTTTTAACCAATCTTGTGCATCCAATATGTGATTTTGTGTCATTTTGTGTCATTGGTAGAACATTTAGGTCATTTTCGTGCTCCCTAGGCTTATTCTAATCCAATTAAGGTTTTTAACCAATCTTGTGCATCCAATGTGTGATTTTGTGTCATTTTGTGTCATTGGTTGAACATTTAGGTCATTTTCGTCTTCCCTAGGCTTATTCTAATCCTATTAGGGTTTTTAACCAATCTTGTGCATCCAATATTTGATTTTGTGTCATTGGTTGAACATTTGGGTCATTTTCGCCTTGCAAGGCTTATTCTAATCCAATTAGGGTTTTTAACCAATCTTGTGCATCCAATATGTGATTTTGTGTCATTTTGTGTCATTGGTTGAACATTTTGGTCATTTTCGTCCTCCCTAGGCTTATTCTAACCCAATTAGGGTTTTTCACCAATCTTGTGCATCCAATATGTGATTTTGTGTCATTTTGTGTCATTGGTTGAACATTTAGGTCATTTTCGTGCTCCCTAGGCTTATTCAAATCCGATTAAGGTTTTTAACCAATCTTGTGCATCCAATGTGTGATTTTGTGTCATTTTGTGTCATTGGTGAAACATTTAGGTCATTTTCGTCCTCCCTAGGCTTATTCTAATCCAATTAGGGTTTTTAACCAATCTTGTCCATCCAATATGTGATTTTGTGTCATTGGTTAAACATTTAGGTCATTTTCGTCCTCCCTAGGATTATTCCAATCCAATTAGGGTTTTTAACCAATCTTGTGCATCCAATATGTGATTTTGTGTCATTTTGTGTCATTGGTTGAACATTTAGGTCATTTTCGTCGTCCCTAGGCTTATTCTAATCCAATTAGGGTTTTTAACAAATCTTGTGCATCCAATATGTGATTTTGTGTCATTTTGTATCATTGGTTGAACATTTAGGTCATTTTCATCGTCCCTAGGCTTATTCTAATCCAATTAGGGTTTTTAACCAATCTTGTGGATCCAATATGTGATTTTGTGTCATTTTGTGTCATTGGTAGAACATTTAGGTCATTTTCGTGCTCCCTAGGCTTATTCTAATCCAATTAAGGTTTTTAACCAATCTTGTGCATCCAATGTGTGATTTTGTGTCATTTTGTGTCATTGGTTGAACATTTAGGTCATTTTCGTCTTCCCTAGGCTTATTCTAATCCTATTAGGGTTTTTAACCAATCTTGTGCATCCAATATGTGATTTTGTGTCATTGATTGAACATTTGGGTCATTTTCGCCTTGCAAGGCTTATTCTAATCCAATTAGGGTTTTTAACCAATCTTGTGCATCCAATATGTGATTTTGTGTCATTTTGTGTCATTGGTTGAACATTTTGGTCATTTTCGTCCTCCCTAGGCTTATTCTAACCCAATTAGGGTTTTTCACCAATCTTGTGCATCCAATATGTGATTTTGTGTGATTTTGTGTCATTGGTTGAACATTTAGGTCATTTTCGTGCTCCCTAGGCTTATTCAAATCCGATTAAGGTTTTTAACCAATCTTGTGCATCCAATGTGTGATTTTGTGTCATTTTGTGTCATTGGTTGAACATTTAGGTCATTTTCGTCTTCCCTAGGCTTATTCTAATCCTATTAGGGTTTTTAACCAATCTTGTGCATCCAATATGTGATTTTGTGTCATTGGTTGAACATTTGGGTCATTTTCGCCTTGCAAGGCTTATTCTAATCCAATTAGGGTTTTTAACCAATCTTGTGCATCCAATATGTGATTTTGTGTCATTTTGTGTCATTAGTTGAACATTTTGGTCATTTTCGTCCTCCCTAGGCTTATTCTAACCCAATTAAGGTTTTTAACCAATCTTGTGCATCCAATGTGTGATTTTGTGTCATTTTGTGTCATTGGTTGAACATTTAGGTCATTTTCGTCCTCCCTTGGCTTATTTTAATCCAATTAGGGTTTTTCACCAATCTTGTGCATCCAATATGTGATTTTTTGTCATTGGTTGAACATTTAGGTCATTTTCGTCCTCCCTAGGCTTATTCTAATCCAATTAGGGTTTTTAACCAATCTTGTGTATCCAATATGTGATTTTTTGTCATTTTGTACCATTGGTTGAACATTTAGGTCATTTTCGTCGTCCCTAGGCTTATTCTAATCCAATTAGGGTTTTTAACAAATCTTGTGCATCCAATATGTGATTTTGTGTCATTTTGTATCATTGGTTGAACATTTAGGTCATTTTCATCGTCCCTAGGCTTATTCTAATCCAATTAGGGTTTTTAACCAATCTTGTGCATCCAATATGTGATTTTGTGTCATTTTGTGTCATTGGTAGAACATTTAGGTCATTTTCGTCCTCCCTAGGCTTATTCTAATCCAATTAGGGTTTTTAACCAATCTTGTGCATCCAATATGTGATTTTGTGTCATTTTGTGTCATTGGTTGAACATTTAGGTCATTTTCATCGTCCCTAGGCTTATTCTAATCCAATTAGGGTTTTTAACCAATCTTGTGCATCCAATATGTGATTTTGTGTCATTTTGTGTCATTGGTAGAACATTTAGGTCATTTTCGTGCTCCCTAGGCTTATTCTAATCCAATTAAGGTTTTTAACCAATCTTGTGCATCCAATGTGTGATTTTGTGTCATTTTGTGTCATTGGTTGAACATTTAGGTCATTTTCGTCTTCCCTAGGCTTATTCTAATCCTATTAGGGTTTTTAACCAATCTTGTGCATCCAATATTTGATTTTGTGTCATTGGTTGAACATTTGGGTCATTTTCGCCTTGCAAGGCTTATTCTAATCCAATTAGGGTTTTTAACCAATCTTGTGCATCCAATATGTGATTTTGTGTCATTTTGTGTCATTGGTTGAACATTTTGGTCATTTTCGTCCTCCCTAGGCTTATTCTAACCCAATTAGGGTTTTTAACCAATCTTGTGCATCCAATATGTGATTTTGTGTCATTTTGTGTCATTGGTTGAACATTTAGGTCATTTTCGTCCTCCCTAGGCTTATTCTAATCCAATTAGGGTTTTTAACCAATCTTGTGCATGCAATATGTAATTTTGTGTCATTGGTTGAACATTTAGGTCATTTTCGTCCTCCCTAGGCTTATTCTAATCCAATAAGGATTTTTAACCAATCTTGTGCATCCAATATGTGATTTTGTGTCATTGGTCTAACATTTAGGTCATTTTCGTCCTCCCTAGGCTTATTCTAATCCAATTAGGGTTTTTAACCAATCTTGTGCATCCAATATGTGATTTTGTGTCATTTTGTGTCATTGGTTGAACATTTAGGTCATTTTCATCGTCCCTAGGCTTATTCTAATCCAATTAGGGTTTTTAACCAATCTTGTGCATCCAATATGTGATTTTGTGTCATTTTGTGTCATTGGTAGAACATTTAGGTCATTTTCGTGCTCCCTAGGCTTATTCTAATCCAATTAAGGTTTTTAACCAATCTTGTGCATCCAATGTGTGATTTTGTGTCATTTTGTGTCATTGGTTGAACATTTAGGTCATTTTCGTCTTCCCTAGGCTTATTCTAATCCTATTAGGGTTTTTAACCAATCTTGTGCATCCAATATGTGATTTTGTGTCATTGATTGAACATTTGGGTCATTTTCGCCTTGCAAGGCTTATTCTAATCCAATTAGGGTTTTTAACCAATCTTGTGCATCCAATATGTGATTTTGTGTCATTTTGTGTCATTGGTTGAACATTTTGGTCATTTTCGTCCTCCCTAGGCTTATTCTAACCCAATTAGGGTTTTTCACCAATCTTGTGCATCCAATATGTGATTTTGTGTGATTTTGTGTCATTGGTTGAACATTTAGGTCATTTTCGTGCTCCCTAGGCTTATTCAAATCCGATTAAGGTTTTTAACCAATCTTGTGCATCCAATGTGTGATTTTGTGTCATTTTGTGTCATTGGTGAAACATTTAGGTCATTTTCGTCCTCCCTAGGCTTATTCTAATCCAATTAGGGTTTTTAACCAATCTTGTCCATCCAATATGTGATTTTGTGTCATTGGTTAAACATTTAGGTCATTTTCGTCCTCCCTAGGATTATTCCAATCCAATTAGGGTTTTTAACCAATCTTGTGCATCCAATATGTGATTTTGTGTCATTTTGTGTCATTGGTTGAACATTTTGGTCATTTTCGTCCTCCCTAGGCTTATTCTAACCCAATTAGGGTTTTTAACCAATCTTGTGCATCCAATATGTGATTTTGTGTCATTTTGTGTCATTGGTTGAACATTTAGGTCATTTTCGTGCTCCCTAGGCTTATTCAAATCCGATTAAGGTTTTTAACCAATCTTGTGCATCCAATGTGTGATTTTGTGTCATTTTGTGTCATTGGTGAAACATTTAGGTCATTTTCGTCCTCCCTAGGCTTATTCTAATGCAATTAGGGTTTTTAACCAATCTTGTCCATCCAATATGTGATTTTGTGTCATTGGTTAAACATTTAGGTCATTTTCGTCCTCCCTAGGATTATTCCAATCCAATTAGGGTTTTTAACCAATCTTGTGCATCCAATATGTGATTTTGTGTCATTTTGTGTCATTGGTTGAACATTTAGGTCATTTTCGTCGTCCCTAGGCTTATTCTAATCCAATTAGGGTTTTTAACAAATCTTGTGCATCCAATATGTGATTTTGTGTCATTTTGTATCATTGGTTGAACATTTAGGTCATTTTCATCGTCCCTAGGCTTATTCTAATCCAATTAGGGTTTTTAACCAATCTTGTGGATCCAATATGTGATTTTGTGTCATTTTGTGTCATTGGTAGAACATTTAGGTCATTTTCGTGCTCCCTAGGCTTATTCTAATCCAATTAAGGTTTTTAACCAATCTTGTGCATCCAATGTGTGATTTTGTGTCATTTTGTGTCATTGGTTGAACATTTAGGTCATTTTCGTCTTCCCTAGGCTTATTCTAATCCTATTAGGGTTTTTAACCAATCTTGTGCATCCAATATGTGATTTTGTGTCATTGATTGAACATTTGGGTCATTTTCGCCTTGCAAGGCTTATTCTAATCCAATTAGGGTTTTTAACCAATCTTGTGCATCCAATATGTGATTTTGTGTCATTTTGTGTCATTGGTTGAACATTTTGGTCATTTTCGTCCTCCCTAGGCTTATTCTAACCCAATTAGGGTTTTTCACCAATCTTGTGCATCCAATATGTGATTTTGTGTGATTTTGTGTCATTGGTTGAACATTTAGGTCATTTTCGTGCTCCCTAGGCTTATTCAAATCCGATTAAGGTTTTTAACCAATCTTGTGCATCCAATGTGTGATTTTGTGTCATTTTGTGTCATTGGTGAAACATTTAGGTCATTTTCGTCCTCCCTAGGCTTATTCTAATCCAATTAGGGTTTTTAACCAATCTTGTCCATCCAATATGTGATTTTGTGTCATTGGTTAAACATTTAGGTCATTTTCGTCCTCCCTAGGATTATTCCAATCCAATTAGGGTTTTTAACCAATCTTGTGCATCCAATATGTGATTTTGTGTCATTTTGTGTCATTGGTTGAACATTTTGGTCATTTTCGTCCTCCCTAGGCTTATTCTAACCCAATTAGGGTTTTTAACCAATCTTGTGCATCCAATATGTGATTTTGTGTCATTTTGTGTCATTGGTTGAACATTTAGGTCATTTTCGTGCTCCCTAGGCTTATTCAAATCCAATTAAGGTTTTTAACCAATCTTGTGCATCCAATGTGTGATTTTGTGTCATTTTGTGTCATTGGTTGAACATTTAGGTCATTTTCGTCTTCCCTAGGCTTATTCTAATCCTATTAGGGTTTTTAACCAATCTTGTGCATCCAATATGTGATTTTGTGTCATTGGTTGAACATTTGGGTCATTTTCGCCTTGCAAGGCTTATTCTAATCCAATTAGGGTTTTTAACCAATCTTGTGCATCCAATATGTGATTTTGTGTCATTTTGTGTCATTAGTTGAACATTTTGGTCATTTTCGTCCTCCCTAGGCTTATTCTAACCCAATTAAGGTTTTTAACCAATCTTGTGCATCCAATGTGTGATTTTGTGTCATTTTGTGTCATTGGTTGAACATTTAGGTCATTTTCGTCCTCCCTTGGCTTATTTTAATCCAATTAGGGTTTTTCACCAATCTTGTGCATCCAATATGTGATTTTTTGTCATTGGTTGAACATTTAGGTCATTTTCGTCCTCCCTAGGCTTATTCTAATCCAATTAGGGTTTTTAACCAATCTTGTGTATCCAATATGTGATTTTGTGTCATTTTGTACCATTGGTTGAACATTTAGGTCATTTTCGTCGTCCCTAGGCTTATTCTAATCCAATTAGGGTTTTTAACCAATCTTGTGCATCCAATATGTGATTTTGTGTCATTTTGTGTCATTGGTTGAACATTTTGGTCATTTTCGTCCTCCCTAGGCTTATTCTAACCCAATTAAGGTTTTTAACCAATCTTGTGCATCCAATGTGTGATTTTGTGTCATTTTGTGTCATTGGTTGAACATTTAGGTCATTTTCGTCCTCCCTAGGCTTATTTTAATCCAATTAGGGTTTTTCACCAATCTTGTGCATCCAATATGTGATTTTTTGTCATTGGTTGAACATTTAGGTCATTTTCGTCCTCCCTAGGCTTATTCTAATCCAATTAGGGTTTTAACCAATCTTGTGTATCCAATATGTGATTTTGTGTCATTTTGTACCATTGGTTGAACATTTAGGTCATCTTCGTCGTCCCTAGGCTTATTCTAATCCAATTAGGGTTTTTAACCAATCTTGTGCATCCAATATGTGATTTTGTGTCATTTTGTGTCATTGGTTGAACATTTTGGTCATTTTCGTCCTCCCTAGGCTTATTCTAATCCAATTAGGGTTTTTAACCAATCTTGTGCATCCAATATGTGATTTTGTGTCATTGGTTGCACATTTAGGTCATTTTTGTCCTCCCTAGGCTTATTCTAATCCAATTAGGGTTTTTAACCAATCTTGAACATATAATAAGTGATTTTGTGTCATAGGTAATCCAATTAGGTCATTTTTGTCCTCGCTAGGCTTATTCTAATCCAATTAGGGTTTTTAACCAATCTTGTGCATCCAATATGTGATTTTGTGTCATTTTGTGTCATTGGTTGAACATTTAGGTCATTTTCGTCCTCCCTAGGCTTATTTTAATCCAATAAGGGTTTTTAACCAATCTTGTGCATCCAATATGTGATTTTTTGTCATTTTGTGTCATTGGTTGAACATTTAGGTCATTTTCGTCCTCCCTAGGCTTATTCTAATCCAATTAGGGTTTTTAACCAATCTTGTGCATCCAATATGTAATTTTGTGTCATTGGTTGAACATTTAGGTCATTTTCGTCCTCCCTAGGCTTATTCTAATCCAATTACGGTTTTTAACCAATCTTGTGCATCCAATATGTGATTTTGTGTCATTTTGTGTCATTGGTTGAACATTTAGGTCATTTTCGTCGTCCCTAGGCTTATTCTAATCCAATTAGGGTTTTTAACCAATCTTGTGCATCCAATATGTGATTTTGTGTCATTTTGTGTCATTGGTAGAACATTTAGGTCATTTTCGTGCTCCCTAGGCTTATTCTAATCCAATTAAGGTTTTTAACCAATCTTGTGCATCCAATGTGTGATTTTGTGTCATTTTGTGTCATTGGTTGAACATTTAGGTCATTTTCGTCTTCCCTAGGCTTATTCTAATCCTATTAGGGTTTTTAACCAATCTTGTGCATCCAATATTTGATTTTGTGTCATTGGTTGAACATTTGGGTCATTTTCGCCTTGCAAGGCTTATTCTAATCCAATTAGGGTTTTTAACCAATCTTGTGCATCCAATATGTGATTTTGTGTCATTTTGTGTCATTGGTTGAACATTTTGGTCATTTTCGTCCTCCCTAGGCTTATTCTAACCCAATTAGGGTTTTTCACCAATCTTGTGCATCCAATATGTGATTTTGTGTCATTTTGTGTCATTGGTTGAACATTTAGGTCATTTTCGTGCTCCCTAGGCTTATTCAAATCCGATTAAAATTTTTAACCAATCTTGTGCATCCAATGTGTGATTTTGTGTCATTTTGTGTCATTGGTGAAACATTTAGGTCATTTTCGTCCTCCCTAGGCTTATTCTAATCCAATTAGGGTTTTTAACCAATCTTGTCCATCCAATATGTGATTTTGTGTCATTGGTTAAACATTTAGGTCATTTTCGTCCTCCCTAGGATTATTCCAATCCAATTAGGGTTTTTAACCAATCTTGTGCATCCAATATGTGATTTTGTGTCATTTTGTGTCATTGGTTGAACATTTAGGTCATTTTCGTCGTCCCTAGGCTTATTCTAATCCAATTAGGGTTTTTAACAAATCTTGTGCATCCAATATGTGATTTTGTGTCATTTTGTATCATTGGTTGAACATTTAGGTCATTTTCATCGTCCCTAGGCTTATTCTAATCCAATTAGGGTTTTTAACCAATCTTGTGGATCCAATATGTGATTTTGTGTCATTTTGTGTCATTGGTAGAACATTTAGGTCATTTTCGTGCTCCCTAGGCTTATTCTAATCCAATTAAGGTTTTTAACCAATCTTGTGCATCCAATGTGTGATTTTGTGTCATTTTGTGTCATTGGTTGAACATTTAGGTCATTTTCGTCTTCCCTAGGCTTATTCTAATCCTATTAGGGTTTTTAACCAATCTTGTGCATCCAATATGTGATTTTGTGTCATTGATTGAACATTTGGGTCATTTTCGCCTTGCAAGGCTTATTCTAATCCAATTAGGGTTTTTAACCAATCTTGTGCATCCAATATGTGATTTTGTGTCATTTTGTGTCATTGGTTGAACATTTTGGTCATTTTCGTCCTCCCTAGGCTTATTCTAACCCAATTAGGGTTTTTCACCAATCTTGTGCATCCAATATGTGATTTTGTGTGATTTTGTGTCATTGGTTGAACATTTAGGTCATTTTCGTGCTCCCTAGGCTTATTCAAATCCGATTAAGGTTTTTAACCAATCTTGTGCATCCAATGTGTGATTTTGTGTCATTTTGTGTCATTGGTTGAACATTTAGGTCATTTTCGTCTTCCCTAGGCTTATTCTAATCCTATTAGGGTTTTTAACCAATCTTGTGCATCCAATATGTGATTTTGTGTCATTGGTTGAACATTTGGGTCATTTTCGCCTTGCAAGGCTAATTCTAATCCAATTAGGGTTTTTAACCAATCTTGTGCATCCAATATGTGATTTTGTGTCATTTTGTGTCATTGGTTGAACATTTTGGTCATTTTCGTCCTCCCTAGGCTTATTCTAACCCAATTAGGGTTTTTAACCAATCTTGTGCATCCAATATGTGATTTTGTGTCATTTTGTGTCATTGGTTGAACATTTAGGTCATTTTCGTGCTCCCTAGGCTTATTCAAATCCAATTAAGGTTTTTAACCAATCTTGTGCATCCAATGTGTGATTTTGTGTCATTTTGTGTCATTGGTTGAACATTTAGGTCATTTTCGTCCTCCCTAGGCTTATTCTAATCCAATTAGGGTTTTTAACCAATCTTGTGCATCCAATGTGTGATTTTGTGTCATTTTGTGTCATTGGTTGAACATTTAGGTCATTTTCGTCCTCCCTAGGCTTATTTTAATCCAATTAGGGTTTTTAACCAATCTTGTGCATCCAATATGTGATTTTGTGTCATTTTGTGTCATTGGTTGAACATTTAGGTCATTTTCGTCCTCTCTAGGCTTATTCTAATCCAATTAGGGTTTTTAACCAATCTTGTGCATCCAATATGTGATTTTGTGTTATTTTGTGTCATTGGTTAAACATTTAGGTTATTTTCATCCTCCCTAGGCTTATTCTAATCCAATTAGGGTTTTTAACCAATCTTGTGCATTTAATATGTGATTTTGTGTCTTTGGTTGAACATTTAGGTCATTTTCGTCCTCCCTAGGCTTATGCTAATCCAATTAGGGTTTTTAACCAATCTTGTGCATCCAATATGTGATTTTGTGTCATTGGTTGAACATTTAGGTCATTTTCGTCCTCCCTAGGCTTATTCTAATCCAATTAGGGTTTTTAACCAATCTTGTGCATCCAATATGTGATTTTGTGTTATTTTGTGTCATTGGTTGAACATTTAAATCATTTTCGTCCTCCCTAGGCTTATTCTAATCCAATTACGGTTTTTAACCAATCTTGTGCATCCAATATGTGATTTTGTGTCATTTTGAGTCATTGGTTGAACATTTAGGTCATTTTCGTCCTCCCTAGGCTTATTCTAATCCAATTAGGGTTTTTAACCAATCTTGTGCATCCAATATGTGATTTTGTGTCATTTTGTGTCATTGGTTGAACATTTAGGTCATTTTCGTCCTCCCTAGGCTTATTCTAACCCAATTAGGGTTTTTAACCAATTTTGTGCATCCAATATGTGATTTTCTATCATTGGTTGAACATTTAGGTCATTTTCGTCCTCCCTAGGCTTATTCTAATCCAATAAGGGTTTTTAACCAATCTTGTGCATCCAATATGTGATTTTGTGTCATTGGTTGAACATTTAGGTCATTTTCTTCCTCCCTAGGCTTATTCTAATCCAATTAGGGTTTTTAACCAATCATGTGCATCCAATATGTGATTTTGTGTCATTTTGTGTCATTGGTTGAACATTTAGGTCATTTTTTTCCTCCCTAGGCTTATTGTAATCCAATTAGGGTTTTTAACCAATCTTGTGCATCCAATATGTGCTTTTGTGTCATTTTGTGTCATTGGTTGAACATTTAGATCATTTTCGTCCTCCCTAGGCTTATTCTAATCCAATTAGGGTTTTTAACCAATCTTGTGCATCCAATATGTGATTTTGTGTCATTGGTTGAACATTTAGGTCTTTTTCGTCCTCCCTAGGCTTATTCTAATCCAGTTAGGGTTTTTAACCAATCTTGTGCATCCAATATGTGATTTTGTGTCATTTTGTGTCATTGGTTGAACATTTAGGTCATTTTCGTCCTCTCTAGGCTTATTCTAATCCAATTAGGGTTTTTAACCAATCTTGTGCATCCAATATGTGATTTTGTGTCATTTTGTGTCATTGGTTGAACATTTAGGTCATTTTCGTCCTCCGTAGGCTTATTCTAATCCAATTAGGGTTTTTAACCAATCTTGTGCATCCAATATGTGATTTTGTGTCATTGGTTGAACATTTAGGTCATTTTCGTCCTCCCTAGGCTTCTTCTAATCCAATTAGGGTTTTTAACCAATCTTGTGCATCCAATATGTGATTTTGTGTCATTGGTTGAACATTTAGGTCATTTTCGTCCTCCCTAGGCTTATTCTAATCCAATTAGGGTTTTTAACCAATCATGTGCATCCAATGTGTGATTTTGTGTCATTTTGTGTCATTGGTTGAACATTTAGGTCATTTTCGTCCTCACTAGGCTTATTCTAATCCAATTAGGGTTTTTAACCAATCTTGTGCATCCAATATATGATTTTGTGTCATTGGTTGAACATTTAGGTCATTTTCGTCCTCCCTAGGCATATTCTAATCCAATTAAGGTTTTTAACCAATCTTGTGCATCCAATGTGTGATTTTGTGTCATTTTGTGTCATTGGTTGAACATTTAGGTCATTTTCGTCCTCCCTAGGCTTATTCTAATCCAATTAGGGTTTTTAACCAATCTTGTGCATCCAATGTGTGATTTTGTGTCATTTTGTGTCATTGGTTGAACATTTAGGTCATGTTCGTCCTCCCTAGGCTTATTCTAATCCAATTAGGGTTTTTAACCAATCTTGTGCATCCAATGTGTGATTTTGTGTCATTTTGTGTCATTGGTTGAACATTTAGGTCATTTTCGTCCTCCCTAGGCTTATTCTAATCCAATTAGGGTTTTTAACCAATCTTGTGTATCCAATATGTGATTTTGTGTCATTTTGTACCATTGGTTGAACATTTAGGTCATTTTCGTCGTCCCTAGGCTTATTCTAATCCAATTAGGGTTTTTAACAAATCTTGTGCATCCAATATGTGATTTTGTGTCATTTTGTATCGTTGGTTGAACATTTAGGTCATTTTCATCGTCCCTAGGCTTATTCTAATCCAATTAGGGTTTTTAACCAATCTTGTGCATCCAATATGTGATTTTGTGTCATTTTGTGTCATTGGTAGAACATTTAGGTCATTTTCGTGCTCCCTAGGCTTATTCTAATCCAATTAAGGTTTTTAACCAATCTTGTGCATCCAATGTGTGATTTTGTGTCATTTTGTGTCATTGGTTGAACATTTAGGTCATTTTCGTCTTCCCTAGGCTTATTCTAATCCTATTACGGTTTTTAACCAATCTTGTGCATCCAATATGTGATTTTGTGTCATTGGTTGTACATTTGGGTCATTTTCGCCTTGCAAGGCTTATTCTAATCCAATTAGGGTTTTTAACCAATCTTGTGCATCCAATATGTGATTTTGTGTCATTTTGTGTCATTGGTTGAACATTTTGGTCATTTTCGTCCTCCCTAGGCTTATTCTAACCCAATTAAGGTTTTTAACCAATCTTGTGCATCCAATGTGTGATTTTGTGTCATTTTGTGTCATTGGTTGAACATTTAGGTCATTTTCGTCTTCCCTAGGCTTATTCTAATCCTATTAGGGTTTTTAACCAATCTTGTGCATCCAATATGTGATTTTGTGTCATTGGTTGAACATTTGGGTCATTTTCGCCTTGCAAGGCTTATTCTAATCCAATTAGGGTTTTTAACCAATCTTGTGCATCCAATATGTGATTTTGTGTCATTTTGTGTCATTAGTTGAACATTTTGGTCATTTTCGTCCTCCCTAGGCTTATTCTAACCCAATTAAGGTTTTTAACCAATCTTGTGCATCCAATGTGTGATTTTGTGTCATTTTGTGTCATTGGTTGAACATTTAGGTCATTTTCGTCCTCCCTTGGCTTATTTTAATCCAATTAGGGTTTTTCACCAATCTTGTGCATCCAATATGTGATTTTTTGTCATTGGTTGAACATTTAGGTCATTTTCGTCCTCCCTAGGCTTATTCTAATCCAATTAGGGTTTTTAACCAATCTTGTGTATCCAATATGTGATTTTGTGTCATTTTGTACCATTGGTTGAACATTTAGGTCATTTTCGTCGTCCCTAGGCTTATTCTAATCCAATTAGGGTTTTTAACAAATCTTGTGCATCCAATATGTGATTTTGTGTCATTTTGTGTCATTGGTTGAACATTTTGGTCATTTTCGTCCTCCCTAGGCTTATTCTAACCCAATTAAGGTTTTTAACCAATCTTGTGCATCCAATGTGTGATTTTGTGTCATTTTGTGTCATTGGTTGAACATTTAGGTCATTTTCGTCTTCCCTAGGCTTATTCTAATCCTATTAGGGTTTTTAACCAATCTTGTGCATCCAATATGTGATTTTGTGTCATTGGTTGAACATTTGGGTCATTTTCGCCTTGCAAGGCTTATTCTAATCCAATTAGGGTTTTTAACCAATCTTGTGCATCCAATATGTGATTTTGTGTCATTTTGTGTCATTGGTTGAACATTTTGGTCATTTTCGTCCTCCCTAGGCTTATTCTAACCCAATTAGGGTTTTTAACCAATCTTGTGCATCCAATATGTGATTTTGTGTCATTTTGTGTCATTGGTTGAACATTTAGGTCATTTTCGTGCTCCCTAGGGTTATTCAAATCCGATTAAGGTTTTTAACCAATCTTGTGCATCCAATGTGTGATTTTGTGTCATTTTGTGTCATTGGTTGAACATTTAGGTCATTTTCGTCCTCCCTAGGCTTATTCTAACCCAATTAAGGTTTTTAACCAATCTTGTGCATCCAATGTGTGATTTTGTGTCATTTTGTGTCATTGGTTGAACATTTAGGTCATTTTCATCGTCCCTAGGCTTATTCTAATCCAATTAGGGTTTTTAACCAATCTTGTGCATCCAATATGTGATTTTGTGTCATTTTGTGTCATTGGTAGAACATTTAGGTCATTTTCGT
>JBBPBQ010000008.1:10651343-10695148 GCA_037974755.1 Cicer yamashitae | reverse complement strand
TGTGATTTTGTGTCATTTTGTGTCATTGGTTGAACATTTAGGTCATTTTCGTCCTCCCTAGGCTTATTCTAACCCAATTAAGGTTTTTAACCAATCTTGTGCATCCAATGTGTGATTTTGTGTCATTTTGTGTCATTGGTTGAACATTTAGGTCATTTTCGTCCTCCCTTGGCTTATTTTAATCCAATTAGGGTTTTTCACCAATCTTGTGCATCCAATATGTGATTTTTTGTCATTGGTTGAACATTTAGGTCATTTTCGTCCTCCCTAGGCTTATTCTAATCCAATTAGGGTTTTTAACCAATCTTGTGTATCCAATATGTGATTTTGTGTCATTTTGTACCATTGGTTGAACATTTAGGTCATTTTCGTCGTCCCTAGGCTTATTCTAATCCAATTAGGGTTTTTAACCAATCTTGTGCATCCAATATGTGATTTTGTGTCATTTTGTGTCATTGGTTGAACATTTTGGTCATTTTCGTCCTCCCTAGGCTTATTCTAACCCAATTAAGGTTTTTAACCAATCTTGTGCATCCAATGTGTGATTTTGTGTCATTTTGTGTCATTGGTTGAACATTTAGGTCATTTTCGTCCTCCCTAGGCTTATTTTAATCCAATTAGGGTTTTTCACCAATCTTGTGCATCCAATATGTGATTTTTTGTCATTGGTTGAACATTTAGGTCATTTTCGTCCTCCCTAGGCTTATTCTAATCCAATTAGGGTTTTAACCAATCTTGTGTATCCAATATGTGATTTTGTGTCATTTTGTACCATTGGTTGAACATTTAGGTCATCTTCGTCGTCCCTAGGCTTATTCTAATCCAATTAGGGTTTTTAACCAATCTTGTGCATCCAATATGTGATTTTGTGTCATTTTGTGTCATTGGTTGAACATTTTGGTCATTTTCGTCCTCCCTAGGCTTATTCTAACCCAATTAGGGTTTTTCACCAATCTTGTGCATCCAATATGTGATTTTGTGTGATTTTGTGTCATTGGTTGAACATTTAGGTCATTTTCGTGCTCCCTAGGCTTATTCAAATCCGATTAAGGTTTTTAACCAATCTTGTGCATCCAATGTGTGATTTTGTGTCATTTTGTGTCATTGGTGAAACATTTAGGTCATTTTCGTCCTCCCTAGGCTTATTCTAATCCAATTAGGGTTTTTAACCAATCTTGTCCATCCAATATGTGATTTTGTGTCATTGGTTAAACATTTAGGTCATTTTCGTCCTCCCTAGGATTATTCCAATCCAATTAGGGTTTTTAACCAATCTTGTGCATCCAATATGTGATTTTGTGTCATTTTGTGTCATTGGTTGAACATTTAGGTCATTTTCGTCGTCCCTAGGCTTATTCTAATCCAATTAGGGTTTTTAACAAATCTTGTGCATCCAATATGTGATTTTGTGTCATTTTGTATCATTGGTTGAACATTTAGGTCATTTTCATCGTCCCTAGGCTTATTCTAATCCAATTAGGGTTTTTAACCAATCTTGTGGATCCAATATGTGATTTTGTGTCATTTTGTGTCATTGGTAGAACATTTAGGTCATTTTCGTGCTCCCTAGGCTTATTCTAATCCAATTAAGGTTTTTAACCAATCTTGTGCATCCAATGTGTGATTTTGTGTCATTTTGTGTCATTGGTTGAACATTTAGGTCATTTTCGTCTTCCCTAGGCTTATTCTAATCCTATTAGGGTTTTTAACCAATCTTGTGCATCCAATATGTGATTTTGTGTCATTGGTTGAACATTTGTGTCATTTTCGCCTTGCAAGGCTTATTCTAATCCAATTAGGGTTTTTAACCAATCTTGTGCATCCAATATGTGATTTTGTGTCATTTTGTGTCATTGGTTGAACATTTTGGTCATTTTCGTCCTCCCTAGGCTTATTCTAACCCAATTAAGGTTTTTAACCAATCTTGTGCATCCAATGTGTGATTTTGTGTCATTTTGTGTCATTGGTTGAACATTTAGGTCATTTTCGTCCTCCCTAGGCTTATTCTAATCCAGTTAGGGTTTTTAACCAATCTTGTGCATCCAATATGTGATTTTGTGTCATTTTGTGTCATTGGTTGAACATTTAGGTCATTTTCGTCCTCCCTAGGCTTATTTTAATCCAATTAGGGTTTTTAACCAATCTTATGCATCCAATATGTGATTTTGTGTCATTGGTTGCACATTTAGGTCATTTTCGTCCTCCCTAGGCTTATTCTAATCCAATTAGGGTTTTTAACCAATCTTGTGCATATAATAAGTGATTTTATGTCATTGGTAATCCAATTAGGTCATTTTCGTCCTCGCTAGGCTTATTTTAATCCAATTAGGGTTTTTAACCAATCTTATGCATCCAATATGTGATTTTGTGTCATTGGTTGAACATTTAGGTCATTTTCGTCCTCCCTAGGCTTATTATAATCCAATTACGATTTTTAACCAATCTTGTGCATCCAATATGTGATTTTGTGTCATTGGTTGAACATTTAGGTCATTTTCGTCCTCCCTAGGCTTATTCTAATCCAATTAGGGTTTTTAACCAATCTTGTGCATCCAATATGTGATCTTGTGTCATTGTGTCATTGGTTGAACATTTAGGTCATTTTCGTCCTCCCTAGGCTTATCCTAACCAATTAGGGTTTTTAACCAATCTTGTGCATCCAGTATGTGATTTTTTGTCATTGGTTGAACATTTAGGTCATTTTCGTCCTCCCTAGGCTTATTCTAATCCAATTAGGGTTTTTAACCAATCTTGTGCATCCAGTATGTGATTTTTTGTCATTGGTTGAACATTTAGGTCATTTTCGTCCTCCCTAGGCTTATTCTAATCCAATTAGGGTTTTTAACCAATCTTGTGCATCCAATATGTGATTTTGTGTCATTGGTTGAACATTTAGGTCATTTTCGTCCTCCCTAGGCTTATTCTAAGCCAATTAGGGTTTTTAACCAATCTTGTGCATCCAATATGTGATTTTGTGTCATTGGTTGAACATTTAGGTCATTTTCGTCCTCCCTAGGCTTATTCTAATCCAATTAGGGTTTTTAACCAATCTTGTGCATCCAATATGTGGTTTTGTGTCATTGGTTGAATATTTAGGTCATTTTCGTCCTCCCTAGACTTATTCTAATCCAATTAGGGTTTTTAACCAATCTTGTGCATCCAATATGTGATTTTGTGTCATTTTGTATCATTGGTTGAACATTTAGGTCATTTTCGTCCTCCCTAGGCTTATTCTAATCCAATTAAGGTTTTTAACCAATCTTGTGCATCCAATGTGTGATTTTGTGTCATTTTGTGTCATTGGTTGAACATTTAGGTCATTTTCGTCCTCCCTAGGCTCTTTTTAATCCAATTAGGGTTTTTAACCAGTCTTGTGCATCCAATATGTGATTTTGTGTCAATGGTTGAACATTTAGGTCATTTTCGCCTTGCTAGGTTTATTCTAATCCAATTAGGGTTTTTAACCAATCTTGTGCATCCAATACGTGATTTTGTGTCATTTTGTGTCATTGGTTGAACATTTAGGTCATTTTCGTCCTCCCTAGGCTTATTCTAATCCAATTAAGGTTTTTAACCAATCTTGTGCATCCAATGTGTGATTTTGTGTCATTTTGTGTCATTGGTTGAACATTTAGGTCATTCGTCCTCCCTACGCTCTTTTTAATCCAATTAGGGTTTTTAACCAATCTTGTGCATCCAATATGTGATTTTGTGTCATTGGTTGAACATTTAGGTCATTTTCGTCCTCCCTAGGCTTATTCTAATCCAATTAGGGTTTTTAACTAATCTTGGGTATCCAATATGTGATTTTGTGTCATTTTGTGTCATTGGTTGAACATTTAGGTCATTTTCGTCCTCCCTAGGCTTATTCTAATCCAATTAGGGTTTTTAACCAATCTTGTGCATCCAATGTGTGATTTTGTGTCATTTTGTGTCATTGGTTGAACATTTAGGTCATTTTCGTCCTCCCTAGGCTTATTCTAATCCTATTAGGGTTTTTAACCAATCTTTTGCATCCAATATGTGATTTTGTGTCATTTTGTGTCATTGGTTGAACATTTAGGTCATTATCGTCTTCCCTAGGCTTATTCTAATCCAGTTAGGGTTTTTAACCAATCTTGTGCATCCAATATGTGATTTTGTGTCGTTTTGTGTCATTGGTTGAACATTTAGGTCATTTTCGTCCTCCTTAGGCTTATTCTAATCCAATTAAGGTTTTTAACCAATCTTGTGCATCCAATGTGTGATTTTGTGTCATTTTGTGTCATTGGTTGAACATTTAGGTCATTTTCGTCCTCCCTAGGCTTATTCTAATCCAATTAGGGTTTTTAACCAATCTTGTGCATCCAATATGTGATTTTTTGTCATTGGTTGAACATTTAGGTCATTTTCGTCCTCCCTAGGCTTATTCTAATCCAATTAGGGTTTTTAACCAATCTTGTGTATCCAATATGTGATTTTGTGTCATTTTGTACCATTGGTTGAACATTTAGGTCATTTTCGTCGTCCCTAGGCTTATTCTAATCCAATTAGGGTTTTTAACAAATCTTGTGCATCCAATATGTGATTTTGTGTCATTTTGTATCGTTGGTTGAACATTTAGGTCATTTTCATCGTCCCTAGGCTTATTCTAATCCAATTAGGGTTTTTAACCAATCTTGTGCATCCAATATGTGATTTTGTGTCATTTTGTGTCATTGGTAGAACATTTAGGTCATTTTCGTGCTCCCTAGGCTTATTCTAATCCAATTAAGGTTTTTAACCAATCTTGTGCATCCAATGTGTGATTTTGTGTCATTTTGTGTCATTGGTTGAACATTTAGGTCATTTTCGTCTTCCCTAGGCTTATTCTAATCCTATTAGGGTTTTTAACCAATATTGTGCATCCAATATGTGATTTTGTGTCATTGGTTGAACATTTGGGTCATTTTCGCCTTGCAAGGCTTATTCTAATCCAATTAGGGTTTTTAACCAATCTTGTGCATCCAATATGTGATTTTGTGTCATTTTGTGTCATTGGTTGAACATTTTGGTCATTTTCGTCCTCCCTAGGCTTATTCTAACCCAATTAAGGTTTTTAACCAATCTTGTGCATCCAATGTGTGATTTTGTGTCATTGGTTGAACATTTAGGTCATTTTCGTCCTCCCTAGGCTTATTTTAATCCAATTAGGGTTTTTCACCAATCTTGTGCATCCAATATGTGATTTTTTGTCATTGGTTGAACATTTAGGTCATTTTCGTCCTCCCTAGGCTTATTCTAATCCAATTAGGGTTTTAACCAATCTTGTGCATCCAATATGTGATTTTGTGTCATTTTGTACCATTGGTTGAACATTTAGGTCATCTTCGTCGTCCCTAGGCTTATTCTAATCCAATTAGGGTTTTTAACCAATCTTGTGCATCCAATATGTGATTTTGTGTCATTTTGTGTCATTGGTTGAACATTTTGGTCATTTTCGTCCTCCCTAGGCTTATTCTAACCCAATTAGGGTTTTTCACCAATCTTGTGCATCCAATATGTGATTTTGTGTGATTTTGTGTCATTGGTTGAACATTTAGGTCATTTTCGTGCTCCCTAGGCTTATTCAAATCCGATTAAGGTTTTTAACCAATCTTGTGCATCCAATGTGTGATTTTGTGTCATTTTGTGTCATTGGTTGAACATTTAGGTCATTTTCGTCTTCCCTAGGCTTATTCTAATCCTATTAGGGTTTTTAACCAATCTTGTGCATCCAATATGTGATTTTGTGTCATTGGTTGAACATTTGGGTCATTTTCGCCTTGCAAGGCTAATTCTAATCCAATTAGGGTTTTTAACCAATCTTGTGCATCCAATATGTGATTTTGTGTCATTTTGTGTCATTGGTTGAACATTTTGGTCATTTTCGTCCTCCCTAGGCTTATTCTAACCCAATTAGGGTTTTTAACCAATCTTGTGCATCCAATATGTGATTTTGTGTCATTTTGTGTCATTGGTTGAACATTTAGGTCATTTTCGTGCTCCCTAGGCTTATTCTAATCCAATTAAGGTTTTTAACCAATCTTGTGCATCCAATGTGTGATTTTGTGTCATTTTGTGTCATTGGTTGAACATTTAGGTCATTTTCGTCTTCCCTAGGCTTATTCTAATCCTATTAGGGTTTTTAACCAATCTTGTGCATCCAATATTTGATTTTGTGTCATTGGTTGAACATTTGGGTCATTTTCGCCTTGCAAGGCTTATTCTAATCCAATTAGGGTTTTTAACCAATCTTGTGCATCCAATATGTGATTTTGTGTCATTTTGTGTCATTGGTTGAACATTTTGGTCATTTTCGTCCTCCCTAGGCTTATTCTAACCCAATTAGGGTTTTTAACCAATCTTGTGCATCCAATATGTGATTTTGTGTCATTTTGTGTCATTGGTTGAACATTTAGGTCATTTTCGTCCTCCCTAGGCTTATTCTAATCCAATTAGGGTTTTTAACCAATCTTGTGCATCCAATATGTGATTTTGTGTCATTTTGTGTCATTGGTTGAACATTTAGGTCATTTTCGTCCTTCGTAGGGTTATTTTAATCCAATTAGGATTTTTAACCAATCTTGTGCATCCAATATGTGATTTTGTGTCATTGGTTGAACATTTAGGTCATTTTCGTCCTCCCTAGGGTTATTTTAATCCAATTAGGATTTTTAACCAATCTTGTGCATCCAATATGTGATTTTGTGTCATTTTGTGTGAATTGGTTGAACATTTAGGTCATTTTCGTCCTCCCTAGGCTTATTCTACGCCGATTAGGGTTTTTAACCAATCTTGTGCATCCAATATGTGATTTTGTGTCATTTTGTGTCATTGGTTGAACATTTAGGTCATTTTCGTCCTCCCTAGGCTTATTCTAATCCAATTAGGGTTTTTAACCAATCTTGTGCATCCAATATGTGATTTTGTGTCATTTTGTGTCATTTAGGTCATTTTCGTCCTCCCTAGGCTTATTCTAATCCAATTAGGGTTTTTAACCAATCTTGTGCATCGAATATGTGATTTTGTGTCATTGGTTGAACATTTAGGTCATTTTTGTCCTCCCTAGGCTTATTCTAATCCAGTTAGGGTTTTTAACCAATCTTGTGCATCCAATATGTGATTTTGTGTCATTTTGTGTCATTGGTTGAACATTTAGGTCATTTTCGTCCTCCCTAGGCTTATTTTAATCCAATTAGGGTTTTTAACCAATCTTATGCATCCAATATGTGATTTTGTGTCATTGGTTGAACATTTAGGTCAATTTCGTCCTCCCTAGGCTTATTCTAATCCAATTAGGGTTTTTAACCAATCTTGTGCATCCAATATGTGATTTTGTGTCATTTTGTGTCATTGGTTGAACATTTAGGTCATTTTCGTCCTCCCTAGGCTAATTCTAATCGAATTAGGGTTTTTAACCAATCTTGTGCATCCAATATGTGATTTTGTGTCATTTTGTGTCATTGGTTTAACATTTAGGTCATTTTCGTCCTCCCTAGGCTTACTCTAATCCAATTACGGTTTTTAACCAATCTTGTGCATCCAATATGTGATTTTGTGTCATTTTGTGTCATTGGTTGAACATTTAGGTCATTTTCGTCCTCCCTAGGCTTATTCTAATCCAATTAGGGTTTTTAACCAATCTTGTGCATCCAATATGTGATTTTGTGTCATTGGTTGAACATTTAGGTCATTTTCGTCCTCCCTAGGCTTATTATAATCCAACTAGGGTTTTTAACCAATCTTGTGCATCCAATATGTGATTTTGTGTCATTTTGTGTCATTGGTTGAACATTTAGGTCATTTTCGTCCTCCCTAGGCTTATTCTAATCCAATTAGGGTTTTTAACCAATCTTGTGCATCCAATATGTGATTTTGTGTCATTTTATGTCATTGGTATAACATTTAGGTCATTATCGTCCTCCCTAGGCCTATTCTAATCCAATTAGGGTTTTTAACCAATCTTGTGCATCCAATATGTGATTTTGTGTCATTTTGTGTCATTGGTTGAACATTTAGGTCATTTTCGTCCTCCCTAGGCTTATTCTAATCCAATTAGGGTTTTTAACCAATCTTTGCATCCAATATGTGATTTTGTTTCATTGGTTGAACATTTAGGTCATTTTTGTCCTCCCTAGGCTTATTCTAATCCAATTAGGGTTTTTAACCAATCTTGTGCATCCAATATGTGATTTTGTGTCATTGGTTGAACATTTAGGTCATTTTCGTCCTACCTAGGCTTATTCTAATCCAATTAGGGTTTTTAACCAATCTTGAGCATCCAATATGTGATTTTGTGTCATTTTGTGTCATTGGTTGAACATTTAGGTCATTTTCGTCCTCCCTAGGCTTATTCTAATCCAATTAGGGTTTTTAACCAATCTTGTGCATCCAATATGTGATTTTGTGTCATTGGTTGAACATTTAGGTCATTTTCGTCCTCCCTAGGCTTATTTTAATCCGATTAGGGTTTTTAACCAATCTTGTGCAACCAATATGTGATTTTGTGTCATTGGTTGAACATTTAGGTCATTTTCGTCCTCCCTAGGCTTATTCTAATCCAATTAGGGTTTTTAACCAATCTTGTGCATCCAATATGTAATTTTGTGTCATTTTGTGTCATTGGTTGAACATTTAGGTCATTTTCGTCCTCCCTAGGCTTATTCTAATCCAATTAAGGTTTTTAACCAATCTTGTGCATCCAATGTGTGATTTTGTGTCATTTTGTGTCATTGGTTGAACAATTAAGTCATTTCCGTCCTCCCTAGGCTTATTTTATTCCAATTAAGGTTTTTAACCAATCTTGTGCATCCAATATGTGATTTTGTGTCATTGGTTGAACATTTAGGTCATTTTCGTCCTCCCTAGGCTTATTCTAATCCAATTAGGGTTTTTAACCAATCTTGTGCATCCAATATGTGATTTTGTGTCATTGGTTGAACATTTAGGTCATTTTCGTCCTCCCTAGGCTAATTTTAATCCAATTAGGGTTTTTAACCAATCTTGTGCATCCAATGTGTGATTTTGTGTCATTTTGTGTCATTGGTTGAACATTTAGGTCATGTTCGTCCTCCCTAGGCTTATTCTAATCCAATTAGGGTTTTTAACCAATCTTGTGCATCCAATGTGTGATTTTGTGTCATTTTGTGTCATTGGTTGAACATTTAGGTCATTTTCGTCCTCCCTAGGCTTATTCTAATCCAATTAGGGTTTTTAACCAATCTTGTGTATCCAATATGTGATTTTGTGTCATTTTGTACCATTGGTTGAACATTTAGGTCATTTTCGTCGTCCCTAGGCTTATTCTAATCCAATTAGGGTTTTTAACAAATCTTGTGCATCCAATATGTGATTTTGTGTCATTTTGTATCGTTGGTTGAACATTTAGGTCATTTTCATCGTCCCTAGGCTTATTCTAATCCAATTAGGGTTTTTAACCAATCTTGTGCATCCAATATGTGATTTTGTGTCATTTTGTGTCATTGGTAGAACATTTAGGTCATTTTCGTGCTCCCTAGGCTTATTCTAATCCAATTAAGGTTTTTAACCAATCTTGTGCATCCAATGTGTGATTTTGTGTCATTTTGTGTCATTGGTTGAACATTTAGGTCATTTTCGTCTTCCCTAGGCTTATTCTAATCCTATTACGGTTTTTAACCAATCTTGTGCATCCAATATGTGATTTTGTGTCATTGGTTGTACATTTGGGTCATTTTCGCCTTGCAAGGCTTATTCTAATCCAATTAGGGTTTTTAACCAATCTTGTGCATCCAATATGTGATTTTGTGTCATTTTGTGTCATTGGTTGAACATTTTGGTCATTTTCGTCCTCCCTAGGCTTATTCTAACCCAATTAAGGTTTTTAACCAATCTTGTGCATCCAATGTGTGATTTTGTGTCATTTTGTGTCATTGGTTGAACATTTAGGTCATTTTCGTCCTCCCTAGGCTTATTTTAATCCAATTAAGGTTTTTCACCAATCTTGTGCATCCAATATGTGATTTTTTGTCATTGGTTGAACATTTAGGTCATTTTCGTCCTCCCTAGGCTTATTCTAATCCAATTAGGCTTTTAACCAATCTTGTGTATCCAATATGTGATTTTGTGTCATTTTGTACCATTGGTTGAACATTTAGGTCATTTTCGTCGTCCCTAGGCTTATTCTAATCCAATTAGGGTTTTTAACAAATCTTGTGCATCCAATATGTGATTTTGTGTCATTTTGTATCATTGGTTGAACATTTAGGTCATTTTCATCGTCCCTAGGCTTATTCTAATCCAATTAGGGTTTTTAACCAATCTTGTGCATCCAATATGTGATTTTGTGTCATTTTGTGTCATTGGTAGAACATTTAGGTCATTTTCGTCCTCCCTAGGCTTATTCTAATCCAATTAAGGTTTTTAACCAATCTTGTGCATCCAATGTGTGATTTTGTGTCATTTTGTGTCATTGGTTGAACATTTAGGTCATTTTCGTCCTCCCTAGGCTTATTCTAATCCAATTAGGGTTTTTAACCAATCTTGTGCATCCAATATGTGATTTTATGTCATTCTGTGTCATTGGTTGAACATTTAGGTCATTATCGTCCTCCCTAGGCTTATTCTAATCCAGTTAGGGTTTTTAACCAATCTTGTGCATCCAATATGTGATTTTGTGTCATTTTGTGTCATTGGTTGAACATTTAGGTCATTTTCGTCCTCCCTAGGCTTATTTTAATCCAATTAGGGTTTTTAACCAATCTTATGCATCCAATATGTGATTTTGTGTCATTGGTTGCACATTTAGGTCATTTTCGTCCTCCCTAGGCTTATTCTAATCCAATTAGGGTTTTTAACCAATCTTGTGCATATAATAAGTGATTTTATGTCATTGGTAATCCAATTAGGTCATTTTCGTCCTCGCTAGGCTTGTTCTAATCCAATTAGGGTTTTTAATCAATCTTGTGCATCCAATATGAGATTTATTGTCATTTTGTGTCATTGGTTGAACATTTAGGTCATTTTCGTCCTCCCTAGGCTTATTTTAATTCAATTAGGGATTTTAACCAATCTTGTGCATCCAATATGTGATTTTGTGTCATTGGTTGCACATTTAGGTCATTTTCGTCCTCCCTAGGCTTATTCTAATCCAATTAGGGTTTTTAACCAATCTTGTGCATCCAATATGTGATTTTGTGTCATTGGTTGAACATTTAGGTCATTTTCGTCCTCCCTAGGCTTATTCTAACCAATTAGGGTTTTTAACCAATATTATGCATCCAATATGTGATTTTTTGTCATTTTGTGTCATTGGTTGAACATTTAGGTCATTTTCGTCCTCCCAAGGCTTATTCTAATCCAATTAGGGTTTTTAACCAATCTTGTGCATCCAATATGTGATTTTGTGTCATTGGTTGAACATTTATGTCATTTTCGTCCTCCCTAGGCTTATTCTAATCCAATTAGGGTATTTAACCAATCTTGTGCATCCAATATGTGATTTTGTGTCATTGGTTGAACATTTAGGTCATTTTCGTTCTCCCTAGGCTTATTCGAATCCATTTAGGGTTTTTAACCAATCTTATGCATCCAATAAGTGATTCTGTGTTATTTTGTGTCATTGGTTGAACATTTAGGTTGTTGTCATCATCCCTAGGCTTATTCTAATCCAATTAGGGTTTTTAACCAATCTTGTGCATCCAATATGTGATTTGGTGTCATTTTGTGTCATTGGGTGAACATTTAGGTCATTTTCGTCCTCCCTAGGCTTATTCTAATCCAATTAGGGTTTTTAACCAATCTTGTGCATCCAATATGTGATTTTGTGTCATTGGTTGAACATTTAGGTCATTTTCGTCCTCCCTAGGCTTATTCTAATCCAATTAGGGTTTTTTATCAATCTTGTGCATCCAATATCTAATTTTGTGTCATTTTGTGTCATTGGTTGAACATTTAGGTCATTTTTGTCCTCCCTAGGCTTATTCTAATCCAATTACGGTTTTTAACCACTCTTGTGCATCCAATATGTGATTTTGTGTCATTGGTTGAACATTTAGGTCATTTTCGTCCTCCTTAGACTTATTCTAATCCAATTAGGGTTTTTAACCAATCTTGTGCATCCAATATGTGATTTTGTGTCATTGGTTGAACATTTAGGTCATTTTCGTCCTCCCTAGGCTTATTCTAATCCAATTAGGGTTTTTAACAAAACTTGTGCATCCAATATGTGATTTTGTGTCATTGGTTGAACATTTAGGTCATTTTCGTCCTCCCTAGGCTTATTCTAATCCAATTAGGGTTTTTAACCAATCTTGTGCATCCAATATGTGATTTTGTGTCATTGGTTGAACATTTAGGTCATTTTCGTCCTCCCTAGGCTTATTCTAATCCAATTTGGGTTTTTAGCCAATCTTGTGCATCCAATATGTGATTTTGTGTCATTGGTTGAACATTTAGGTCATTTTCGTCCTCCCTAGGCTTATTCTAATCCAATTAGGGTTTTTAACCAATCTTGTGCATCCAATATGTGATTTTTTGTCATTGGTTGAACATTTAGGTCATTTTCGTCCTCCCTAGGCTTATTCTAATCCAATTAGGGTTTTTAACCAATCTTGTGTATCCAATATGTGATTTTGTGTCATTTTGTACCATTGGTTGAACATTTAGGTCATTTTCGTCGTCCCTAGGCTTATTCTAATCCAATTAGGGTTTTTAACCAATCTTGTGCATCCAATATGTGATTTTGTGTCATTTTGTATCATTGGTTGAACATTTAGGTCATTTTCATCGTCCCTAGGCTTATTCTAATCCAATTAGGGTTTTTAACCAATCTTGTGCATCCAATATGTGATTTTGTGTCATTTTGTGTCATTGGTAGAACATTTAGGTCATTTTCGTGCTCCCTAGGCTTATTCTAATCCAATTAAGGTTTTTAACCAATCTTGTGCATCCAATGTGTGATTTTGTGTCATTTTGTGTCATTGGTTGAACATTTAGGTCATTTTCGTCTTCCCTAGGCTTATTCTAATCCTATTACGGTTTTTAACCAATCTTGTGCATCCAATATGTGATTTTGTGTCATTGGTTGTACATTTGGGTCATTTTCGCCTTGCAAGGCTTATTCTAATCCAATTAGGGTTTTTAACCAATCTTGTGCATCCAATATGTGATTTTGTGTCATTTTGTGTCATTGGTTGAACATTTTGGTCATTTTCGTCCTCCCTAGGCTTATTCTAACCCAATTAAGGTTTTTAACCAATCTTGTGCATCCAATGTGTGATTTTGTGTAATTTTGTGTCATTGGTTGAACATTTAGGTCATTTTCGTCCTCCCTAGGCTTATTTTAATCCAATTAGGGTTTTTCACCAATCTTGTGCATCCAATATGTGATTTTTTGTCATTGGTTGAACATTTAGGTCATTTTCGTCCTCCCTAGGCTTATTCTAATCCAATTAGGGTTTTTAACCAATCTTGTGTATCCAATATGTGATTTTTTGTCATTTTGTACCATTGGTTGAACATTTAGGTCATTTTCGTCGTCCCTAGGCTTATTCTAATCCAATTAGGGTTTTTAACAAATCTTGTGCATCCAATATGTGATTTTGTGTCATTTTGTATCATTGGTTGAACATTTAGGTCATTTTCATCGTCCCTAGGCTTATTCTAATCCAATTAGGGTTTTTAACCAATCTTGTGCATCCAATATGTGATTTTGTGTCATTTTGTGTCATTGGTTGAACATTTAGGTCATTTTCGTCTTCCCTAGGCTTATTCTAATCCTATTAGGGTTTTTAACCAATCTTGTGCATCCAATATGTGATTTTGTGTCATTGGTTGAACATTTGGGTCATTTTCGCCTTGCAAGGCTTATTCTAATCCAATTAGGGTTTTTAACCAATCTTGTGCATCCAATATGTGATTTTGTGTCATTTTGTGTCATTGGTTGAACATTTTGGTCATTTTCGTCCTCCCTAGGCTTATTCTAACCCAATTAGGGTTTTTAACCAATCTTGTGCATCCAATATGTGATTTTGTGTCATTTTGTGTCATTGGTAGAACATTTAGGTCATTTTCGTGCTCCCTAGGCTTATTCTAATCCAATTAAGGTTTTTAACCAATCTTGTGCATCCAATGTGTGATTTTGTGTCATTTTGTGTCATTGGTTGAACATTTAGGTCATTTTCGTCTTCCCTAGGCTTATTCTAATCCTATTAGGGTTTTTAACCAATCTTGTGCATCCAATATGTGATTTTGTGTCATTGGTTGAACATTTGTGTCATTTTCGCCTTGCAAGGCTTATTCTAATCCAATTAGGGTTTTTAACCAATCTTGTGCATCCAATATGTGATTTTGTGTCATTTTGTGTCATTGGTTGAACATTTTGGTCATTTTCGTCCTCCCTAGGCTTATTCTAACCCAATTAAGGTTTTTAACCAATCTTGTGCATCCAATGTGTGATTTTGTGTCATTTTGTGTCATTGGTTGAACATTTAGGTCATTTTCGTCCTCCCTAGGCTTATTTTAATCCAATTAGGGTTTTTCACCAATCTTGTGCATCCAATATGTGATTTTTTGTCATTGGTTGAACATTTAGGTCATTTTCGTCCTCCCTAGGCTTATTCTAATCCAATTAGGGTTTTAACCAATCTTGTGTATCCAATATGTGATTTTGTGTCATTTTGTACCATTGGTTGAACATTTAGGTCATCTTCGTCGTCCCTAGGCTTATTCTAATCCAATTAGGGTTTTTAACCAATCTTGTGCATCCAATATGTGATTTTGTGTCATTTTGTATCATTGGTTGAACATTTAGGTCATTTTCATCGTCCCTAGGCTTATTCTAATCCAATTAGGGTTTTTAACCAATCTTGTGCATCCAATATGTGATTTTGTGTCATTTTGTGTCATTGGTAGAACATTTAGGTCATTTTCGTGCTCCCTAGGCTTATTCTAATCCAATTAAGGTTTTTAACCAATCTTGTGCATCCAATGTGTGATTTTGTGTCATTTTGTGTCATTGGTTGAACATTTAGGTCATTTTCGTCTTCCCTAGGCTTATTCTAATCCTATTAGGGTTTTTAACCAATCTTGTGCATCCAATATGTGATTTTGTGTCATTGATTGAACATTTGGGTCATTTTCGCCTTGCAAGGCTTATTCTAATCCAATTAGGGTTTTTAACCAATCTTGTGCATCCAATATGTGATTTTGTGTCATTTTGTGTCATTGGTTGAACATTTTGGTCATTTTCGTCCTCCCTAGGCTTATTCTAACCCAATTAGGGTTTTTCACCAATCTTGTGCATCCAATATGTGATTTTGTGTGATTTTGTGTCATTGGTTGAACATTTAGGTCATTTTCGTGCTCCCTAGGCTTATTCAAATCCGATTAAGGTTTTTAACCAATCTTGTGCATCCAATGTGTGATTTTGTGTCATTTTGTGTCATTGGTTGAACATTTAGGTCATTTTCGTCTTCCCTAGGCTTATTCTAATCCTATTAGGGTTTTTAACCAATCTTGTGCATCCAATATGTGATTTTGTGTCATTGGTTGAACATTTGTGTCATTTTCGCCTTGCAAGGCTTATTCTAATCCAATTAGGGTTTTTAACCAATCTTGTGCATCCAATATGTGATTTTGTGTCATTTTGTGTCATTGGTTGAACATTTTGGTCATTTTCGTCCTCCCTAGGCTTATTCTAACCCAATTAAGGTTTTTAACCAATCTTGTGCATCCAATGTGTGATTTTGTGTCATTTTGTGTCATTGGTTGAACATTTAGGTCATTTTCGTCCTCCCTAGGCTTATTTTAATCCAATTAGGGTTTTTCACCAATCTTGTGCATCCAATATGTGATTTTTTGTCATTGGTTGAACATTTAGGTCATTTTCGTCCTCCCTAGGCTTATTCTAATCCAATTAGGGTTTTAACCAATCTTGTGTATCCAATATGTGATTTTGTGTCATTTTGTACCATTGGTTGAACATTTAGGTCATCTTCGTCGTCCCTAGGCTTATTCTAATCCAATTAGGGTTTTTAACCAATCTTGTGCATCCAATATGTGATTTTGTGTCATTTTGTGTCATTGGTTGAACATTTTGGTCATTTTCGTCCTCCCTAGGCTTATTCTAACCCAATTAGGGTTTTTAACCAATCTTGTGCATCCAATATGTGATTTTGTGTCATTTTGTGTCATTGGTTGAACATTTAGGTCATTTTCGTGCTCCCTAGGCTTATTCTAATCCAATTAAGGTTTTTAACCAATCTTGTGCATCCAATGTGTGATTTTGTGTCATTTTGTGTCATTGGTTGAACATTTAGGTCATTTTCGTCTTCCCTAGGCTTATTCTAATCCTATTAGGGTTTTTAACCAATCTTGTGCATCCAATATTTGATTTTGTGTCATTGGTTGAACATTTGGGTCATTTTCGCCTTGCAAGGCTTATTCTAATCCAATTAGGGTTTTTAACCAATCTTGTGCATCCAATATGTGATTTTGTGTCATTTTGTGTCATTGGTTGAACATTTTGGTCATTTTCGTCCTCCCTAGGCTTATTCTAACCCAATTAGGGTTTTTAACCAATCTTGTGCATCCAATATGTGATTTTGTGTCATTTTGTGTCATTGGTTGAACATTTAGGTCATTTTCGTCCTCCCTAGGCTTATTCTAATCCAATTAGGGTTTTTAACCAATCTTGTGCATCCAACCTGTGATTTTGTGTCATTTTGTGTCATTGGTTGAACATTTAGGTCATTTTCGTCCTCCCTAGACTTATTCTAATCCAATTAGGGTTTTTAACCAATCTTGGGTATCCAATATGTGATTTTGTGTCATTTTGTGTCATTGGTTAAACATTTAGGTCATTTTCGTCCTCCCTAGGCTTATTCTAATCCAATTAGGGTTTTTAACCAATCTTGTGCATCCAATATGTGATTTTGTGTCATTGGTTGAACATTTAGGTCATTTTCGTCCTCCCTAGGCTTATTCTAATCAAATTAAGGTTTTTAACCAAT
The DNA here is from genome assembly GCA_037974755.1 of Cicer yamashitae. NCBI lineage: Eukaryota > Viridiplantae > Streptophyta > Magnoliopsida > Fabales > Fabaceae > Cicer > Cicer yamashitae. The sequence goes on along the minus strand of JBBPBQ010000008.1, from coordinate 10,678,157 downwards.
CTTGTGCATCCAATATGTGATTTTGTGTCATTTTGTGTCATTGGTTGAACATTTAGGTCATTTTCGTCCTCCCTAGGCTTATTCTAATCCAATTAGGGTTTTTAACCAATCTTGTGCATCCAATATGTGATTTTGTGTCATTGGTTGAACATTTAGGTCATTTTCGTCCTCCCTAGGCTTATTATAATCCAACTAGGGTTTTTAACCAATCTTGTGCATCCAATATGTGATTTTGTGTCATTTTGTGTCATTGGTTGAACATTTAGGTCATTTTCGTCCTCCCTAGGCTTATTCTAATCCAATTAGGGTTTTTAACCAATCTTGTGCATCCAATATGTGATTTTGTGTCATTGGTTGAACATTTAGATCATTTTCGTCCTCCCTAGGCTTATTGTAATCCAATTAGGGTTTTTAACCAATCTTGTGCATCCAATATGTGATTTTGTGTCGTTTTGTGTCATTGGTTGAACATTTAGATCATTTTCGTCCTCCCTAGCCTTATTCTAATCCAATTAGGGTTTTTAACCAATCTTGTGCATCCAATATTTGATTTTGTGTCATTTTGTGTCATTGGTTGAACATTTAGGTCATTTTCGTCCTCCCTAGGCTTATTCTAATCCAATTAGGGTTTTTAACCAATCTTGTGCATCCAATGTGTGATTTTGTGTCATTTTGTGTCATTGGTTGAACATTTAGGTCATTTTCGTCCTCCCTAGGCTTATTTTAATCCAATTAGGGTTTTTAACCAATCTTGTGCATCCAATATGTGATTTTGTGTCATTGGTTTAAGATTTAGGTCATTTTCGTCCTCCCTAGGCTTATTCTAATCCAATTAGGGTTTTTAACCAATATTGTGCATCCAATATGTGATTTTGTGTCATTGGTTAAACATTTAGGTCATTTTCGTCCTCCCTGGGCTTATTCTAATCCAATTAGGGTTTTTAAACAATCTTGTGCATCCAATATGTGATTTTGTGTCATTTTGTGTCATTGGTGAAACATTTAGGTCATTTTCGTCCTCCCTAGGCTTATTCTAATCCAATTAGGGTTTTTAACCAATCTTGTCCATCCAATATGTGATTTTGTGTCATTGGTTAAACATTTAGGTCATTTTCGTCCTCCCTAGGATTATTCCAATCCAATTAGGGTTTTTAACCAATCTTGTGCATCCAATATGTGATTTTGTGTCATTTTGTGTCATTGGTTGAACATTTTGGTCATTTTCGTCCTCCCTAGGCTTATTCTAACCCAATTAGGGTTTTTAACCAATCTTGTGCATCCAATATGTGATTTTGTGTCATTTTGTGTCATTGGTTGAACATTTAGGTCATTTTCGTGCTCCCTAGGCTTATTCAAATCCGATTAAGGTTTTTAACCAATCTTGTGCATCCAATGTGTGATTTTGTGTCATTTTGTGTCATTGGTGAAACATTTAGGTCATTTTCGTCCTCCCTAGGCTTATTCTAATCCAATTAGGGTTTTTAACCAATCTTGTCCATCCAATATGTGATTTTGTGTCATTGGTTAAACATTTAGGTCATTTTCGTCCTCCCTAGGATTATTCCAATCCAATTAGGGTTTTTAACCAATCTTGTGCATCCAATATGTGATTTTGTGTCATTTTGTGTCATTGGTTGAACATTTAGGTCATTTTCGTCGTCCCTAGGCTTATTCTAATCCAATTAGGGTTTTTAACAAATCTTGTGCATCCAATATGTGATTTTGTGTCATTTTGTATCATTGGTTGAACATTTAGGTCATTTTCATCGTCCCTAGGCTTATTCTAATCCAATTAGGGTTTTTAACCAATCTTGTGCATCCAATGTGTGATTTTGTGTCATTTTGTGTCATTGGTTGAACATTTAGGTCATTTTCGTCCTCCCTTGGCTTATTTTAATCCAATTAGGGTTTTTCACCAATCTTGTGCATCCAATATGTGATTTTTTGTCATTGGTTGAACATTTAGGTCATTTTCGTCCTCCCTAGGCTTATTCTAATCCAATTAGGGTTTTTAACCAATCTTGTGTATCCAATATGTGATTTTGTGTCATTTTGTACCATTGGTTGAACATTTAGGTCATTTTCGTCGTCCCTAGGCTTATTCTAATCCAATTAGGGTTTTTAACCAATCTTGTGCATCCAATATGTGATTTTGTGTCATTTTGTATCATTGGTTGAACATTTAGGTCATTTTCATCGTCCCTAGGCTTATTCTAATCCAATTAGGGTTTTTAACCAATCTTGTGCATCCAATATGTGATTTTGTGTCATTTTGTGTCATTGGTAAAACATTTAGGTCATTTTCGTGCTCCCTAGGCTTATTCTAATCCAATTAAGGTTTTTAACCAATCTTGTGCATCCAATGTATGATTTTGTGTCATTTTGTGTCATTGGTTGAACATTTAGGTCATTTTCGTCTTCCCTAGGCTTATTCTAATCCTATTAGGGTTTTTAACCAATCTTGTGCATCCAATATGTGATTTTGTGTCATTGGTTGAACATTTGGGTCATTTTCGCCTTGCAAGGCTTATTCTAATCCAATTAGGGTTTTTAACCAATCTTGTGCATCCAATATGTGATTTTGTGTCATTTTGTGTCATTGGTTGAACATTTTGGTCATTTTCGTCCTCCCTAGGCTTATTCTAACCCAATTAAGGTTTTTATCCAATCTTGTGCATCCAATGTGTGATTTTGTGTCATTTTGTGTCATTGGTTGAACATTTAGGTCATTTTCGTCCTCCCTAGGCTTATTTTAATCCAATTAGGGTTTTTCACCAATCTTGTGCATCCAATATGTGATTTTTTGTCATTGGTTGAACATTTAGGTCATTTTCGTCCTCCCTAGGCTTATTCTAATCCAATTAGGGTTTTAACCAATCTTGTGTATCCAATATGTGATTTTGTGTCATTTTGTACCATTGGTTGAACATTTAGGTCATCTTCGTCGTCCCTAGGCTTATTCTAATCCAATTAGGGTTTTTAACCAATCTTGTGCATCCAATATGTGATTTTGTGTCATTTTGTGTCATTGGTTGAACATTTTGGTCATTTTCGTCCTCCCTAGGCTTATTCTAACCCAATTAGGGTTTTTCACCAATCTTGTGCATCCAATATGTGATTTTGTGTGATTTTGTGTCATTGGTTGAACATTTAGGTCATTTTCGTGCTCCCTAGGCTTATTCAAATCCGATTAAGGTTTTTAACCAATCTTGTGCATCCAATGTGTGATTTTGTGTCATTTTGTGTCATTGGTTGAACATTTAGGTCATTTTCGTCTTCCCTAGGCTTATTCTAATCCTATTAGGGTTTTTAACCAATCTTGTGCATCCAATATGTGATTTTGTGTCATTGGTTGAACATTTGGGTCATTTTCGCCTTGCAAGGCTAATTCTAATCCAATTAGGGTTTTTAACCAATCTTGTGCATCCAATATGTGATTTTGTGTCATTTTGTGTCATTGGTTGAACATTTTGGTCATTTTCGTCCTCCCTAGGCTTATTCTAACCCAATTAGGGTTTTTAACCAATCTTGTGCATCCAATATGTGATTTTGTGTCATTTTGTGTCATTGGTTGAACATTTAGGTCATTTTCGTGCTCCCTAGGCTTATTCAAATCCAATTAAGGTTTTTAACCAATCTTGTGCATCCAATGTGTGATTTTGTGTCATTTTGTGTCATTGGTTGAACATTTAGGTCATTTTCGTCCTCCCTAGGCTTATTCTAATCCAATTAGGGTTTTTAACCAATCTTGTGCATCCAATGTGTGATTTTGTGTCATTTTGTGTCATTGGTTGAACATTTAGGTCATTTTCGTCCTCCCTAGGCTTATTTTAATCCAATTAGGGTTTTTAACCAATCTTGTGCATCCAATATGTGATTTTGTGTCATTGGTTTAAGATTTAGGTCATTTTCGTCCTCCCTAGGCTTATTCTAATCCAATTAGGGTTTTTAACCAATATTGTGCATCCAATATGTGATTTTGTGTCATTGGTTAAACATTTAGGTCATTTTCGTCCTCCCTGGGCTTATTCTAATCCAATTAGGGTTTTTAAACAATCTTGTGCATCCAATATGTGATTTTGTGTCATTTTGTGTCATTGGTGAAACATTTAGGTCATTTTCGTCCTCCCTAGGCTTATTCTAATCCAATTAGGGTTTTTAACCAATCTTGTCCATCCAATATGTGATTTTGTGTCATTGGTTAAACATTTAGGTCATTTTCGTCCTCCCTAGGATTATTCCAATCCAATTAGGGTTTTTAACCAATCTTGTGCATCCAATATGTGATTTTGTGTCATTTTGTGTCATTGGTTGAACATTTAGGTCATTTTCGTCGTCCCTAGGCTTATTCTAATCCAATTAGGGTTTTTAACAAATCTTGTGCATCCAATATGTGATTTTGTGTCATTTTGTATCATTGGTTGAACATTTAGGTCATTTTCATCGTCCCTAGGCTTATTCTAATCCAATTAGGGTTTTTAACCAATCTTGTGGATCCAATATGTGATTTTGTGTCATTTTGTGTCATTGGTAGAACATTTAGGTCATTTTCGTGCTCCCTAGGCTTATTCTAATCCAATTAAGGTTTTTAACCAATCTTGTGCATCCAATGTGTGATTTTGTGTCATTTTGTGTCATTGGTTGAACATTTAGGTCATTTTCGTCTTCCCTAGGCTTATTCTAATCCTATTAGGGTTTTTAACCAATCTTGTGCATCCAATATGTGATTTTGTGTCATTGGTTGAACATTTGTGTCATTTTCGCCTTGCAAGGCTTATTCTAATCCAATTAGGGTTTTTAACCAATCTTGTGCATCCAATATGTGATTTTGTGTCATTTTGTGTCATTGGTTGAACATTTTGGTCATTTTCGTCCTCCCTAGGCTTATTCTAACCCAATTAAGGTTTTTAACCAATCTTGTGCATCCAATGTGTGATTTTGTGTCATTTTGTGTCATTGGTTGAACATTTAGGTCATTTTCGTCTTCCCTAGGCTTATTCTAATCCTATTAGGGTTTTTAACCAATCTTGTGCATCCAATATGTGATTTTGTGTCATTGGTTGAACATTTGGGTCATTTTCGCCTTGCAAGGCTTATTCTAATCCAATTAGGGTTTTTAACCAATCTTGTGCATCCAATATGTGATTTTGTGTCATTTTGTGTCATTGGTTGAACATTTTGGTCATTTTCGTCCTCCCTAGGCTTATTCTAACCCAATTAAGGTTTTTAACCAATCTTGTGCATCCAATGTGTGATTTTGTGTCATTGGTTGAACATTTAGGTCATTTTCGTCCTCCCTAGGCTTATTTTAATCCAATTAGGGTTTTTCACCAATCTTGTGCATCCAATATGTGATTTTTTGTCATTGGTTGAACATTTAGGTCATTTTCGTCCTCCCTAGGCTTATTCTAATCCAATTAGGGTTTTAACCAATCTTGTGCATCCAATATGTGATTTTGTGTCATTTTGTGTCATTGGTTGAACATTTAGGTCATTTTCGTCCTCCCTAGGCTAATTCTAATCGAATTAGGGTTTTTAACCAATCTTGTGCATCCAATATGTGATTTTGTGTCATTTTGTGTCATTGGTTTAACATTTAGGTCAAGTTCGTCCTCCCTAGGCTTATGCTAATCCAATTACGGTTTTTAACCAATCTTGTGCATCCAATATGTGATTTTGTGTCATTTTCTGTCATTGGTTGAACATTTAGGTCATTTTTGTCCTCCCTAGGCTTATTCTAATCCAATTAGGGTTTTTAACCAATCTTGTGCATCCAATATGTGATTTTGTGTTCGTTGGTTGAACATTTATGTCATTTTCGTCCTCCCTAGGCTTATTATAATCCAATTAGGGTTTTTAACCAATCTTGTGCATCCAATATGTGATTTTGTGTCATTGGTTGAACATTTAGGTCATTTTCGTCCTCCCTAGGCTTATTCTAATCCAATTAGGGTTTTTAACCAATCTTGTGCATCCAATATGTGATTTTTTGTCATTGGTTGAATATTTAGGTCATTTTTGTCCTCCCTAGACTTATTCTAATCCAATTAGGGTTTTTAACCAATCTTGTGCATCCAATATGTGATTTTGTGTCATTTTGTGTCATTTGTTGAACATTTAGGTCATTTTCGTCCTCCGTAGGCTTATTCTAATCCAATTAGGGTTTTTAACCAATCTTGTGCATCCAATCTGTGATTTTCTGTCATTTTGTGTCATTGGTTGAACATTTAGGTCATTTTCGTCCTCCCTAGGCTTATTCTAATCCAATTAGGGTTTTTAACCAATCTTGTGCATCCAATATGTGATTTTGTGTCATTGGTTGAACATTTAGGTCATTTTCGTCCTCCCTAGGCTTATTCTAATCCAATTAGGGTTTTTAACCAATCTTGTGCATCCAATATGTGATTTTGTGTCATTGGTTGAACATTTAGGTCATTTTCGTCCTCCCTAGGCTTATTCTAATCCAATTAGGGTTTTAAACCAATCTTGTGCATCCAATATGTAATTTTGTGTGATTTTGTGTCATTGGTTGAACATTTAGGTCATTTTCGTCCTCCCTAGGCTTATTCTAATCCAATTAGGGTTTTTAACCAATCTTGTGCATCCAATATGTGATTTTGTGTCATTGGTTGAACATTTAGGTCATGTTCGTCCTCCCTAGGCTTATTCTAATCCAATTAGGGTTTTTAACCAATCTTGTGCATCCAATGTGTGATTTTGTGTCATTTTGTGTCATTGGTTGAACATTTAGGTCATTTTCGTCCTCCCTAGGCTTATTCTAATCCAATTAAGGTTTTTAACCAATCTTGTGCATCCAATGTGTGATTTTGTGTCATTTTGTGTCATTGGTTGAACATTTAGGTCATTTTCGTCCTCCCTAGGCTTTTTTTAATCCAATTAGGGTTTTTAACCAATCTTGTGCATCCAATATGTGATTTTGTGTCATTGGTTGAACATTTAGGTCATTTTCGTCCTCCCTAGGCTTATTCTAATCCAATTAGGGTTTTTAACCAATCTTGTGCAGCCAATATGTGATTTTGTGTCATTGGTTGAACATTTAGGTCATTTTCGTCCTCCCTAGGCTTATTCTAATCCAATTAGGGTTTTTAACCAATCTTGTGCATCCAATATGTGATTTTGTGTCATTGGTTGAACATTTAGGTCATTTTCGTCCTCCCTAGGCTTATTCTCATCCAATTAGGGTTTTTAACCATTCTTGTGCATCCAATATGTGATTTTGTGTCATTTTGTGTCATTGGTTGAACATTTAGGTCATTTTCGTCCTCCCTAGGCTTATTCTAATCCAATTAGGGTTTTTAACCAATCTTGTGCATCCAATATGTGATTTTGTGTCATTAGTTGAACATTTAGGTCATTTTAGTCCTCCCTAGGCTTATTCTAATCCAATTAGGGTTTTTAACCAATCTTGTGCATCAAATATGTGATTTTGTGTCATTTTGTGTCATTGGTTGAACATTTAGGTCATTTTCGTCCTCCCTAGGCTTATTCTAATCATATTAGGGTTTTTAACCAATCTTGTGCATCCAATATGTGATTTTGTGTCATTTTTTGTCATTTGTTGAACATTTAGGTCATTTTCGTCCTCCCTAGGCTAATTCTAATCCAATTAGGGTTTTTAACCAATCTTGTGCATCCAATATGTGATTTTGTGTCATTTTGTGTCATTGGTTGAACATTTAGGTCATTTTCGTCCTCCCTAGGCTTATTCTAATCCAATTAGGGTTTTTAACCAATCTTGTGCATCCAATATGTGATTTTGTGTCATTGGTTGAACATTTAGGTCATTCTCGTCCTCCCTAGGCTTATTCTAATCCAATTAGGGTTTTAACCAATCTTATGCATCCAATATGTGATTTTGTGTCATTTTGTGTCATTGGTTGAACATTTAGGTCATTTTCGTCCTCCCTAGGCTTATTCTTTTCCAATAAGGGTTTTTAACCAATCTTGTGCATCCAATATGTGATTTTGTGTCATTTTGTGTCATTGGTTGAACATTTAGGTCATTTTCGTCCTCCCTAGGCTTATTCTAATCCAATTAGGGTTTTTAACCAATCTTGTGCATCCAATATGTGATTTTGTGTCATTTTGTGTCATTGGTTGAACATTTAGGTCATTTTCGTCCTCCCTAGGCTTATTCTAATCCAATTAGGGTTTTTAACCAATCTTGTGCATCCAATATGTGATTTTGTGTCATTTTGTGTCATTGGTTGAACATTTGGGTCATTTTCGTCCTCCCTCGGCTTATTCTAATCCAATTAGGGTTTTTAACCAATCTTGTGCATCCAATATGTGATTTTGTGTCATTTTGTGTCATTGGTTGAACATTTAGGTCATTTTCGTCCTCCCTAGGCTTATTCTAATCCAATTAGGGTTTTTAACCAATCTTGTGCATCCAATATGTGATTTTGTGTCATTATGTGTCATTGGTTGAACATTTAGGTCATTTTGGTCCTCCCTAGGCATATTCTAATCCAATTAGGGTTTTTAACCAATCTTGTGCATCCAATATGTGATTTTGTGTCATTTTGTGTCATTGGTTGAACATTTAGGTCATTTTCGTCCTCCCTAGGCTTATTCTAATCCAATTAGGGTTTTTAACCAATCTTGTGCATCCAATATGTGATTTTGTGTCATTGGTTGAACATTTAGTTCATTTTCGTCCTCCCTAGGCTTATTCTATTCCATTTAGGGTTTTTAACCAATCTTCTGCATCCAATATGTGATTTTGTGTCATTTTGTGTCATTGGTTCAACATTTAGGTCATTTTCGTCCTCCCTAGGGTTATTTTAATCCAATTAGGATTTTTAACCAATCTTGTGCATCCAATATGTGATTTTGTGTCATTTTGTGTCATTGGTTGAACATTTAGGTCATTTTCGTCCTCCCTAGGCTTATTCTAATCCAATTAGGGTTTTTAACCAATCTTGTGCATCCAATATGTGATTTTGTGTCATTTTGTGTCATTGGTTGAACATTTAGGTCATTTTCGTCCTCCCTTGTGTCATTTTGTGTCATTGGTTGAACATTTTGGTCATTTTCGTCCTCCCTAGGCTTATTCTAATCCAATTAAGGTTTTTAACCAATCTTGTGCATCCAATGTGTGATTTTGTGTCATTTTGTGTCATTGGTTGAACATTTAGGTCATTTTCGTCCTCCCTAGGCTCTTTTTAATCCAATTAGGGTTTTTAACCAATCTTGTGCATTTAATATGTGATTTTTTGTCATTGGTTAAACATTTAGGTCATTTTCGTCTTCCCTAAGCTTATTCTAATCCAATTAGGGTTTTTAACCAATCTTGTGCATCCAATATGTGATTTTGTGTCATTTTGCGTCATTGGTTCAACATTTAGGTCATTTTCGTCCTCCCAAGGCTTATTCTAATCCAATTAGGGTTTTTAACCAATCTTGGGTATCCAATATGTGATTTTGTGTCTTTTTGTGTCATTGGTTGAACATTTACGTCATTTTCGTCCTCCCTAGGCTTATTCTAATCCAATTAGGGTTTTTAACCAATCTTGTGCATCCAATATGTTATTTTGTGTCATTTTGTGTCATTGGTTGACCATTTAGGTCATTTTCGTCCTCCCTAGGCTTATTCTAATCCTATTAGGGTTTTTAACCAATCTTGTGCATCCAATATGTGATTTTGTGTCATTTTGTGTCATTGGTTGAACATTTAGGTCATTATCGTCCCCCCTAGGCTTATTCTAATCTAGTTAGGGTTTTTAACCAATCTTGTGCATCCAATATGTGATTTTGTGTCATATTGTGTCATTGGTTGAACGTTTAGATCATTTTCGTCCTCCCTAGGCTTATTCTAATCCAATTAGGGTTTTTAACCAATCTTGTGCATCCAATATGTGATTTTGTGTCATTGGTTGAACATTTAGGTCATTTTCGCCTTGCAAGGCTTATTCTAATCCAATTAGGGTTTATAACCAATCTTGTGCATCCAATATGTGATTTTGTGTCATTTTGTGTCATTTTGTGTCATTGGTTGAACATTTTGGTCATTTTCGTCCTCCTTAGGCTTATTCTAATCCAATTAGGGTTTTTAACCAATCTTGTGCATCCAATATGTGATTTTGTGTCATTGGTTGAACATTTAGGTCATTTTCGTCCTGCCTAGGCTTATTCTAATCCAATTAGGGTTTTTAACCAATCTTGTGCATCCAATATGTGATTTTGTGTCATTTTGTGTCATTGGTTGAACATTTAGGTCATTTTCGTCCTCCCTAGGCTTATTCTAATCCAATTAGGGTTTTTAACCAATCTTGTGCATCCAATATGTGATTTTGGTCATTTTGGGTCATTGGTTGAACATTTAGGTCATTTTCGTCCTCCGTAGTCTTATTATAATCCAATTAGTGTTTTTAACCAATGTTGTGCATCCAATATGTGATTTTGTGTCATTTTGTGTCATTGGTTGAACATTTAGGTCATTTTCGTCCTCCCTAGGCTTATTCTAATCCAATTAGGGTTTTTAACCAATCTTGTGCATCCAGTATGTGATTTTTTGTCATTTTGTGTCATTGGTTGAACATTTAGGTCATTTTCGTCCTCCCTAGGCTTATTCTAATCCAATAAGGGTTTTTAACCAATCTTGTGCATCCAATATGTGATTTTGTGTCATTTTGTGTCATTGGTTGAACATTTAGGTCATTTTCGTCATCCCTAGTCTTATTCTAATCCAATTAGGGTTTTTAACCAACATTGTGCATCCAATATGTGAGTTTGTGTCATTTTGTGTCATTGGTTGAACATTTAGGTCATTTTCGTCCTCCCTAGGCTTATTCTAATCCAATAAGGGTTTTTAACCAATCTTGTGCATCCAATATGTGATTTTGTGTCATTTTATGTCATTGGTTGAACATTTAGGTCATTTTCATCCTCCCTAGGCTTATTCTAATCCAATTAGGGTTTTTAACCAATCTTGTGCATCCAATATGTGATTTTGTGTCATTTTGTGTCATTGGTTGAACATTTAGGTCATTTTCGTCCTCCCTAGGCTTATTCTAATCCAATTAGGGTTTTTAACCAATCTTGTGCATCCAATATGTGATTTTGTGTCATTGGTTGAACATTTAGGTCATTTTCGTCCTCCCTAGGCTTATTATAATCCAACTAGGGTTTTTAACCAATCTTGTGCATCCAATATGTGATTTTGTGTCATTTTGTGTCATTGGTTGAACATTTAGGTCATTTTCGTCCTCCCTAGGCTTATTCTAATCCAATTAGGGTTTTTAACCAATCTTGTGCATCCAATATGTGATTTTGTGTCATTGGTTGAACATTTAGGTCATTTTCGTCCTCCCTAGGCTTATTCTAATCCAATGAGGGTTTTTAACCAATCTTGTGCATCCAATATGTGATTTTGTGTCATTGGTTGAACATTTAGGTCATTTTCGTCCTCCCTAGGCTTATTCTAATCCAATTAGGGTTTTTAACCAATCTTGTGCATCCAATATGTGATTTTGTGTCATTGGTTGAACATTTAGGTCATTTTCGTCCTCCCTAGGCTTACTCTAATTCAATTAGGGTTTTTAACCAATCATGTGCATCCAATATGTGATTTTGTGTCATTGGCTAACCATTTAGGTCATTTTCGTCCTCCCTAGGCTTATTCTAATCCAATTAGGGTTTTTAACCAATCTTGTGCATCCAATATGCGATTTTGTGTCATTGGTTGAACATTTAGGTCATTTTCGTCCTCCCTAGGCTTATTCTAATCCAATTAGGGTTTTTAACCAATCTTGTGCAACCAATATGTGATTTTGTGTTATTTTGTGTCATTGGTTGAACATTTAGGTCATTTTCGTCCTCCCTAGGCTTATTCTAATCCAATTAGGGTTTTTAACCAATCTTGTGCATCCAATATGTGATTTTGTGTCATTGGTTGAACATTTAGGTCATTTTCGTCCTCCCTAGGCTTATTTTAATCCAATTAGGGTTTTTAACCAATCTTGTGCATCCAATATGTGATTTTGTGTCATTTTGTGTCATTTGTTGAACATTTAGGTCATTTTCGTCCTCCGTAGGCTTATTCTAATCCAATTAGGGTTTTTAACCAATCTTGTGCATCCAATATGTGATTTTCTATTCATTTTGTGTCATTGGTTGAACATTTAGGTCATTTTCGTCCTCCTTAGGATTATTATAATCCAATTAGGGTTTTTAACCAATCTTGTGCATCCAATATGTGATTTTGTGTCATTTTGTGTCATTGGTTGAACATTTAGGTCATTTTCGTCCTCCCTAGGCTTATTCTAATCCAATTAGGGTTTTTAACCAATCTTGTGCATCCAGTATGTGATTTTGTGTCATTGATTGAACATTTAGGTCATTTTCGTCCTCCCTAGGCTTATTCTAATCCAAATAGGGTTTTTAATCAATCTTGTGCATCCAATATGTGATTTTGTGTCATTGGTTGAACATTTAGGTCATTTTCGTCCTCCCTAGGCTTATTCTAATCCAATTAGGGTTTTTAACCAATCTTGTGCATCCAATATGTGATTTTGTGTCATTGGTTGAACATTTAGGTCATTTTCGTCCTCCCTAGGCTTATTCTAATCCAATAAGGGTTCTTAACCAATCTTGTGCATCCAATATGTGATTTTGTGTCATTTTGTGTCATTGGTTGAACATTTAGGTCATTTTCGTCCTCCCTAGGCTTATTCTAATCCAATTAGGGTTTTTAACCAATCTTGTGCATCCAATATGTGATTTTGTGTCATTTTGTGTCATCAGTTGAACATTTAGGTCGTTTTCGTCTTCCCTAGGCTTATTCTAATCCAATTAGGGTTTTTAACCAATCTTGTGCATCCAATATGTGATTTTGTGTCATTGGTTGAACATTTAGGTCATTTTCGTCCTCCCTAGGCTTATTCTAATCCATTTAGGGTTTTTAACCAATCTTGTGCATCCAATATGTGATTTTGTGTCATTTTGTGTCATTGGTTGAACATTTAGGTCATTTTCGTCCTCCCTAGGCTAATTCTAATCGAATTAGGGTTTTTAACCAATCTTGTGCATCCAATATGTGATTTTGTGTCATTTTGTGTCATTGGTTTAACATTTAGGTCATTTTCGTCCTCCCTAGGCTTACTCTAATCCAATTACGGTTTTTAACCAATCTTGTGCATCCAATATGTGATTTTGTGTCATTTTGTGTCATTGGTTGAACATTTAGGTAATTTTCGTCCTCCCTAGGCTTATTCTAATCCAATTAGGGTTTTTAACCAATCTTGTGCATTCAATAAGTGATTTTGTGTCATTTTGTGTCAATGGTTCAACATTTAGGTCATTTTCGTCCTCCCTAGGCTTATTCTAATCCAATTAGGGTTTTTAACCAATCTTTTGCATCCAATATGTGATTTTGTGTCATTGGTTGAACATTTAGGTAATTTTCGTCCTCCCTAGGCTTATTCTAATCCAATTAGGGTTTTTAACCAATCTTGTGCATTCAATATGTAATTTTGTGTCATTTTGTGTCAATGGTTCAACATTTAGGTCATTTTCGTCCTCCCTAGGCTTATTCTAATCCAATTAGGGTTTTTAACCAATCTTGTGCATCCAATATGTGATTTTGTGTCATTGGTTGAACATTTAGGTCATTTTCGTCCTCCCTAGGCTTATTCTAATCCAATTAGGGTTTTTAACCAATCTTGTGCATCCAATATGTGATTTTGTGTCATTTTGTGTCATTGGTTGAACATTTAGGTCATTTTCGTCCTCCCCAGGCTTATTCTAATCCAATTAGGGTTTTTCACGAATCCTGTGCATCCAATATGTGATTTTGTGTCATTTTGTGTCATTGGTTGAACATTTAGGTCATTTTCGTCCTCCCTAGGGTTATTTTAATCTAATTAGGATTTTTAACCAATCTTGTGCATCCAATATGTGATTTTGTGTCATTTTGTGTCATTGGTTGAACATTTAGGTCATTTTCGTCCTCCCTAGGCTTATTCTAATCCAATTAGGGTTTTTAACCAATCTTGTGCATCCAATATGTGATTTTGTGTCATTTTGTGTCATTGGTTGAACATTTAGGTCATATTCGTCCTCCCTAGGCTTATTCTAATCCAATTAAGGTTTTTAACCAATCTTGTGCATCCAATATGTGATTTTGTGTCATTTTGTGTCATTGGTTGAACATTTAGGTCATTTTCGTCCTCCCTAGGCTTATTCTAATCCAATTAGGGTTTTTAACCAATCTTGTGCATCCAATATGTGATTTTGTGTCATTTTGTGTCATTGGTTGAACATTTAGGTCATTTTCGTCCTCCCTAGGCTTAGTCCAATGCAATTAGGGTTTTTAACCAATCTTCTGCATCCAATATGTGATTTTGTGTCATTTTGTGTCATTGGTTGAAAATTTAGGTCATTTTCGTCCTCCCTAGGCTTATTCAAATCCAATTAGGGTTTTTAACCAATCTTGTGCATCCAATATGTGATTTTGTGTCATTTTGTGTCATTGGTTGAACATTTAGGTCATTTTCGTCCTCCCTAGCCTTATTCTAATCCAATTAGGGCTTTTAACCAATCTTGTGCATCCAATATGTGATTTTGTGTCATTGGTTGAACATTTAGGTCATTTTCGTCCTCCCTAGGCTTATTCTATTCCAATTAGGGTGTTTAACCAATCTTGTGCATCCAATATGTGATTTTGTGTCATTTTGTGTCATTGGTTGAACATTTAGGTCATTTTCGTCCTCCCTAGGCTTATTCTAATCCAATTAGGGTTTTTAACCAATCTTGTGCATCCAATATGTGATTTTGTGTCATTTTGTGTCATTGGTTGAACATTTAGGTCATTTTCGTCCTCCCTAGGATTATTCTAATCCAATTAGGGTTTTTAACCAATCTTGTGCATTCAATATGTGATTTTGTGTCATTGGTTGAACATTTAGGTCATTTTCGTCCTCCTTAGGCTTATTCTAATCCAATTAGGGTTTTTAACCAATCTTGTGCATCCAATATGTGATTTTGTGTCATTTTGTGTCATTGGTTGAACATTTAGGTCATTTTCGTCCTCCCTTGTGTCATTTTGTGTCATTGGTTGAACATTTTGGTCATTTTCGTCCTCCCTAGGCTTATTCTAATCCAATTAACATTTTTAACCAATCTTGTGCATCCAATGTGTGATTTTGTGTCATTTTGTGTCATTGGTTGAACATTTAGGTCATTTTCGTCCTCCTTAGGCTTATTTTAATCCAATTAGGGTGTTTAACCAATCTTGTGCATCCAATATGTGATTTTGTGTCATTGGTTGAACATTTAGGTCATTTTCGTCCTCGTTAGGCTTTTTCTAATCCAATTCGGGTTTTTAACCAATCTTGTGCATCCAATATGTGATTTTGTGTCATTGGTTGAACATTTAGGTCATTTTCGTCCTCCCTAGACTTATCCTAATCCAATTAGGGTTTTAAACCAATCTTGTGCATCCAATATGTGATTTTGTGTCATTGGTTGAACATTTAGGTCATTTTCGCCTTGCTAGGCTTATTCTAATCCAATTAGCGTTTTTAACCAATCTTGTGCATCCAATATGTGATTTTGTGTCATTTTGTGTCATTGGTTGAACATTTAGGTCTTTTTCATCCTCCCTAGGTCTATTCTAATCCAATTAAGGTTTTTAACCAATCTTGTGCATCCAATATGTGATTTTGTGTCATTTTGTGTCATTGGTTGAACATTTAGGTCATTTTCGTCTTCCTAAGGCTTATTTTAATCCAATTAGGGTGTTTAACCAATCTTGTGCATCCAATATGTGATTTTGTGTCATTGGTTGAACATTTAGGTCATTTTCGTCCTCCCTAGACTTATCCTAATCTAATTAGGGTTTTTAACCAATCTTGTGCATCCAATATGTGATTTTGTACCGTTGGTTGAAATTTAGGTCATTTTCGTCCTCCCTAGCCTTATTCTAATCCAATTAGGGTTTTTAACCAATATTGTGCATCCAATATGTGATTTTGTGTCATTTTGGGTCATTGGTTGAACATTTAGGTCATTTTCGTCCTCGCTAGGCTTATTCTAATCCAATTGGGTTTTTAACCAATCTTGTGCATCCAATATGTGATTTTGTGTCATTAGTTAAACATTTAGGTCATTTTCGTCCTCCCTAGGCTTATTCTAATCCAATTAGGGTTTTTAACCAATATTTTGCATCCAATATGTGATTTTGTGTCATTGGTTGAACATTTAGGTCATTTTCGTCCTCCCTAGGCTTATTCTAATCCAATTAGGGTTTTTAACCAATCTTGTGCATCCAATTTGTGATTTTGTGTCATTTTGTGTCATTGGTTGAACATTTAGGTCATTTTCGTCCTCCCTAGGCTTATTCTAATCCAATTACGATTTTTAACCAATCTTGTGCATCCAATATGTGATTTTGTGTCATTGGTTGAACATTTAGGTCATTTTCGTCCTCCCTAGGCTTATTCTAATCCAATTAGGGTTTTTAACCAATCTTGTGCATCCAATATGTGATTTTGTGTCATTTTGTGTCATTGGTTGAACATTTAGGTCATTTTCGTCCTCCCTAGGCTTATTCTAATCGAATTAGGCTTTTTAACCAATCTTGTGCATCCAATACGTGATTTTGTGTCATTTTGTGTCATTTGTTGCACATTTAGGTCATTTTCGTCCTCCGTAGGCTTATTCTACTCCAATTAGGGTTTTTAACCAATCTTGTGCATCCAATATGTGATTTTCTGTCATTTTGTGTCATTGGTTGGACATTTAGGTCATTTTCGTCCTCCTTAGGCTTATTCTAATCCAATTAGGGTTTATAACCAATCTTGTGCATCCAATATGTGATTTTGTGTCATTGGTTGAACATTTAGGTCATTTTCGTCCTCCCTAGGCTTATTCTAATCCAATTAGGGTTTTTAACCAATCTTGTGCATCCAATATGTGATTTTGTGTCATTTTGTGTCATTGGTTGAACATTTAGGTCATTTTCGTTCTCCCTAGGCTTATTCTAATCCAATTAGCGTTTTTAACCAATCTTGTGCATCCAATATGTGATTTTGTGTCATTTTCTGTCATTGGTTGAACATTTAGGTCATTTTCGTCCTCCCTAGGCTTATTCTAATCCAATTAGGGTTTTTAACCAATCTTGTGCATCCAATATGTGATTTTGTGTCATTTTGTGTCATTGGTTGAACATTTAGGTCATTTTCGTCCTCCCTAGGCTTATTCTAATCCAATTAGGGTTTTTAACCAATCTTGTGCATCCAATATGTGATTTTGTGTCATTTTGTGTCATTGGTTGAACATTTAGGTCATTTTCGTCTTCCCTAGGCTTATTTTAATCCAATTAGGGTTTTTAACCAATCTTGTGCATCCAATATATGATTTTGTGTCATTGGTTGAACATTTATGTCATTTTCGTCCTCCCTAGGCTTATTCTAATCCAATTAGGGTTTTTAACCAATTTTGTGCATCCAATATGTGATTTTGTGTCATTGGTTGAACATTTAGGTCATTTTCGTCCTCCCTAGGCTTATTCTAATCCAATTAGGGTTTTTAACCAATCTTGTGCATCCAATATGTGATTTTGTGTCAGTGGTTGAACATTTAGGTCATTTTCCCCTAGGCTTATTCTAATCCAATTAGGGTTTTTAACCAATCTTGTGCATCCAATATGTGATTTTGTGTCATTTTGTGTCATTGGTTGAACATTTAGGTCATTTTCGTCCTCCCTAGGCTTATTCTAATCCAATTAGGGTTTTTAACCAATCTTGTGCATCCAATATGTGATTTTGTGTCATTTTGTGTCATTGGTTGAACATTTAGGTCATTTTCGTCCTCCCTAGGCTTATTCTAATCCAATTAGGGTTTTTAACCAATCTTGTGCATCCAATATGTAATTTTGGGTCATTTTGTGTCATTGGTTGAACATTTAGGTCATTTTCGTCCTCCCTTGGCTTATTCCAATCCAATTAGGGTTTTTAACCTATCTTGTGCATCCAATATGTGATTTTGTGTCATTGGTTGAACATTTAGGTCATTTTCGTCCTCCCTAGGCTTATTCTAATCCAATTAGGGTTTTTAACCAATCTTGTGCATCCAATATGTGATTTTGTGTCATTGGTGTAACATTTAGGTCATTTTCGTCCTCCCTAGGCTTATTCTAATCCAATTAGGGTTTTTAACCAATCTTGTGCATCCAATATGTGATTTTGTGTCATTTTGTGTCATTGGTTGAACATTTAGGTCATTTTCGTCCTCCCTAGGCTTATTCTAATCCAATTAGGGTTTTTAACCAATCTTGTGCATCCAATATGTGATTTTGTGTCATTTTGTGTCATTGGTTGAACATTTAGGTCATTTTCGTCTTCCCTAGGCTTATTTTAATCCAATTAGGGTTTTTAACCAATCTTGTGCATCCAATATATGATTTTGTGTCATTGGTTGAACATTTATGTCATTTTCGTCCTCCCTAGGCTTATTCTAATCCAATTAGGGTTTTTAACCAATTTTGTGCATCCAATATGTGATTTTGTGTCATTGGTTGAACATTTAGGTCATTTTCGTCCTCCCTAGGCTTATTCTAATCCAATTAGGGTTTTTAACCAATCTTGTGCATCCAATATGTGATTTTGTGTCAGTGGTTGAACATTTAGGTCATTTTCCCCTAGGCTTATTCTAATCCAATTAGGGTTTTTAACCAATCTTGTGCATCCAATATGTGATTTTGTGTCATTTTGTGTCATTGGTTGAACATTTAGGTCATTTTCGTCCTCCCTAGGCTTATTCTAATCCAATTAGGGTTTTTAACCAATCTTGTGCATCCAATATGTGATTTTGTGTCATTGGTTGAACATTTAGTTCATTTTCGTCCTCCCTAGGCTTATTCTATTCCATTTAGGGTTTTTAACCAATCTTCTGCATCCAATATGTGATTTTGTGTCATTTTGTGTCATTGGTTCAACATTTAGGTCATTTTCGTCCTCCCTAGGGTTATTTTAATCCAATTAGGATTTTTAACCAATCTTGTGCATCCAATATGTGATTTTGTGTCATTTTGTGTCATTGGTTGAACATTTAGGTCATTTTCGTCCTCCCTAGGCTTATTCTAATCCAATTAGGGTTTTTAACCAATCTTGTGCATCCAATATGTGATTTTGTGTCATTTTGTGTCATTGGTTGAACATTTAGGTCATTTTCGTCATCCATAGGCTTATTCTAATCCAATTAGGGTTTTTAACCAATCTTGTGCATCCAATATGTGATTTTGTGTCATTGGTTGAACATTTAGGTCATTTTCGTCCTCCCTAGGCTTATTCTAATCCAATTAGGGTTTTTAACCAATCTTGTGCATCCAATATGTGATTTTGTGTCATTTTGTGTCATTGGCTAAACTTTTAGTTCATTTTCGTCCTCCTAGGCTTATTCTAATCCAATTAGGGTTTTTAACCAATCTTGTGCATCCAATATGTGATTTTGTGTCATTTTGTGTCATTGGTTGAACATTTAGGTCATTTTCGTCCTCCCTAGGCTTATTCTAATCCAATTAGGGTTTTTAACCAATCTTGTGCATCCAATATGTGATTTTGTGTCATTTTATGTCATTGGTTGAATATTTAGGTCGTTTTCGTCCTCCCTTGGCCTATTCTAATCCAATGAGGGTTTTTAACCATTCTTGTGCCTCCAATATGTGATTTTGTGTCATTTTGTGTCATTGGTTGAACATTTTGGTCATTTTCGTCCTCTCAAGGCTTTTTCTATTCCAATTAGGGTTTTTAACCAATCTTGTGCATCCCATATGTGATTTTGTGTCATTGGTTGAACATTTAGGTCATTTTCGTCCTCCCTAGGCTTATTCTAATCCAATTAGGGTTTTTAACCAATCTTGTGCATCCAATATGTGATTTTGTGTCATTTTGTGTCATTGGTTGAACATTTAGGTCATTTTCGTCCTCCCTAAGCTTGTTCTAATCCAATTAGGGTTTTTAACCAATCTTGTGCATCCAATATGTGATTTTGTGTCATTTTGTGTCATTGGTTGAACATTAAGGTCATTTTCGTCCTCCCTAGGCTTATTCTAATCCAATTAGGGTTTTTAACCAATCTTGTGCATCCAATATGTGATTTTGTGTCATTGGTTGAACATTTAGGCCATTTTCGTCCTCCTTGGGCTTATTCTAATCCAATTAGGGTTTTTAACCAATCTTGTGCATCCAATATGTGATTTTGTGTCATTGGTTGAACATTTAGGTCATTTTCCCCTAGGCTTATTCTAATCCAATTAGGGTTTTAAACCAATCTTGTGCATCCAATATGTGATTTTGTGTCATTTTGTGTCATTGGTTGCACATTAAGGTCATTTTCGTCCTCCCTAGGCTTATTCTAATCCAATTAGGGTTTTTAACCAATCTTGAGCATCCAATATGTGATTTTGTGTCATTTTGTGTCATTGGTTGAACATTTAGGTCATTTTCGTCCTCCCTAGGCTTATTCTAATCAAATTAGGGTTTTTAAGCAATCTTGTGCATCCAATATGTTATTTTGTGTCATTGGTTGAACATTTTGTTCATTTTCGCCCACCCTAGGCTTATTCTAATCCAATTAGGGTTTTCAACAAATCTTGTGCATCCAATATGTGATTTTGTGTCATTGGTTGAAAATTTAGGTCATTTTCGTCCTCCCTACGCTTATTCTAATCCAATTAGGGTTTTTAACCAATCTTGTGCATCCAATATGTGATTTTGTGTCATTTTGTGTCATTGGTTGAACATTTAGGTTATTTTCGTCCTCCCTAGACTTATTCTAATCCAATTAGGGTTTTTAACCAATCTTGTGCATCCAATATGTGATTTTGTGTCATTTTGTGTCATTGGTTGAACATTAAGGTCATTTTCGTCCTCCCTAGGCTTATTCTAATCCAATTAGGGTTTTTAACCAATCTTGTGCATCCAATATGTGATTTTGTGTCATTTTGTGTCATTGGTTGAACATTTAGGTCATTTTCGTCTTCCCTAGGCTTATCCTAATCTAATTAGGGTTTTTAACCAATCTTGTGCATCCAATGTGTGATTTTGTACCATTGGTTGAACATTTAGGTCATTTTCGTCCTCCCTAGGCTTATTCTAATCCAATTAGGGTTTTTAACCAATCTTGTGCATCCAATATGTGATTTTGTGTCATTTTGTGTCATTGGTTGAACATTTAGGATATTTTCGTCCTCCCTAGGCTTATTCTAATCCAATTAGGGTTTTTAACCAATCTTGTGCATCCAATATGTGATTTTGTGTCATTTTGTGTCATTGGTTGAACATTTAGGTCATTTTCGTCCTCCCTAGGCTTATTCGAATACAATTACGATTTTTAACCAATCTTGTGCATCCAATATGTGATTTTGTGTCATTGGTTGAACATTTAGGTCATTTTCGTCCTCCCTAGGCTTATTCTAATCCAATTAGGGTTTTTAACCAATCTTGTGCATCCAATATGTGATTTTGTGTCATTCGTTGAACATTTTGGTCATTTTCGTTCTCCCAAGGCTTATTCTAATCCAATTAGGGTTTTTAACCAATCTTGTGCATCCAATATGTGATTTTGTGTCATTTTGTGTCATTGGTTGAACATTTAGGTCATTTTCGTCCTCCCTAGGCTTATTCTAATCCAATTAGGGTTTTTAACCAATCTTGTGCATCCAATATGTGATTTTGTGTCATTGGCTTAACATTTAGGTCATTTTCGTCCTCCCTAGGCTTATTCTAATCCAATTAGGATTTTTAAACAATCTTGTGCATCCAATATCTGATTTTTTGTCATTTTGTGTCATTGGTTGAACATTTAGGTCATTTTCGTCCTCCCTAGGCTTATTCTAATCCAATTAGGATTTTTAACCAATCTTGTGCATCCAATATGTGATTTTGTGTCATTCGTTGAAAATTTTTGTCATTTTCGTTCTCCCAAGGCTTATTCTAATCCAATTAGGGTTTTTAACCAATCTTGTGCATCCAATATGTGATTTTGTGTCATTTTGTGTCATTGGTTGAACATTTAGGTCATTTTCGTCCTCCCTAGGCTTATTCTAATCCAATTAGGGTTTTTAACCAATCTTGTGCATCCAATATGTGATTTTGTGTCATTGGTTGAACGTTTTGGTCATTTTCGTACTCCCTAGGTTTATTCTAATCCAATTAGGGTTTTTAACCAATCTTGTGCATCCAAAATGTGATTTTGTGTCATTCTGTGTAATTGATTGAACATTTAGGTCATTTTCGTCCTCCCTAGGCTTATTCTAATCCAACTAGGGTTTTTAACCAATCTTGTGCATCCAATATGTGATTTTGTGTCATTGGTTGAACATTTAGGTCATTTTCGTTCTCCCTAGGCTTATTCTAATCCAAGTAGGGTTTTTAACCAATCTTGTGCATCCAATATGTGATTTTGTGTCATTTTGTGTCATTGGTTGAACATTTAGGTCATTTTCGTCCTCCCTAGGCTTATTCTAATCCAATTAGGGTTTTTAACCAATCTTGTGCATCCAATATGTGATTTTGTGTCATTGGTTGAACATTTAGGTCATTTTCATCCTCCCTAGGCTTATTCTAATCCAATTAGTATTTTTAACCAATCTTGTGCATCCAATATGTGATTTTGTGTCATTTTGTGTCATTGGTTGAACATTTAGGTCATTTTCGTCCTCCCTAGGCTTATTCTAATCCAATTAGGGTTTTTAACCAATCTTGTGCATCCAATATGTGACTTTGTGTCATTGGTTGAACATTTAGGTCACTTTCGTCCTCCCTAGGCTTATTCTAATCCAATTACGGTTTTTAACCAATCTTGTGCATCCAATATGGGATTTTGTGTCATTGGTTGAACATCTAGGTCAATTTCATCCTCCTTAGGCTTATTCTAATCCAATTAGGGGTTTTAACCTATCTTGTGCATCCAATATGTGATTTTGTGTCATTGGTTGAACATTTAGGTCATTTTCGTCCTCCCTAGGCTTATTCTAATCCAATTAGGGTTTTTAACCAATCTTGTGCATCCAATATGTGATTTTTTGTCATTGGTTGAATATTTAGGTCATTTTTGTTCTCCCTAGGCTTATTCTAATCCAATTAGGGTTTTTAACCAATCTTGTGCATCCAATATGTGATTTTGTGTCATTTTGTGTCATTGGTTGAACATTTAGGTCATTTTCGTCCTCCCTAGGCTTATTCTAATCCAATTAGGGTTTTTAACCAATCTTGTGCATCCAATATGTGATTTTGTGTCATTGGTTGAACATTTAGGTCATTTTAGTCCTCCCTAGGCTTATTCTAATCCAATTAGGGTTTTTAACCAATCTTGTGCATCCAATATGTGATTTTGTGTAATTTTGTGTCATTGGTTGAACATTTAGGTCATTTTCGTCCTCCCTAGGCTTATTCTAATCCAATTAGGGTTTTTAACCAATCTTGTGCATCCAATATGTGATTTTGTTTCATTTTGTGTCATTGGTTGAACATTTAGGTCATTTTCATCCTCCCTAGGCTTATTCTAATCCAATTAGGGTTTTTAACCAATCTTGTGCATCCAGTATCTGATTTTGTGTCATTGGTTGAACATTTAGGTCATTTTCGTTCTCCCTAGGCTTATTCTAATCCAATTAGGGTTTTAAACCAATCTTGTGCTTCCGATATGTGATTTTGTGTTAGTTTGTGTCATTGGTTGAACATTTAGGTCATTTTCGTCCTCACCAGGCTTATTCTAATCCAATTAGGGTTTTTCACCAATCCTGTGCATCCAATATGTGATTTTGTGTCATTGGTTGAACATTTAGGTCATTTTCGTCCTCCCTAGGGTTATTTTAATCCAATTATGATTTGTAACCAATCTTGTGCATCCAATATGTGATTTTGTGTCATTGGTTGAACATTTAGGTCATTTTTGTCCTCCCTAGGCTTATTCTACGCCAATTAGGGTTTTTAACCAATCTTGTGCATCCAATATGTGATTTTGTGTCATTTTGTGTCATTGGTTGAACATTTAGGTCATTTTCGTCCTCCCTAGGCTTATTCTAATCCAATTAGGGTTTTTAACCAATCTTGTGCATCCAATATGTGATTTTGTGTCATTTTGTGTCATTGGTTGAACATTTAGGTCATTTTCGTCCTCCCCAGGCTTATTCTAATCCAATTAGGGTTTTTCACGAATCCTGTGCATCCAATATGTGATTTTGTGTCATTTTGTGTCATTGGTTGAACATTT
Organism: Cicer yamashitae; assembly: GCA_037974755.1. Classification (NCBI taxonomy): domain Eukaryota; kingdom Viridiplantae; phylum Streptophyta; class Magnoliopsida; order Fabales; family Fabaceae; genus Cicer; species Cicer yamashitae. Next base: position 10,653,917 of record JBBPBQ010000008.1, on the reverse strand, counting down.
AGGTCATTTTCGTCCTCCCTAGGGTTATTTTAATCTAATTAGGATTTTTAACCAATCTTGTGCATCCAATATGTGATTTTGTGTCATTTTGTGTCATTGGTTGAACATTTAGGTCATTTTCGTCCTCCCTAGGCTTATTCTAATCCAATTAGGGTTTTTAACCAATCTTGTGCATCCAATATGTGATTTTGTGTCATTTTGTGTCATTGGTTGAACATTTAGGTCATTTTCGTCTTCGCTAGGCTTATTCTAATCCAATAAGGGTTTTTAACCAATCTTGTGCATCCAATATGTGATTTGTGTCATTGATTGAACATTTAGGTCATTTTCGTCCTCCCTAGGCTTATTCTAATCCAATTAGGGTTTTTAACCAATCTTGTGCATCCAATATGTGATTTTGTGTAATTTTGTGTCATTGTTTGAACATTTAGGTCATTTTCGTCCTCCCTAGGCTTATTCTAATCCAATTAGGGTTTTTAACCAATCTTTTGCAACCAATATGTGATTTTGTGTCATTTTGTGTCATTGGTTGAACATTTAGGTCATTTTCGTCCTCCCTAGGCTTATTCTAATCCAATTAGGGTTTTTAACCTATCTTGTGCATCCAATATGTGATTTTGTGTCATTTTGTGTCATTGGTTGAACATTTAGGTCATTTTCGTCCTCGCTAGGCTTTTTCTAATCCAATTCGGGTTTTTAACCAATCTTGTGCATCCAATATGTGATTTTGTGTCATTGGTTGAACATTTAGGTCATTTTCGTCCTCCCTAGACTTATCCTAATCCAATTAGGATTTTTAACCAATCTTGTGCATCCAATAAGTGATTTTGTACCGTTGGTTGAACATTTAGGTCATTTTCGTCCTCCCTAGCCTTATTCTAATCCAATTAGGGTTTTTAACCAATATTGTGCATCCAATATGTGATTTTGTGTCATTTTGGGTCATTGGTTGAACATTTAGGTAATTTTCGTCCTCGCTAGGCTTATTCTAATCCAATTGGGTTTTTAACCAATCTTGTGCATCCAATATGTGATTTTGTGTCATTAGTTAAACATTTAGGTCATTTTCGTCCTCCCTAGGCTTATTCTAATCCAATTAGGGTTTTTAACCAATCTTTTGCATCCAATATGTGATTTTGTGTCATTGGTTGAACATTTAGGTCATTTTCGTCCTCCCTAGGCTTATTCTAATCCAATTAGTGTTTTTAACCAATCTTGTGCATCCAATATGTGATTTTGTGTCATTGGATGAACATTTAGGTTATTTTCGTCCTCCCTAGGCTTATTCTAATCCAATTAGGGTTTTTAACCAATCTTGTGCATCCAATATGTGATTTTGTGTCATTGGTTGAACATTTAGGTCATTTTCGTCCTCCCTAGGCTTATTCTAATCCAATTAGGATTTTTAACTAATCTTGTGTATCCAATATGTGATTTTGTGTCATTGGTTGAACATTTAGGTCATTTTCGTCCTCCCTAGGCTTATTCTAATCCAATTAGGGTTTTTAACCAATCTTGTGCATCCAATATGTGATTTTGTGTCATTTTGTGTCATTGGTTGAACATTTAGGTCATTTTCGTCCTCCCTTGTGTCATTTTGTGTCATTGGTTGAACATTTTGGTCATTTTCGTCCTCCCTAGGCTTATTCTAATCCAATTAAGGTTTTTAACCAATCTTGTGCATCCAATGTGTGATTTTGTGTCCTTTTGTGTCATTGGTTGAACATTTAGGTCATTTTCGTCCTCCCTAGGCACTTTTTAATCCAATTAGGGTTTTTAACCAATCTTGTGCATCCAATATGTGATTTTTTGTCATTGGTTAAACATTTAGGTCATTTTCGTCCTCCCTAAGCTTATTCTAATCCAATTAGGGTTTTTAACCAATCTTGTGCATCCAATATGTGATTTTGTGTCATTTTGTGTCATTGGTTGTACATTTAGGTCATTTTCGTCCTCCCTAGGCTTATTCTAATCCAATTAGGGTTTTTAACCAATCTGGTGCATCCAATATGTGATTTTGTGTCATTGGTTGAACATTTAGGTCATTTTCGTCCTCGCTAGGCTTTTTCTAATCCAATTAGGGTTTTTAACCAATATTGTGCATCCAATATGTGATTTTGTTTCATTTTGGGTCATTGGTTGAACATTTAGGTCATTTTCAGCCTCCTTAGGCTTATCCTAATCCAATTAGGGTTTTTAACAAATCTTGTGCATCCAATATGTGATTTTGTGTCATTGGTTAAACATTTAGGTCATTTTCGTCCTCCCTAAGCTTATTCTAATCCAATTAGGGTTTTTAACCAATCTTGTGCATCCAATATGTGATTTTGTGTCATTTTGTGTCATTGGTTCAACATTTAGGTCATTTTCGTCCTCCCAAGGCTTATTCTAATCCAATTAGGGTTTTTAACCAATCTTGGGTATCCAATATGTGATTTTGTGTCATTTTGTGTCATTGGTTGAACATTTACGTCATTTTCGTCCTCCCTAGGCTTATTCTAATCCAATTAGGGTTTTTAACCAATCTTGTGCATCCAATATGTGATTTTGTGTCATATTGTGTCATTGGTTGAA
>JBBPBQ010000008.1:10626419-10638940 GCA_037974755.1 Cicer yamashitae | reverse complement strand
CAATTAGGGTTTTTAACCAATCTTGTGCATCCAATATGTGATTTTGTGTCATTGGTTGACCATTTAGGTCATTTTCGTCCTCCCTAGGCTTATTCTAATCCTATTAGGGTTTTTAACCAATCTTGTGCATCCAATATGTGATTTTGTGTCATTTTGTGTCATTGGTTGAACATTTAGATCATTATCGTCCCCCCTAGGCTTATTCTAATCCAGTTAGGGTTTTTAACCAATCTTGTGCATCCAATATGTGATTTTGTGTCATATTGTGTCATTGGTTGAACATTTAGGTCATTTTCGTCTTCCCTAGGCTTATTCTAATCCAATTAGGGTTTTTAACCAATCTTGTGCATCCAAAATGTAATTTTGTGTCATTGGTTGAACATTTAGGTCATTTTCGCCTTGCAAGGCTTATTCTAATCCAATTAGGGTTTTTAACCAATCTTGTGCATCCAATATGTGATTTTGTGTCATTTTGTGTCATTGGTTGAACATTTTGGTCATTTTCGTCCTCCCTAGGCTTATTCTAACCCAATTAAGGTTTTTAACCAATCTTGTGCATCCAATGTGTGATTTTGTGTCATTTTGTGTCATTGGTTGAACATTTAGGTCATTTTCGTCCTCCCTAGGCTTATTTTAATCCAATTAGGGTTTTTAACCAATCTTGTGTATCCAATATGTGATTTTGTGTCGTTGGTTGAAGATTTAGGTCAATTTCGTCCTCCCTAAACTTATTCTAATCCAATTAGGGTTTTTAACCAATATTGTGCATCCAATATGTGATTTTGTGTCATTTAGTGTCATTGGTTGAACATTTAGGTCATTTTCGTCCTCCCTAGCCTTATTCTAATCCAATTAGGGTTTTTAACAAATCTTGTGAATCCAATATGTGATTTTGTGTCATTTTGTGTCATTGGTTGAACATTTAGGTCATTTTCGTCCTCCCTAGGCTTATTCTAATCCAACTAATGTTTTTAACCAATCTTGTGCATCCAATATGTGATTTTGTGTCATTGGTTGAACATTTAGGTCATTTTCGTCGTCCCTAGGCTTATTCTAGTCCAATTAGGGTTTTTAACTAATCTTGTGCATCCAATATGTGATTTTGTGTCATTTTGTGTCATTGGTTGAACATTTAGGTCATTTTCGTCCTCCCTAGGCTTATTCTAATCCAACTAATGTTTTTAACCAATCTTGTGCATCCAATATGTGATTTTGTGTCATTGGTTGACCATTTAGGTCATTTTCGTCCTCCCTAGGCTTATTCTAATCCTATTAGGGTTTTTAACCAATCTTGTGCATCCAATATGTGATTTTGTGTCATTTTGTGTCATTGGTTGAACATTTAGGTCATTATCGTCCCCCCTAGGCTTATTCTAATCCAGTTAGGGTTTTTAACCAATCTTGTGTATCCAATATGTGATTTTGTGTCATATTGTGTCATTAGTTGAACATTTAGGTCATTTTCGTCCTCGCTAGGCTTTTTCTAATCCAATTCGGGTTTTTAACCAATCTTGTGCATCCAATATGTGATTTTGTGTCATTGGTTGAACATTTAGGTCATTTTCGTCCTCCCTAGGCTTATCCTAATCCAATTAGGGTTTTTAACCAATCTAGTGCATCCAATATGTGATTTTGTACCATTGGATGAACATTTAGGTCATTTTCGTCCTCCCGAGCCTTATTCTAATCCAATTAGGGTTTTTAACCAATATTGTGCATCCAATATGTGATTTTGTGTCATTTTGGGTCATTGGTTGAACATTTAGGTCATTTTCGTCCTCCCTAGGCTTATTCTAATCCAATTAGGGTTTTTAACCAATCTTGTGCATCCAATATGTGATTTTGTGTCATTGGTTGAACATTTAGGTCATTTTCGTCCTCCTTAGGCTTATTCTAAACCAATTAGGGTTTTTAACCAATCTTGTGCATCCAATATGTGATTTTGTGTCATTGGTTGAACATTTAGGTCATTTTCATCCTCGCTATGCTTATTCTAATCCAATTAGGGTTTTTAACCAATCTTGTGCATCCAATATGTGATTTTGTGTCATTTTGTGTCATTGGTTGAACATTTAGGTCTTTTTCGTCCTCCCTAGGCTCTTTTTAATCCAATTAGGTTTTTAACCAATCTTGTGCATCCAATATGTGATTTTGTGTCATTGGTTAAACATTTAGGTCATTTTCGTCCTCCCTATGCTTATTCTAATCCAATTAGGGTTTTTAACCAATCTTGTGCATCCAATATGTGATTTTGTGTCATTTTGTGTCATTGGTTGAACATTTAGGTCATTTTCATCCTCCCTAGGCTTATTCTAATCCAATTAGGGTTTTAAACCAATCTTGTGCATCCAATATGTGATTTTGCGTCATTGGTTGAACATTTAGGTCATTTTCGTCCTCCCTAGGCTTATTCTAATCCAATTAGGGTTTTTAACCAATCTTGTGCATCCAATATGTGATTTTGTGTCATTTTGTGTCATTGGTTGAACATTTAGGTCATTTTCGTCCTCCCTAGGCTTATTCTAATCCAATTAGGGTTTTTAACCAATCTTGTGCATCCAATATGTGATTTTGTGTCATTGGTTGAACATTTAGGTCATTTTCGTCCTCCCTAGGCTTATTCTAATCCATTTAGGATTTTTAACCAATCTTGGGCATCCAATATGTGATTTTGTGTCATTTTGTGTCATTGGTTGAACATTTAGGTCATTTTCGTCCTCCCTATGCTTATTCTAATCCAATTAGGGTTTTTAACCAATCTTGTGCATCCAATATGTGATTTTGTGTCATTGGTTGAACATTTAGGTCATTTTTGTCCTCCCTAGGCTTATTCTAATCCAATTAGGGTTTTTAACCAATCTTGTGCAACCAATATGTGATTTTGTGTCATTGGTTGAACATTTAGGTCATTTTCTTCCTCCCTCGGCTTATTCTAATCCAATTTGGGCTTTTAACCAATCTTGTGCATCCAATATGTGATTTTGTGTCATTGGTTGAACATTTAGGTCATTTTCGTCCTCCCTAGGCTTATTCTAATCCAATTAGGGTTTTTAACCAATCTTGTGCATCCAATATGTGATTTTGTGTCATTGGTTGAACATTTAGGTCATTTTCGTCCTCCCTAGGCTTATTCTAATCCAATTAGGGTTTTTAACCAATCTTGTGCATCCAATATGTGATTTTGTCTCATTGCTTGAACATTTAGATCATTTTCGTCCTCCCTAGGCTTATTCTAATCCAATTAGGGTTTTTAACCAATCTTGTGCATCCAATATGTGATTTTGTGCATTTTGTGTCATTGGTTGAACATTTAGGTCATTTTCGTCCTCCCTAGGCTTATTCTAATCCAATTAGGGTTTTTAACCAATCTTGTGCATCCAATATGTGATTTTGTGTCATTGGTTGAACATTTAGGTCATTTCCGTCCTCCCTAGGCTTATTCTAATCCAATTAGGGATTTTAACTAATCTTGTGCAACCAATATGTGATTTTGTGTCATTGGTTGAACATTTAGGTCATTTTCGTCCTCCCTAGGCTTATTCTAATCCAATTAGGGTTTTTAACCAATCTTGTGCATCCAATATGTGATTTTGTGTCATTGGTTGAACATTTAGGTCATTTTCGTCCTCCCTAGGCTTATTTTAATCCAATTAGGGTTTTTAACCATTCTTGTGCATCCAATATGTGATTTTGTGTCATTGGTTGAACATTTAGGTCATTTTCGTCCTCCCTAGGCTTATTCTAATCCAATTAGGGTTTTTAACCAATCTTGTGCATCCAATATGTGATTTTGTGTCATTGGTTGAACATTTAGGTCATTTTCGTCCTCCCTAGGCTTATTCTATTCCAATTAGGGTTTTTAACCAATCTTGTGCATCCTATATGTGATTTTGTGTCATTGGTTGAACATTTAGGTCATTTTCGTCCTCCCTAGGCTTATTCTAATCCAATTAGGGTTTTTAACCAATCTTGTGCATCCAATATGTGATTTTGTGTCATCGGTTGAATATTTAGGTCATTTTTGTCCTCCCTAGGCTTATTCTAATCCAATTAAGGTTTTTAACCAATCTTGTGCATCCAATATGTTATTTTGTGTCATTTTGTGTCATTTGTTGAACATTTAGGTCATTTTCGTCCTCCGTAGGCTTATTCTAATCCAATTAGGGTTTTTAACCAATCTAGTGCATCCAATCTGTGATTTTCTGTCATTTTGTGTCATTGGTTGAACATTTAGGTCATTTTCGTCCTCCCTAGGCTTATTCTAATCCAATTAGGGTTTTTAACCAATCTTGTGCATCCAATATGTGATTTTGTGTCATTGGTTGAACATTTAGGTCATTTTCGTCCTCCCTAGGCTTATTCTAATCCAATTAGGGTTTTTAACCAATCTTGTGCATCCAATATGTGATTTTGTATCATTTTGTTTCATTGGTTGAACATTTAGGTCATTTTCGTTCTCCCTAGGCTTATTCTAATCCAATTAGGGTTTTTTTATCAATCTTGTGCATCCAATATGTAATTTTGTGTCATTTTGTGTCATTTGTTGAACATTTAGGTCATTTTCGTCCTCAATAGGCTTATTCTAATCCAATTAGGGTTTTTAACCAATCTTGTGCATCCAATATGTGATTTTGTGTCATTGGTTGAACATTTAGGTCATTTTCGTCCTCCCTAGGCTTATTCTAATCCAATTAGGGTTTTTAACCAATCTTGTGCATCCAGTATGTGATTTTGTGTCATTTTGTGTCGTTGGTTGAACATATAGATCATTTTCGTCCTGCATAGGCTTATTCTAATCCAATTAGGGTTTTTAACCAATCTTGTGCATCCAATATGTGATTTTGTGTCATTGGTTGAACATTTAGGTCATTTTCGTCCTCCCTAGGCTTATTCTAATCCAATTAGGGTTTTTAACCAATCTTGTGCATCCAATATGTGATTTTTTGTCATTGGTTGAATATTTAGGTCATTTTTGTCCTCCCTAGGCTTATTCTAATCCAATTAGGGTTTTTAACCAATCTTGTGCATCCAATATGTGATTTTGTGTCATTGGTTGAACATTTAGGTCATTTTCGTCCTCCCTAGGCTTATTCTAATCCAATTAGGGTTTTTAACCAATCTTGTGCATCCAATATGTGATTTTGTGTCATTGGTTGAACATTTAGGTCATTTTCGTCCTCCCTAGGCTTATTCTAATCCAATTAGGGTTTTTAACCAATCTTGTGCATCCAATATGTGATTTTGTGTGATTTTTTGTCATTGGTTGAACATTTAGGTCATTTTCGTCCTCCCTAGGCTTATTCTAATCCAATTAGGGTTTTTAACCAATCTTGTGCATCCAATATGTGATTTTGTGTCATTTTGTGTCATTGGTTGAACATTTAGGTCATTTTCGTCCTCCCTAGGCTTTTTCTAATACAATTACGGTTTTTAGCAATCTTGTGCATCCAATATGTGATTATGTGTCATTGGTTGAACATTTATGTCATTTTCGTCCTCCCTAGGCTTATTCTAATCCAATTAGGGTTTTTAACCAATCTTGTGCATCCAATATGTGATTTTGTGTCATTTTGTGTCATTGGTTGAACATTTAGGTCATTTTCGTCCTCCCTAGGCTTATTCTAATCCAATTAGGGTTTTTAAACAATCTTGTGCATCCAATATGTGATTTTGTGTCATTTTGTGTAATTGGTTGAACATTTATGTCATTTTCGTCCTCGCTAGGCTTATTCTAATCCAATTAGAGTTTTTAACCAATCTTGTGCATCAAATATGTGATTTTGTGTCATTTTGTGTCATTGGTTGAACATTTAAGTTATTTTCGTCCTCCCTAGGCTTATTCTAATCCAATTAGGGTTTTTAACCAATCTTGTGCATCCAATATGTGATTTTGTGTCATTTTGTGTAATTGGTTGAACATTTATGTCATTTTCGTCCTCCCTAGGCTTATTCTAATCCAATTAGGGTTTTTAACCAATCTTGTGCATCCAATATGTGATTTTGTGTCATTTTGTGTCATTGATTGAACATTTAGGTCATTTTCGTCCTCCCTAGGCTTATTCTAATCCAATTAGGGTTTTTAACCAATCTTGTGCATCCAATATGCGAGTTTGTGTCATTGGTTGAACATTTAGGTCATTTTCGTCCTCCCTAGGCTTATTCTAATCCAATTAGGGTTTTTAACCAATCTTGTGCATCCAATATGTGATTTTGCGTCATTTTGTGTAATTGGTTGAACATTTATGTCATTTTCGTCCTCCATAGGCTTATTCTAATCCAATTAGGGTTTTTAACCAATCTTGTGCATCCAATATGTGATTTTGTGTCATTGGTTGAACATTTAGGTCATTTTCGTCCTCCCTAGGCTTATTCTAATCCAATTAGGGTTTTTAACCAATCTTGTGCATCCAATATGTGATTTTGTGTCATTTTATGTCATTGGTTGAACATTTAGGTCATTTTCATCTTTCCTAGGCTTATTCTAATCCAATTAATGTTTTTAACCAATCTTGTGCATCCAATATGTGATTTTGTGTCATTGGTTGAACATTTAGGTCATTTTCGTCCTCGCTAGGCTTTTTCTAATCCAATTCGGGTTTTTAACCAATCTTTTGCATCCAATATGTGATTTTGTGTCATTGGTTGAACATTTAGGTCATTTTCGTCCTCCCTAGGCTTATCCTAATCCAATTAGGGTTTTTAACCAATCTTGTGCATCCAATATGTGATTTTGTACCATTTGTTGAACATTTAGGTCATTTTCGTCCTCCCTAGCCTTATTCTAATCCAATTAGGGTTTTTAACAAATATTGTGCATCCAATATGTGATTTTGTGTCATTTTGGGTCATTGGTTGAACATTTAGGTCATTTTTGTCCTCCCTAGGCTTATTCTAATCCAATTAGGGTTTTTAACCAATCTTGTGCATCCAATATGTGATTTTGTGTCATTGGTAAAACATATAGGTCATTTTCGTCCTCCCTAAGCTTATTCTAATCCAATTATGGTTTTTAACCAATCTTGTGCATCCAATATGTGATTTTGTGTCATTTTGTGTCATTGGTTGAACATTTAGGTCATTTTCGTCCTCCCTAGCCTTATTCTAATCCAATTAGGGTTTTTAACCAATCTTGTGCATCCAATATGTGATTTTGTGTCATTTTGTGTCATTGGTTGAACATTTAGGTCATTTTCGTCCTCCCAAGGCTTATTCTAATCCAATTAGGGTTTTTAACCAATCTTGTGCATCCAATATGTGATTTTGTGTCATTTTGTGTCATTGGTTGAACATTTAGGTCATTTTCGTCCTCCCAAGGCTTATTCTATTCCAATTAGGGTTTTTAACCAATCTTGTGCATCCAATATGTGATTTTGTGTCATTTTGTGTCATTGGTTGAACATTTAGGTCATTTTCGTCCTCCCTAGGCTTATTCTAATCCAATTAGGGTTTTTAACCAATCTTGTCCATCCAATATGTGATTTTGTGTCATTTTGTGTCATTTGTTGAACATTTAGGTCATTTTCGTCCTCCCTAGGCTTATTCTAATCCAATTAGGGTTTTTAACCAATCTTGTGCATCCAATATGTGATTTTGTGTCATTTTGTGTCATTGGTTGAACATTTAGGTCATTTTCGTCTTCCCGAGGCTTATTCTAATCCAATTAGGGTTTTTAACCAATCTTGTGCATCCAATATGTGATTTTGTGTCATTTTGTGTCATTGGTTGAACATTTAGGTCATTTTCGTCCTCCCTAGGCTTATTCTAATCCAATTAGGGTTTTTAACCAGCCTTGTGCATCCAATATGTGATTTTGTGTCATTTTGTATCATTGGTTGAACATTTAGGTCATTTTCGTCCTCCCTAGGCTTATTCTAATCCAATTAGGGTTTTTAACCAATCTTGTGCATCCAATATGTGATTTTGTGTCATTGGTTGAACATTTAGGTCATTTTCGTCCTCCCTAGGCTTATTCTAATCCAATTAGGGTTTTTAACCAATCTTGTGCATCCAATATGTGATTTTGTGTCATTTTGTGATAAGGATCTCAAGAGCATGAAGATGATCCATATTTTTAATAAATTAGGATGAACTTTATTTATTTTCATTTGGTTTGTAATAATTCTTAGTTTGCTTTAATTTGGAATTCTAATAGTTTTAATATAGACTTAGTTGATGTTATATGTAAGTGAAGATACTTTGCTTCCTTACATTTAGTTTATTTTTATAAAAAAAAAAAATGATGTAAGCCCAATTTGGGCCTAGAGAATGGTGTCACTTATGACCCATTTAGGTTTAGAGATAATTTTACTATAACTATGATTTTGTAACCTTATTGAAGGGATTTTTTTTGGAATGAATTAATAATTTCTCTAATGAGATTTGTGAGTGAGTTAGGTCTCCTCTTTGAGTTCTTGGATTAGAACTTGTTTGAGTCTTATCAATGGCTTCCTTACCATTGTGGCGATTCTTCATTGGCTTATCAATCATCCTTGATTGTGGCGCCTTCTTCATCTTCTCAACCTAATCCATATTTTGTTTCTTTATAATTTTCGGTTTCCTTTACATCAAACCCTAATTCACAAATTGTGCCAATTTTCGTGTTCAATAACCTGCAATCATATCTCGAGTTCTACAAACTTGTTTTCGGCGATTCAACATCCTAACTTGCGTTTCAGAACGTCATCTTTCACCTCGTTTTGGAATCGGCCGATTCTGAGTTTCGCAGCTCCGTTTATTCCGTTATCCAGCAATACGCGGTTTTGGATCCAATTTGTAAGTTTCCAACCTAGAACGATCCTTATAGTGATTCATGAGAAATAGGATCATATCATTTTGTGTCATTGGTTGAACATTTAGGTCATTTTCGTCCTCCATAGGCTTATTCTAATCCAATTAGGGTTTTTAACCAATCTTGTGCATCCAATATGTGATTTTGTGTCATTGGTTGAACATTTAGGTCATTTTCGTCCTCCCTAGGCTTATTCTAATCCAATTAGGGTTTTTAACCAATCTTGTGCATCCAATATGTGATTTTGTGTCATTTTGTGTCATTGGTTCAACATTTAGGTCATTTTCGTCCTCCTTAGGCTTATTCTAATCCAATTAGGGTTTTTAACCAATCTTGTGCATCCAATATGTGATTTTGCTTCATTGGTTGAACATTTAGGTCATTTTCGTCCTCCCTAGGCTTATTCTAATCCAATTAGGGTTTTTAATTAATCTTGTGCATCCAATATGTGATTTTGTGTCATTGGTTGAACATTTAGGTCATTTTCGTCCTCCCTAGGCTTATTCTAATCCAATTAGGGTTTTTAACCAATCTTGTGCATCCAATATGTGATTTTGTGTCATCAGTTGAACATTTTGGTCATTTTCGTCCTCCCTAGGCTTATTCTAATCCAATTAGGGTTTTTAACCAATCTTGTGCATCCAATATGTGATTTTGTGTCATTTTGTGTCATCGGTTGAACATTTAGGTCATTTTTCGTCCTCCCTAGGCTTATTCTAATCCAATTAGGGTTTTTAACCAATCTTGTGCATCTAATATGTGATTTTGTGTCATTTTGTGTCATCGGTTGAACATGTTGGTCATTTTCGTCCTCCCTAGGCTTATTCTAATCCAATTAGGGTTTTTAACCAATCTTGTGCATCCAATATGTGATTTTGTGTCATTGGTTGAACATTTAGGTCATTTTCGTCCTCCCTAGGCTTATTCTAATCCAATTAGGGTTTTTAACCAATCTTGTGCATCCAATATGTGATTTTGTGTCATTTTGTGTCATTGGTTGAACATTTAGGTCATTTTCGTCCTCCCTAAGTTTATTCTAATCCAATTAGGGTTTTTAACCAATCTTGTGCATCCAATATGTGATTTTGTGTCATTGGTTGAACATTTAGGTCATTTTCGTCCTCCCTAGGCTTATTCTAATCCAATTAGGGTTTTTAACCAATCTTGTGCATCCATTATGTGATATTGTGTCATTGGTTGAACATTTAGGTCATTTTCGTCCTCCCTAGGCTTATTCTAATCCAATTAGGGTTTTTAACCAATCTTGTGCATCCAATATGTGATTTTGTGTCATTGGTTGAACATTTAGGTCATTTTCGTCCTCCATAGGCTTATTCTAATCCAATTCGGGTTTTTAACCAATCTTGTGCATCCAATATGTGATTTTGTGTCATTTTGTGTCATTGGTTGAACATTTAGGTCATTTTCGCCCTCCCAAGGCTTATTCTAATCCAATTAGGGTTTTTAACCAATCTTGTGCATCCAATATGTGATTTTGTGTCATTGGTTGAACATTTAGGTCATTTTTGTCCTCCCTAGGCTTATTCTAATCCAATTAGGGTTTTTAACCAATCTTGTGCATCCAATATGTGATTTTGTCATTGGTTGAACATTTAGGTCATTTTCGTCCTCCCTAGGCTTATTCTAATCCAATTAGGGTTTTTAACCAATCTTGTGCATCCAATATGTGATTTTGTGTCATTGGTTGAACATTTAGGTCATTTTCGTCCCCCCTAGGCTTATTCTAATCCAATTAGGGTTTTTAACCAATCTTGTGCATCCAATATGTGATTTTGTGTCATTGGTTGAACATTTAGGTCATTTTCGTCCTCCCTAGGCTTATTCTAATCCAATTAGGGTTTTTAACCAATCTTGTGCATCCAATATGTGATTTTGTGTCATTGGTTGAACATTTAGGTCATTTTCGTCCTCCCTAGGCTTATTCTAATCCAATTAGGGTTTTTAACCAATCTTGTGCATCCAATATGTGATTTTGTGTCATCGGTTGAATATTTAGGTCATTTTTGTCCTCCCTAGGCTTATTCTAATCCAATTAGGGTTTTTAACCAATCTTGTGCATCCAATATGTGATTTTGTGTCATTGGTTGAACATTTAGGTCATTTTCGTCCTCCCTAGGCTTATTCTAATCCAATTAGGGTTTTTAACCAATCTTGTGCATCCAATATGTGATTTTGTGTCATTGGTTGAACATTTAGGTCATTTTCGTCCTCCCTAGGCTTATTCTAATCCAATTAGGGTTTTTAACCAATCTTGTGCATCCAATATGTGATTTTGTGTCATTGGTTGAACATTTAGGTCATTTTCGTCCTGCCTAGGCTTATAATCCAATTAGGGTTTTTAACCAATCTTGTGCATCCAATATGTGATTTTGTGTCATTGGTTGAACATTTAGGTCATTTTCGTCCTCCCTAGGCTTATTCTAATCCAATTAGGGTTTTTAACCAATCTTGTGCATCCAATATGTGATTTTGTGTCATTTTGTGTCATTTGTTGAACATTTAGGTCATTTTCGTCCTCCGTAGGCTTATTCTAATCCAATCAGGGTTTTTAACCAATCTTGTGCATCCAATATGTGATTTTCTGTCATTGGTTGAATATTTAGGTCATTTTTGTCCTCCCTAGGCTTATTCTAATCCAGTTAGGTTTTTTAACCAATCTTGTGCATCCAATATGCGATTTTGTGTCATTTTGTGTCATTTGTTGAACATTTAGGTCATTTTTGTCCTCCGTAGGCTTATTCTAAACCAATTAGGGTTTTTAACCAATCTTGACCATCCAATATGTGATTTTGTGTCATTGGTTGAACATTTAGGTCATTTTCGTCCTCCCTAGGCTTATTCTAATCCAATTAGGGTTTTAAACCAATCTTGTGCATCCAATATGTGATTTTGTGTCATTTTGTGTCATTGGTTGAACATTTAGGTAATTTTCGTCCTCCCTAGGCTTATTCTAATCCAATTAGGGTTTTTAACCAATCTTGTGCATCCAATAAGTGATTTTGTGTCATTTTGTGTCATTGGTTGAACATTTAGGTCATTTTCATCCTCCCTAAGCTTATTCTAATCCAATTAGGGTTTTTAACCAATCTTGTGCATCCAATATGTGATTTTGTGTCATTGGTTGAACATTTAGGTCATTTTCGTCCTCCCTAGGCTTATTCTAATCCAATTAGGGTTTTTAACCAATCTTGTGCATCCAATATGTGATTTTGTGTCATTGGTTGAACATTTAGGTCATTTTCGTCCTCCCTAGGCTTATTCTAATCCAATTTGGGTTTTTAGCCAATCTTGTGCATCCAATATGTGATTTTGTGTCATTGGTTGAACATTTAGGTCATTTTCGTCCTCCCTAGGCTTATTCTAATCCAATTAGGGTTTTTAACCAATCTTGTGCATCCAAAATGTGATTTTGTGTCATTGGTTGAACATTTAGGTCATTTTCGCCTTGCAAGGCTTCTTCTAATCCAATTAGGGTTTTTAACCAATCTTGTGCATCCAATATGTGATTTTGTGTCATTTTGTGTCATTGGTTGAACATTTTGGTCATTTTCGTCCTCCCTAGGCTTATTCTAACCCAATTAAGGTTTTTAACCAATCTTGTGCATCCAATGTGTGATTTTGTGTCATTTTGTGTCATTGGTTGAACATTTAGGTCATTTTCGTCCTCCCTAGGCTTATTTTAATCCAATTAGGGTTTTTAACCAATCTTGTG
>JBBPBQ010000008.1:10597561-10625919 GCA_037974755.1 Cicer yamashitae | reverse complement strand
ATTTTGTGTCATTTTGTGTCATTGGTTGAACATTTAGGTCATTTTCGTCCTCCCTAGGCTTATTCTAATCCAACTAATGTTTTTAACCAATCTTGTGCATCCAATATGTGATTTTGTGTCATTGGTTGAACATTTAGGTCATTTTCGTCGTCCCTAGGCTTATTCTAGTCCAATTAGGGTTTTTAACTAATCTTGTGCATCCAATATGTGATTTTGTGTCATTTTGTGTCATTGGTTGAACATTTAGGTCTTTTTCGTCCTCCCTAGGCTTATTCTAATTCAATTAGGGTTTTTAACCAATCTTGTGCATCCAATATGTGATTTTGTGTCATTGGTTGAAGATTTAGGTCATTTTCGTCCTCCCTAGGCTTATTCTAATCGATTTAGGGTTTTTAACCAATATTGTGCATCCAATATGTGATTTTGTGTCATTTTGTGTCATTGGTTGAACATTTAGGTCATTTTCGTCCTCCCTAGGCTTATTCTAATTCAATTAGGGTTTTTAACCAATCTTGTGCATCCAATGTGTGATTTTGTGTCATTTTGTGTCATTGGTTGAACACTTAGCTCATTTTCGTCCTCCCTAGGCTTATTTTAATCCAATTAGGGTTTTTAACCAATCTTGTGCATCCAATATGTGATTTTGTGTCATTGGTTGAAGATTTAGGTCATTTTCGTCCTCCCTAGGCTTATTCTAATCCAATTAGGGTTTTTAACCAATATTGTGCATCCAATATGTGATTTTGTGTCATTTAGTGTCATTGGTTGAACATTTAGGTCATTTTCGTCCTCCCTTGCCTTATTCTAATCCAATTAGGGTTTTTAACAAATCTTGTGAATCCAATATGTGATTTTGTGTCATTTTGTGTCATTGGTTGAACATTTAGGTCATTTTCGTCCTCCCTAGGCTTATTCTAATCCAACTAATGTTTTTAACCAATCTTGTGCATCCAATATGTGATTTTGTGTCATTGGTTGAACATTTAGGTCATTTTCGTCGTCCCTAGGCTTATTCTAGTCCAATTAGGGTTTTTAACTAATCTTGTGCATCCAATATGTGATTTTGTGTCATTTTGTGTCATTGGTTGAACATTTAGGTCATTTTCGTCCTCCCTAGGCTTATTCTAATTCAATTAGGGTTTTTAACCAATCTTGTGCATCCAATATGTGATTTTGTGTCATTTTGTGTCATTGGTTGACCATTTAGGTCATTTTCGTCCTCCCTAGGCTTATTCTAATCCTATTAGGGTTTTTAACCAATCTTGTGCATCCAATATGTGATTTTGTGTCATTTTGTGTCATTGGTTGAACATTTAGGTCATTATCGTCCCCCCTAAGCTTATTCTAATCCAGTTAGGGTTTTTAACCAATCTTGTGCATCCAATATGTGATTTTGTGTCATATTGTGTCATTGGTTGAACATTTAGATCATTTTCGTCCTCCCTAGGCTTATTCTAATCCAATTAGGGTTTTTAACCAATCTTGTGCATCCAAAATGTGATTTGGTGTCATTGGTTGAACATTTAGGTCATTTTCGCCTTGCAAGGCTTATTCTAATCCAATTAGGGTTTTTAACCAATCTTGTGCATCCAATATGTGATTTTGTGTCATTTTGTGTCATTGGTTGAACATTTTGGTCATTTTCGTCCTCCTTAAGCTTATTCTAATCCAATTAGGGTTTTTATCCAATCTTGTGCATCCAATATGTGATTTTGTGTCATTGGTTGAACATTTAGGTCATTTTCGTCCTCCCAAGGCTTATTCTAATCCAATTAGGGTTTTTAACCAATCTTGTGCATCCAATATGTGATTTTGTGTCATTTTGTGTCATTGGTTGAACATTTAGGTCATTTTCATCCTCCATAGGCTTATTCTAATCCAATTAGGGTTTTTAACCAATCTTGTTCATCCAATATGTGTTTTTGTGTCATTGGTTGACTATTTAGGTCATTTTCGTCCTCCCTAGGCTTATTCTAATCCAATTATGGTTTTCAACCAATCTTGTGCATCCAATATGTGATTTTGTGTCATTGGTTGAACATTTAGGTCAGTTTTGTCCTCCCTAGGCTTATTCTAATCAAATTAGGGTTTTTAACTAGTCTTGTGCATCCAATATGTGATTTTGTGTCATTGGTTGAACATTTAGGTCATTTTCGTCCTCCCTAGGCTTATTCTAATCCAATTAGGGTTTTTAACCAATCTTGTGCATCCAATATGTGATTTTGTGTCATTTTGTGTCATTTTGTGTCATTGGTTGAACATTTAGGTCATTTTCGTCCTCCCTTGGCTTATTCTAATCCAATTAAGGTTCTTAACCAATCTTGGGCATCCAATGTGTGATTTTGTGTCATTGGTTGAACATTTAGGTCATTTTCGTCCTCCCTAGGCTCTTTTTAATCCAATTAGGGTTTTTAACCAATCTTGTGCATCCAATATGTGATTTTGTGTCATTGGTTGAACATTTAGGTCATTTTCGTCCTCCCTAGGCTTATTCTAATCCAATTAGGGTTTTTAACCAATCTTGTGCATCCAATATGTGATTTTGTGTCATTTTGTGTCATTGGTTGAACATTTAGGTCATTTTCGTCCTCCCTAGGCTTATTTTAATCCAATTAGGGTTTTTAACCAATCTTGTGCATCCAATATGTGATTTTGTATCATTTTGTGTCATTGGTTGAACATTTAGGTCATTTTCGTCCTCCCTAGGCTTATTCTAATCCAATTAGGGTTTTTAACCAATCTTGTGCATCCAATATGTGATTTTGTGTCATTGGTTGAACATTTTGGTCATTTTCTTCCTCCATAGGCTTATTCTAATCCAATTAGGGTTTTTAACCAATCTTGTGCATCCAATATGTGATTTTGTGTCATTTTGTGTCATTGGTTGAACATTTAGGTCATTTTCGTCCTCCCTAGGCTTATTCTAATCCAATTAGGGTTTTTAACCAATCTTGTGCATCCAATATGTGATTTTGTTACATTGGTTGAACATTTAGGTCATTTTCGTCATCCCTAGGCTTATTCTAATCCAATTAGGGTTTTTAACCAATCTTGTGCATCCAATATGTGATTTTGTGTCATTTTGTGTCATTGGTTGAACATTTAGGTCATTTTCGTCCTCCCTAGGCTTATCCTAATCCAATTAGGGTTTTTAACCAATCTTGTGCATCCAATATGTGATTTTGTACCATTGGTTGAACATTTAGGTCATTTTCGTCCTCCCTAGCGTTATTCTAATCCAATTAGGGTTTTTAACCAATATTGTGCATCCAATATGTGATTTTGTGTCATTTTGGGTCATTGGTTGAACATTTATGTCATTTTTGTCCTCCCTAGGCTTATTCTAATCCAATCAGGGTTTTTAACCAATCTTGTGCATCCAATATGTGATTTTGTGTCATTGGTTAAACATTTAGGTCATTCTCGTCCTCCCTAAGCTTATTCTAATCCAATTAGGGTTTTTAACCAATCTTGTGCATCCAATATGTGATTTTGTGTCATTTTGTGTCATTGGTTGAACATTTAGGTCATTTTCGTCCTCCCTAGGCTTATTCTAATCCAATTAGGGTTTTTAACCAATCTTGTCCATCCAATATGTGATTTTGTGTCATTTTGTGTCATTTGTTGAACATTTAGGTCATTTTCGTCCTCCCTAGGCTTATTCTAATCCAATTAGGGTTTTTAACCAATCTTGTGCATCCAATATGTGATTTTGTGTCATTTTGTGTCATTGGTTGAACATTTAGGTCATTTTCGTCCTCCCTAGGCTTATTCTAATCCAATTAGAGTTTTTAACCAATCTTGTGCATCCAATACGTGATTTTGTGTCATTTGTTGAACATTTAGGTCATTTTCGTCATCGCTATGCTTATTCTAATCCAATTAGGGTTTTTAACCAATCTTGTGCATCCAATATGTGATTTTGTGTCATTTTGTGTCATTGGTTGAACATTTAGGTCATTTTCGTCCTCCCTAGGCTTATTCTAATCCAATTAGGGTTTTTAACCAATCTTGTGCATCCAATATGTGATTTTGTGTCATTTTGTGTCATTGGTTGAACATTTAGGTCATTTTCGTCCTCCCTAGGCTTTTTCTAATACAATTACGGTTTTTAACCAATCTTGTGCATCCAATATGTGATTTTGTGTCATTGGTTGAACATTTATGTCATTTTCGTCTTCCCTAGGCTTATTCTAATCCAATTAGGGTTTTTAACCAATCTTGTGC
Source organism: Cicer yamashitae (assembly GCA_037974755.1). Lineage (NCBI taxonomy): Eukaryota > Viridiplantae > Streptophyta > Magnoliopsida > Fabales > Fabaceae > Cicer > Cicer yamashitae. The sequence goes on along the minus strand of JBBPBQ010000008.1, from coordinate 10,621,692 downwards.
ATCCAATATGTGATTTTGTGTCATTTTGTGTCATTGGTTGAACATTTAGGTCATTTTCGTCCTCCCTAGGCTTATTCTAATCCAATTAAGGGTTTTAACCAATCATGTGCATCCAATATGTGATTTTGTGTCATTGGTTGAACATTTAGGTCATTTTCGTCCTCCCTAGGCTTATTCTAATCCAATTAGGGTTTTTAACCAATCTTGTGCATCCAATATGTGATTTTGTGTCATTTTGTGTCATTGGTTGAACATTTAGGTCATTTTCGTCCTCCCTAGGCCTATTCTAATCTAATTAAGGTCTTTAACCAATCTTGTGCATCCAATATGTGATTTTGTGTCATTGGTTGAACATTTAGGTCATTTTCGTCCTCCCTAGGCTTATTCTAATCCAATTAGGGTTTTTAACCAATCTTGTGCATCCAATATGTGATTTTGTGTCATTTTGTGTCATTTGTGGAACATTTAGGTCATTTTCGTCCTCCCTAGGCTTATTCTAATCCAATTAGGGTTTTTAACCAATCTTGTGCATCCAATATGTGATTTTGTGTCATTGGTTGAACATTTAGGTCATTTTCGTCCTCCCTAGGCTTATTCTAATGCACTTAGGGTTTTTAACCAATCTTGTGCATCCAATATGTGATTTTGTGTCATTTTGTGTCATTGGTTGAACATTTAGGTCATTTTCGTCCTCCCTAGGCTTATTCTAATTCAATTAGGGTTTTTAACCAATCTTGTGCATCCAATGTGTGATTTTGTGTCATTTTGTGTCATTGGTTGAACACTTAGCTCATTTTCGTCCTCCCTAGGCTTATTTTAATCCAATTAGGGTTTTTAACCAATCTTGTGCATCCAATATGTGATTTTGTGTCATTGGTTGAAGATTTAGGTCATTTTCGTCCTCCCTAGGCTTATTCTAATCGATTTAGGGTTTTTAACCAATATTGTGCATCCAATATGTGATTTTGTGTCATTTAGTGTCATTGGTTGAACATTTAGGTCATTTTCGTCCTCCCTAGCCTTATTCTAATCCAATTAGGGTTTTTAACAAATCTTGTGAATCCAATATGTGATTTTGTGTCATTTTGTGTCATTGGTTGAACATTTAGGTCATTTTCGTCCTCCCTAGGCTTATTCTAATCCAACTAATGTTTTTAACCAATCTTGTGCATCCAATATGTGATTTTGTGTCATTGGTTGAACATTTAGGTCATTTTCGTCGTCCCTAGGCTTATTCTAGTCCAATTAGGGTTTTTAACTAATCTTGTGCATCCAATATGTGATTTTGTGTCATTTTGTGTCATTGGTTGAACATTTAGGTCATTTTCGTCCTCCCTAGGCTTATTCTAATTCAATTAGGGTTTTTAACCAATCTTGTGCATCCAATATGTGATTTTGTGTCATTTTGTGTCATTGGTTGACCATTTAGGTCATTTTCGTCCTCCCTAGGCTTATTCTAATCCTATTAGGGTTTTTAACCAATCTTGTGCATCCAATATGTGATTTTGTGTCATTTTGTGTCATTGGTTGAACATTTAGGTCATTATCGTCCCCCCTAAGCTTATTCTAATCCAGTTAGGGTTTTTAACCAATCTTGTGCATCCAATATGTGATTTTGTGTCATATTGTGTCATTGGTTGAACATTTAGATCATTTTCGTCCTCCCTAGGCTTATTCTAATCCAATTAGGGTTTTTAACCAATCTTGTGCATCCAAAATGTGATTTGGTGTCATTGGTTGAACATTTAGGTCATTTTCGCCTTGCAAGGCTTATTCTAATCCAATTAGGGTTTTTAACCAATCTTGTGCATCCAATATGTGATTTTGTGTCATTTTGTGTCATTGGTTGAACATTTTGGTCATTTTCGTCCTCCTTAAGCTTATTCTAATCCAATTAGGGTTTTTATCCAATCTTGTGCATCCAATATGTGATTTTGTGTCATTGGTTGAACATTTAGGTCATTTTCGTCCTCCCAAGGCTTATTCTAATCCAATTAGGGTTTTTAACCAATCTTGTGCATCCAATATGTGATTTTGTGTCATTTTGTGTCATTGGTTGAACATTTAGGTCATTTTCATCCTCCATAGGCTTATTCTAATCCAATTAGGGTTTTTAACCAATCTTGTTCATCCAATATGTGTTTTTGTGTCATTGGTTGACTATTTAGGTCATTTTCGTCCTCCCTAGGCTTATTCTAATCCAATTATGGTTTTCAACCAATCTTGTGCATCCAATATGTGATTTTGTGTCATTGGTTGAACATTTAGGTCAGTTTTGTCCTCCCTAGGCTTATTCTAATCAAATTAGGGTTTTTAACTAGTCTTGTGCATCCAATATGTGATTTTGTGTCATTGGTTGAACATTTAGGTCATTTTCGTCCTCCCTAGGCTTATTCTAATCCAATTAGGGTTTTTAACCAATCTTGTGCATCCAATATGTGATTTTGTGTCATTTTGTGTCATTTTGTGTCATTGGTTGAACATTTAGGTCATTTTCGTCCTCCCTTGGCTTATTCTAATCCAATTAAGGTTCTTAACCAATCTTGGGCATCCAATGTGTGATTTTGTGTCATTGGTTGAACATTTAGGTCATTTTCGTCCTCCCTAGGCTCTTTTTAATCCAATTAGGGTTTTTAACCAATCTTGTGCATCCAATATGTGATTTTGTGTCATTGGTTGAACATTTAGGTCATTTTCGTCCTCCCTAGGCTTATTCTAATCCAATTAGGGTTTTTAACCAATCTTGTGCATCCAATATGTGATTTTGTGTCATTGGTTCAACATATAGGTCATTTTCGTCCTCCCTAGGCTTATTCTAATCCAATTAGGGTTTTTAACCAATCTTGTGCATCCAATATGTGATTTTGTGTCATTGGTTAAACATTTAGGTCATTTTCGTCCTCCCTATGCTTATTCTAATCCAATTAGGGTTTTTAACCAATCTTGTGCATCGAATATGTGATTTTGTGTCATTTTGTGTCATTTGTTGAACATTTAGGTCATTTTCGTCCTCCCTAGGCTTATTCTAATCCAATTAGGGTTTTTAACCAATCTTGTGCATCCAATATGTGATTTTGTGTCATTTTGTGTCATTGGTTGAACATTTAGGTCATTTTCGTCCTCCCTAGGCTTATTCTAATCCAATTAGGGTTTTTAACCAATCTTGTGCATCCAATATGTGATTTTGTGTCATTGGTTGAACATTTAGGTCATTTTCGTCCTCCCTAGGCTTATTATAATCCAACTAGGGTTTTTAACCAATCTTGTGCATCCAATATGTGATTTTGTGTCATTTTGTGTCATTGGTTGAACATTTAGGTCATTTTCGTCCTCCCTAGGCTTATTCTAATCCAATTAGGGTTTTTAACCAATCTTGTGCATCCAATATGTGATTTTGTGTCATTGGTGTAACATTTAGGTCATTTTCGTCCTCCCTAGGCTTATTCTAATCCAATTAGGGTTTTTAACCAATCTTGTGCATCCAATATGTGATTTTGTGTCATTTTGTGTCATTGGTTGAACATTTAGGTCATTTTCGTCCTCCCTAGGCTTATTCTAATCCAATTAGGGTTTTTAACCAATCTTGTGCATCCAATATGTTATTTTGTGTAATTTTGTGTCATTGGTTGAACATTTAGGTCATTTCCGTCGTCCCAGGGCTTATTCTAATCCAATTAGGGTTTTTAACCAATCTTGTGCATCCAATATGATATTTTGTGTCATTTTGTGTCATTGGTTGAACATTTAGGTCATTTTCGTCCTCCCTAGGCTTATTCGAATCCAATTAGGGTTTTTAAATAATCTTGTGCATCCAATATGTGATTTTATGTCATTTTGTGTCATTGGTTGAACATTTAGGTCATTTTCGTCCTCCCTAGGCTTATTCTAATCCAATTAGGGTTTTTAACCAATCTTGTGCATCCAATATGTGATTTTATGTCATTTTGTGTCATTGGTTGAACATTTAGGTCATTTTGGTCCTCCCTATGCTTATTCTAATCCAATTAGGGTTTTTAACCAATCTTGTGCATCGAATATGTGATTTTGTGTCATTTTGTGTCATTGGTTGAACATTTAGGTCATTTTCGTCCTCCGAAGGCTTATTCTCATCCAATTAGGGTTTTTAAACAATTTTGTGCATCCAATATGTGATTTTGTGTCATTGGTTGCATATTTAGGTCATTTTCGTCCTCCCTAGGCTTATTCTAATCCAATTAGGGTTATTAACCAATCTTGTGCATCCAATATGTGATTTGGTGTCATTTTGTGCCATTGGTTGATCATTTAGGTCATTTTCGTCCTCCCTAGGCTTATTCTAATCCAATTAGGGTTTTTAACCAATCTTGTGCATCCAATATGTGATTTTGTGTCATTTTGTGTCATTGGTTGAACATTTAGGTCATTTTCGTCCTCCCTAGGCTTATTCTAATCCAATTAGAGTTTTTAACCAATCTTGTGCATCCAATACGTGATTTTGTGTCATTTGTTGAACATTTAGGTCATTTTCGTCATCGCTATGCTTATTCTAATCCAATTAGGGTTTTTAACCAATCTTGTGCATCCAATATGTGATTTTGTGTCATTTTGTGTCATTGGTTGAACATTTAGGTCATTTTCGTCCTCCCTAGGCTTATTCTAATCCAATTAGGGTTTTTAACCAATCTTGTGCATCCAATATGTGATTTTGTGTCATTTTGTGTCATTGGTTGAACATTTAGGTCATTTTCGTCCTCCCTAGGCTTATTCTAATCTAATTAGGTTTTAAACCAATCTTGTGCATCCAATATGTGATTTTGTGTCATTGGTTGAACATTTAGGTCATTTTCGTCCTCCCTAGGCTTATTCTAATCCAATTAGGGTTTTTAACCAATCTTGTGCATCCAATATGTGATTTTGTGTCATTTTGTGTCATTGGTTGAACATTTAGGTCATTTTCGTCCTCCCTAGGCTTATTCTAATCCAATTAGGGTTTTTAACCAATCTTGTGCATCCAATATGTGATTTGGTGTCATTGGTTGAAAATTTAGGTCATTTTCGTCCTCCCTAGGCTTATTCTAATCCAATTAGCGTTTTTAACCAATCTTGTGCGTCCAATATGTGATTTTGTGTCATTGGTTGAACATTTAGGTCATTTTCGTCCTCCACAGGCTTATTCTAATCCAATTAGGGTTTTTAACCAATCTTGTGCATCCAATATGTGATTATGTGTTGTTTTGTGTCATTGGTTGAACATTTAGGTCATTTTCGTCCTCCCTAGGCTTATTCTAATCCAATTAGGGTTTTTAACCAATCTTGTGCATCCAATATGTGATTTTGTGTCATTTTGTGTCATTGGTTGAACATTTAGGTCATTTTCGTCCTCCCTAGGCTTATTCTAATCCAATTAGGGTTTTTAACCAATCTTGGGTATCCAATATGTGATTTTGTGTCATTGGTTGAACATTTAGGTCATTTTCGTCCTCCATAGGCTTATTCTAATCCAATTACGGTTTTTAACCAATCTTGTGCATCCAATATGTGATTTTGTGTCATTGGTTGAACATTTAGGTCATTTTCGTCCTCCCTAGGCTTATTCTAATCCAATTAGGGTTTTTAACCAATCTTGTGCATCCAATATGTGATTTTGTGTCATTGGTTGAACATTTAGGTCATTTTCGTCCTCGCTATGCTTATTCTAATCCAATTCGGGTTTTTAACCAATCTTGTGCATCCAATATGTGATTTTGTGTCATTGGTCGAACATTTAGGTCATTTTCGTCCCCCCTAGGCTTATTCTAATCCAATTAGGGTTTTTAACCAATCTTGTGCATCCAATATGTGAATTTGTGTCATTTTGTGTCATTGGTTGAACATTTAGGTCATTTTCGTCCTCCCTAGGCTTATTCTAATCCAATTAGGGTTTTTAACCAATCTTGTGCATCCAATATGTGATTTTGTGTCATTGGTTGAACATTTAGGTCATTTTCGTCCTCAATAGGCTTATTCTAATCCAATTAGGGTTTTTAACCAATCTTGTGCACCCAATATGTGATTTTGTGTCATTTTGTGTCATTGGTTCAACATTTAGGTCATTTTCGTCCTCCATATGCTTATTCTAATCCAATTAGGGTTTTAAACCAATCTTGTGCATCCAATATGTGATTTTGTGTCATTGGTTGAACATTTAGGTCATTTTCGTCCTCCCTAGGCTTATTCTAATCCAATTAGGGTTTTTAACCAATCTTGTGCATCCAATATGTGATTTTGTGTCATTTTGTGTCATTGGTTGAACATTTAGGTCATTTTCGTCCTCCATAGGCTTATTCTAATCCAATTAGGGTTTTTAACCAATCTTGTGCATCCAATATGAGATTTTGTGTCATTGGTTGAACATTTAGGTCATTTTCGTCCTCCCTAGGCTTATTTTAATCCAATTAGGGTTTTTAACCAATCTTGTGCATCCAATATGTGATTTTGTGTCATTTTGTGTCATTGGTTGACCATTTAGGTCATTTTCGTCCTCCCTAGGCTTATTCTAATCCAATTAGGGTTTTTAACCAATCTTGTGCATCCAATATGTGATTTTGTGTCATTCTGTGTCATTGGTTGAACATTTAGGTCATTTTCGTTCTCCCTAGGCTTATTCTAATCCAATTAGGGTTTTTAACCAATCTTGTGCATCCAATATGTGATTTTGTGTCATTGGTTGAACATTTAGGTCTATTTCGTCCTCCCTAGTCTTATTCTAATCCAATTAGGGTTTTTAACCAATCTTGTGCATCCAATATGTGATTTTGTGTCATTGGTTGAACATTTAGGTCATTTTCGTCCTCCCTAGGCTTATTCTAATCCAATTAGGGTTTTTAACCAATCTTGTGCAGCCAATATGTGATTTTGTGTCATTGGTTGAACATTTAGGTCATTTTCGTCCTCCCTAGGCTTATTCTAATCCAATTAGGGTTTTTAACCAATCTTGTGCATCCAATATGTGATTTTGTGTCATTTTATGTCATTGGTTGAACATTTAGGTCATTTTCATCTTTCCTAGGCTTATTCTAATCCAATTAATGTTTTTAACCAATCTTGTGCATCCAATATGTGATTTTGTGTCATTGGTTGAACATTTAGGTCATTTTCGTCCTCCCTAGGCTTATTCTAATCCAATTAGGGTTTTTAACCAATCTTGTGCATCCAATATGTGATTCTGTGTCATTGGTTGAACATTTAGGTCATTTTCGTCCTCGCTAGGCTTTTTCTAATCCAATTAGGGTTTTTAACCAATCTTGTGCATCCAATATGTGATTTTGTGTCATTTTGTGTCATTGGTTGAACATTTTGGTCATTTTCGTCCTCCCTAGGCTTATTCTAATCCAATTAAGGTTTTTAACCAATCTTGTGCATCCAATGTGTAATTTTTTGTCATTTTGTGTCATTGGTTGAACATTTAGGTCATTTTCGTCCTCCCTAGGCTTATTCTAATCCAATTAATGTTTTTAACCAATCTTATGCATCCAATATGTGATTTTGTGTCATTTTGTGTCATTGGTTGAACATTTAGGTCATTTTCGTCCTCCTTAGGCTTATTCTAATCCAATTAATGTTTTTAACCAATCTTATGCATCCAATATGTGATTTTGTGTCATTGGTTGAACATTTAGGTCATTTTCGTCCTCCCTAGGCTTATTCTAATCCAATTAGGGTTTTTAACCAATCTTGTGCATCCAATATGTGATTTTGTGTCATTTTGTGTCATTGGTTGAACATTTAGCTCATTTTCGTCCTCCCTAGGCTTAATCTAATCCAATTAGGGTTTTTAACCAATCTTGTGCATCCAATATGTGATTTTATGTCATTGGTTGAACATTTAGGTCATTTTCGTCCTCTCTTGGGTTATTCTTATCCAATTAGGGTTTTTAACAAATCTTGTGCATCCAATATGTGATTTTGTGTCATTTTGTATCATTGGTTGAACATTTAGGTCATTTTTCGTCCTCCCTAGGCTTGTTCTAATCCAATTAGGGATTTTAACCAATCTTGTGCATCCAATATGTGATTTTGTGTCATTGGTTGAACATTTAGGTCATTTTCGTCCTCCCTAGGCTTATTCTAATCCAATTAGGGTTTTTAACCAATCTTGTGCATCCAATATGTGATTTTGTGTCATTTTGTGTCATTGGTTGAACATTTAGGTCATTTTCGTCCTCCCTAGACTTATTCTAATCCAATTATGGTTTTTAACCAATCATGTGCATCCAATATGTGATTTTGTGTCATTTTGTGTTATTGGTTGATCATTTAGGTCATTTTCGTCCTCCCTAGGCTTATTCTAATCCAATTAGGGTTTTTAACCAATCTTGTGCATCCAATATGTGATTTTGTGTCATTGGTTGAACTTTTAGGTCAATTTCGTCCTCCCTAGGCTTATTCTAATCCAATTAGGGTTTTTAACCAATCTTGTGCATCCAATATGTGATTTTGTGTCATTGGTTGAACATTTAGGTCATTTTCGTCCTCCCTAGGCTTATTCTAATCCAATTAGGGTTTTTAACCAATCTTGTGCATCCAATATGTGATTTTGTGTCATTTTGTGTCATTTGTTGAACATTTAGGTCATTTTCGTCCTCCCTAGGCTTATTCTAATCGAATTAGGGTTTTTAACCAATCTTGTGCATCCAATACGTGATTTTGTGTCATTTTGTGTCATTTGTTGCACATTTAGGTCATTTTCGTCCTCCGTAGGCTTATTCTACTCCAATTAGGGTTTTTAACCAATCTTGTGCATCCAATATCTGATTTTCTGTCATTTTGTGTCATTGGTTGGACATTTAGGTCATTTTCATCCTCCATAGGCTTATTCTAATCCAATTATGGTTTATAACCAATCTTGTGCATCCAATATGTGATTTTGTGTCATTGGTTGAACATTTAGGTCATTTTCGTCCTCCCTAGGCTTATTCTAATCCAATTAGGGTTTTTAACCAATCTTGTGCATCCAATATGTGATTTTGTACCATTGGTTGAACATTTAGGTCATTTTCGTCCTCCCTAGCCTTATTCTAATCCAATTAGGGTTTTTAACCAATATTGTGCATCCAATATGTGATTTTGTGTCATTTTGGGTCATTGGTTGAACATTTATGTCATTTTTGTCCTCCCTAGGCTTATTCTAATCCAATCAGGGTTTTTAACCAATCTTGTGCATCCAATATGTGATTTTGTGTCATTGGTTAAACATTTAGGTCATTCTCGTCCTCCCTAAGCTTATTCTAATCCAATTAGGGTTTTTAACCAATCTTGTGCATCCAATATGTGATTTTGTGACATTTTGTGTCATTGGTTGAACATTTAGGTCATTTTCGTCCTCCCTAGGCTTATTGTAATCCAATTAGGGTTTTTAACCAATCTTGGGTATCCAATATGTGATTTTGTGTCATTGGTTGAACATTTAGGTCATTTTCGTCCTCCCTAGTCTTATTCTAATCCAATTAGGGTTTTTAACCAATATTGTGCATCCAATATGTGATTTTGTGTCATTTTGGGTCATTGGTTGAATATTTAGGTCATTTTCGTCCTCCCTAGGCTTATTCTAATCCAATTAGGGTTTTTAACCAATCTTGTGCATCCAATATGTGATTTTGTGTCATTATGTGTCATTGGTTGAACATTTAGGTCATTTTCGTCTTCCCTAGGCTTATTCTAATCCAATTAGGGTTTTTAACCAATCTTGTGCATCCAATATGTGATTTTGTGTCATTTTGTGTCATTGGTTGAACATTTAGGTCATTTTCGTCCTCCCTAGGCTTATTCTAATCCAATTAGGGTTTTTAACCAATCTTGTGCATCCAATATGTTATTTTGGTCATTTTGGGTCATTGGTTGAACATTTAGGTCATTTTCGTCCTCCGTAGTCTTATTCTAATCCAATTAGGGTTTTTAACCAATCTTGTGCATCCAATATGTGATTTTGTGTCATTTTGTGTCATTGGTTGAACATTTAGGTCATTTTCGTCCTCCCTAGGCTTATTCTAATCCAATTAGGGTTTTTAACCAATCTTGTGCATCCAGTATGTGATTTTTTGTCATTTTGTGTCATTGGTTGAACATTTAGGTCATTTTTTCCTGCCTAGGCTTATTCTAATCCAATTAGGGTTTTTAACCAATCTTGTGCATCCAATATGTGATTTTGTGTCATTGGTTGAACATTTAGGTCATTTTTGTCCTCCCTAGGCTTATTCTAATCCAATTAGGGTTTTTAACCAATCTTGTGCATCCAATATGTGATTTTGTGTCATTTTGTGTCATTGGTTGAACATTTAGGTCATTTTCGTCCTCCGTAGTCTTATTCTAATCCAATTAGGGTTTTTAACCAATCTTGTGCATCCAATATGTGATTTTGTGTCATTGGTTGAACATTTAGGTCATTTTCGTCCTCCCTAGGCTTATTCTAATCCAATTAGGGTTTTTAACCAATCTTGTGCATCCAATATGTGATTTTGTGTCATTTTGTGTCATTGGCTAAACTTTTAGTTCATTTTCGTCCTCCTAGGCTTATTCTAATCCAATTAGGGTTTTTAACCAATCTTGTGCATCCAATATGTGATTTTGTGTCATTTTGTGTCATTGGTTGAACATTTAGGTCATTTTCGTCCTCCCTAGGCTTATTCTAATCCAATTAGGGTTTTTAACCAATCTTGTGCATCCAATATGTGATTTTGTGTCATTTTGTGTCATTGGTTGAACATTTAGGTCATTTTCGTCCTCCCTAGGCTTATTCTAATCCAATTAGGGTTTTTAACCAATCTTGTGCATCCAATATGTAATTTTGGGTCATTTTGTGTCATTGGTTGAACATTTAGGTCATTTTCGTCCTCCCTTGGCTTATTCCAATCCAATTAGGGTTTTTAACCTATCTTGTGCATCCAATATGTGATTTTGTGTCATTGGTTGAACATTTAGGTCATTTTCGTCCTCCCTAGGCTTATTCTAATCCAATTAGGGTTTTTAACCAATCTTGTGCATCCAATATGTGATTTTGTGTCATTGGTTGGACATTTAGGTCATTTTCGTCCTCCCTAGGCTTATTCTAATCCAATTAGGGTTTTTAACCAATCTTGTGCATCCAATATGTGATTTTGTGTCATTGGTTGAACATTTAGGTCATTTTCGTCCTCCCTAGAGTTATTCTAATCCAATTAGGGTTTTTAACCAATCTTGTGCATCCAATATGTGATTTTGTGTCATTTTGTGTCATTGGTTGAACATTTAGGTCATTTTCGTCCTCCCTAGGCTTATTCTAATCCAATTAGGGTTTTTAACCAATCTTGTGCATCCAATATGTGATTTTGTGCTATTTTGTGTCATTGGTTGAACATTATTTCATTTTCGTCCTCCCTAAGCTTATTCTAATTCAATTAGGATTTTTAATCAATCTTGTGCATCCAATATGTGATTTTGTGTCATTGGTTGAACGTTTAGGTCATCTTCGTCCTCCCTAGGCTTATTCTAATCCAATTAGGGTTTTTAACCAATCTTGTGCATCCAATATGTGATTTTGTGTCATTTTGTGTCATTGGTTGAACATTTAGGTCATTTTCGTCCTCCCTAGGCTTATTCTAATCCAATTAGGGTTTTTAACCAATCTTGGGCATCCAATATATGATTTTGTGTCATTGGTTGAACATTTAGATCATTTTCATCCTCCCTAGGCTTATTCTAATCCAATTAGGGTTTTTAACCAATCTTGTGCATCCAATATGTGATTTTGTGTCATTTTGTGTCATTGGTTGAACATTTAGGTCATTTTCGTCCTCCCTAGGCTTATTTTAATCCAATTAGGGTTTTTAACCAATCTTGTGCATCCAATATATGACTTTGTGTCATTGGTTGAACATTTATGTCATTTTCGTCCTCCCTAGGCTTATTCTAATCCAATTAGGGTTTTTAACCAATTTTGTGCATCCAATATGTGATTTTGTGTCATTGGTTGAACATTTAGGTCATTTTCGTCCTCCCTAGGCTTATTCTAATCCAATTAGGGTTTTTAACCAATCTTGTGCATCCAATATGTGATTTTTTGTCATTGGTTGAATATTTAGGTCATTTTTGTTCTCCCTAGGCTTATTCTAATCCAATTAGGGTTTTTAACCAATCTTGTGCATCCAATATGTGATTTTGTGTCATTTTGTGTCATTGGTTGAACATTTAGGTCATTTTCGTCCTCCCTAGGCTTATTCTAATCCAATTAGGGTTTTTAACCAATCTTGTGCATCCAATATGTGATTTTGTGTCATTGGTTGAACATTTAGGCCATTTTCGTCCTCCTTGGGCTTATTCTAATCCAATTAGGGTTTTTAACCAATCTTGTGCATCCAATATGTGATTTTGTGTCATTGGTTGAACATTTAGGTCATTTTCCCCTAGGCTTATTCTAATCCAATTAGGGTTTTAAACCAATCTTGTGCATCCAATATGTGATTTTGTGTCATTTTGTGTCATTGGTTGCACATTAAGGTCATTTTCGTCCTCCCTAGGCTTATTCTAATCCAATTAGGGTTTTTAACCAATCTTGAGCATCCAATATGTGATTTTGTGTCATTTTGTGTCATTGGTTGAACATTTAGGTCATTTTCGTCCTCCCTAGGCTTATTCTAATCAAATTAGGGTTTTTAAGCAATCTTGTGCATCCAATATGTTATTTTGTGTCATTGGTTGAACATTTTGTTCATTTTCGCCCACCCTAGGCTTATTCTAATCCAATTAGGGTTTTCAACAAATCTTGTGCATCCAATATGTGATTTTGTGTCATTGGTTGAAAATTTAGGTCATTTTCGTCCTCCCTACGCTTATTCTAATCCAATTAGGGTTTTTAACCAATCTTGTGCATCCAATATGTGATTTTGTGTCATTTTGTGTCATTGGTTGAACATTTAGGTTATTTTCGTCCTCCCTAGACTTATTCTAATCCAATTAGGGTTTTTAACCAATCTTGTGCATCCAATATGTGATTTTGTGTCATTTTGTGTCATTGGTTGAACATTAAGGTCATTTTCGTCCTCCCTAGGCTTATTCTAATCCAATTAGGGTTTTTAACCAATCTTGTGCATCCAATATGTGATTTTGTGTCATTGGTTGAACATTTAGGTCATTTTCGTCCTCCCTAGGCTCTTTTTAATCCAATTAGGGTTTTTATCCAATCTTGTGCATCCAATATGTGATTTTGTGTCATTGGTTGAACATTTAGGTCATTTTCGTCCTCCCTAGGCTTATTCTAATCCAATTAGGGTTTTTAACCAATCTTGTGCATCCAATATGTGATTTTGTGTCATTTTGTGTCATTGGTTGAACATTTAGGTCATTTTCGTCCTCCCTAGGCTTATTCTAATCCAATTAGGGTTTTTAACCAATATTGTGCATCCAATATCTGATTTTGTGTCATTTTGTGTCATTGGTCGACCATTTAGGTCATTTTCATCCTCCCTAGGCTTATTCTAATCCAATTAAGGTTTTTAACCAATCTAATGCATCCAATGTGTGATTTTGTGTCATTTTGTGTCATTGGTTGAACATTTAGGTCATTTTCGTCCTCCCTAGGCTTATTTTAATCCAATTAGGGTTTTTAACCAATCTTGTGCATCCAATATGTGATTTTGTGTCATTTTGTGTTATTGGTTGACCATTTAGGTCATTTTCGTCCTCCCTAGGCTTATTCTAATCCAATTAGGGTTTTTAACAAATCTTGTGCATCCAATATGTGATTTGTGTCATTGATTGAACATTTAGGTCATTTTCGTCCTCCCTAGGCTTATTCTAATCCAATTAGGGTTTTTAACCAATCTTGTGCATCCAATATGTGATTTTGTGTCATTTTGTGTCATTGGTTGAACATTTAGGTCATTTTCGTCCTCCCTAGGCTTATTCTAATCCAATTAGGGTTTTTAACCAATCTTGTGCCTCCAATATGTGATTTTGAGTCATTGGTTGAACATTTAGGTTATTTTCGTCCTCCGTAGGCTTATTCTAATCCAATTAGGGTTTTTAACCAATCTTGTGCATCCAATATGTGATTTTGTGTCATTTTGTGTCATTGGTTGAACATTTAATTCATTTTCATCCTCCCTAGGCTTATTCTAATCCAATTAGGGTTTTTAACCAATCTTGTGCATATTATATGTGATTTTGTGTCATTTTGTGTCATTGGTTGAACATTTAGGTCATTTTCGTCCTCCCTAGGCTTATTCTAATCCAATTAGGGTTTTTAACCAATCTTGTGCATCCAATATGTGATTTTGTGTCATTGGTTGAACATTTAGATCATTTTCGTCCTCCCTAGGCTTATTCTAATCCAATTAGGGTTTTTTAACCAATCTTGTGCATCCAATATGTGATTTTGTGTCATTGATTAAACATTTAGGTCATTTTCGTCCCCCTTAGGCTTATTCTAACCCAATTAGGGTTTTTAACCAATCTTGTGCATCCAATATGTGATTTTGTGTCATTTTGTGTCATTGGTTGAACATTTAGGTCATTTTCGTCCTCCCTAGGCTTATTCTAATCCAATTAGGGTTTTTAACCAATCTTGTGCATCCAATATGTGATTTTCTGTCATTTGTTGTCATTGGTTGAACATTTAGGTCATTTTCGTCCTCCCTAGGCTTATTCTAATTCAATTAGGGTTTTTAACCAATCTTGTGCATCCAATATGTGATTTTGTGTCATTGGTTGAACATTTAGGTCATTTTCGTCCTCCTTAGGCTTATTCTAATCCAATTAGGGTTTTTAACCAATCTTGTGCAACCAATATGTGATTTTGTGTCATTTTGTGTCATTGGTTGAACATTTAGGTCATTTTCGTCCTCCCTAGGCTTATTCTAATCCAATTAAGGTTTTTAACCAATCTTGTGCATCCAATATGTGATTTTGTGTCATTTTGTGTCATTGGTTGAACTTTTAGGTCATTATCGTCCTCCCTAGGCTTATTCTAATCCAAATAGGGTTTTTAACCAATCTTGTGCATCCAATATGTGATTTTGTGTCATTTTGTGTCATTGGTTGAACATTTAGGTCATTTTCGTCCTCCCTAGGCTTATTCTAATCCAATTACGGTTTTTAACCAATCTTGTGCATCCAATATGTGAGTTTGTGTCAATGGTTGAACATTTAGGTCATTTTCGTCCTCCCTAGGCTTATTCTAATCCAATTAGGGTTTTTAACCATCTTGTGCATCCAATATGTGATTTTGTGTCATTTTGTGTCATTGGTTAAACATTTAGGTCATTTTCGTCCTCCTTAGGCTTATTCTAATCCAATTACGGTTTTTAACCATTCTTGTGCATCCAATATGTGATTTTGTGTCATTGGTTGAACATTTAGGTCATTTTCGTCCTCCCTAGGCTTATTCTAATCCAATTAGGGTTTTTAACCAATCTTGTGCATCCAATATGTGATTTTGTGTCATTTTGTGTCATTGGTTGAACATTTAGGTCATTTTCGTCCTCCCTAGGCTTATTCTAATCCAATTAGGGTTTTTAACCAATCTTGTGCATCCAATATGTGATTTTCTGTCATTTGTTAAACATTTAGGTCATTTTCGTCCTCCCTAGGCTTATTCTAATCCAATTAGGATTTTTAACCAATCTTGTGCATCCAATATGTGATTTTGTGTCATTTTGTGTCATTGGTTGAACATTTAGGTCATTTTCGTCCTCCTTAGGCTTATTCTAATCCAATTAGGGTTTTTAACCAATCTTGTGCATCCAATTTGTGATTTTGTGTCATTTTGTGTCATTGGTTGAACATTTAGGTCATTTTCGTCCGCCCTAGGCTTATTCTAATCCAATTAGGGTTTTTAACCAATCTTGTGCATCCAATATGTGATTTTGTGTCATTTTGTGTCATTGGTTGAACATTTAGGTCATTTTCGTCCTCCCTAGGCTTATTCTTATTCAATTAGGGTTTTTAACCAATCTTGTGCATCCAATATGTGATTTTGTGTCATTTTGTGTCATTGGTTGAACATTTAGGTCATTTTCGTCCTCCCTAGGCTTATTCTAATCCAATTAGGGTTTTTAACCAATCTTGTGCATCCAATATGTGATTTTGTGTCATTTGTTTAACATTTAGGTCATTTTCGTCCTCCCTAGGCTTATTCTACTCCAATTAGGGTTTTTAACCAATCTTGTGCATCCAATATGTGATTTTGTGTCATTTTGTGTCATTGGTTGAACATTTAGGTCATTTTCGTCCTCCCTAGGCTTATTCTAATCCAATTATGGTTTTTAACCAATCTTGTGCATCCAATATGTGAGTTTGTGTCATTGGTTGAACATTTAGGTCATTTTCGTCCTCCCTAGGCTTATTCTAATCCAATTAGGGTTTTTAACCAATCTTGTGCATCCAATATGTGATTTTGTGTCATTTTTTGTCATTGGTTGAATATTTAGGTCATTTTCGTCCTCCCTAGGCTTATTCTAATCCAATTAGGGTTTTTAACCAATCTTGTGCATCCAATATGTGATTTTGTGTCATTTTGTGTCATTGGTTGAACATTTAGGTCATTTTCGTCCTCCCTAGGCTTATTCTAATCCAATTAGGGTTTTTAACCAATCTTGTGCATCCAATATGTGGTTTTGTGTCATTGGTTGAATATTTAGGTCATTTTCGTCCTCCCTAGACTTATTCTAATCCAATTAGGGTTTTTAACCAATCTTGTGCATCCAATATGTGATTTTGTGTCATTTTGTGTCATTGGTTGAACATTTAGGTCATTTTCGTCCTCCCTAAGCTTATTCTAATCCAATTACGGTTTTTAACAAATCTTGTGCATCCAATATGTGATTTTGTGTAATTGGTTGAACATTTAGGTCATTTTCGTCGACCCTAAGCTTATCCTAATCCAATTAGGGTTTTTAACCAATCTTGTGCATCCAATATGGGATTTTGTGTCATTAGTTGAACATTTAGGTCATTTTCGTCCTCCCTAGGGTTATTCTAATCCAATTAGTGTTTTTAACCAATCTTGTGCATCCAATACTTGATTTTGTGTCATTAGTTGAACATTTAGGTCATTTTCGTCCTCCCTAAGTTTATTCTAATCCAAATAGGGTTTTTAACCAATCTTGTGCATCCAATATGTGATTTTGTGTCATTTTGTGTCATTGGTTGAACATTTAGGTCATTTTCGTCCTCCCTAGGCTTATTCTAATCCAATTAGGGTTTTTAACCAATCTTGTGCATCCAATATGTGATTTTGTGTCATTTTGTGTCATTGGTTGAACATTTAGGTCATTTTCGTCCTCCCTAGGCTTATTCTAATCCAATTAGGGTTTTTAACCAATCTTGTGCATCCTATATGTGATTTTGTATCATTGGTTGAACATTTAGGTCATTTTTGTCCTCCATAGGCTTATTCTAATCCAATTAGGGTTTTTAACCAATCTTGTGCATCCAATATGTGATTTTGTGTCATTGGTTGAACATTTAGGTCATTTTCGTCCTCCCTAGGCTTATTCTAATCCAATTAGGGTTTTGAACCAATCTTGTGCATCCAATATGTGATTTTGTGTCATTGGTTGAACATTTAGGTCATTTTTGTCCTCCCTAGGCTTATTCTAATCCAATTAGGGTTTTTAACCAATCTTGTGCATCCAATATGTGATTTTGTGTCATTTTGTGTTATTGGTTGAACATTTAGGTCATTTTCGTCCTCCCTAGGCTTATTCTAATCCAATTACGGTTTTTAACCAATCTTGTGCATCCAATATGTGATTTTGTGTCATTTTGTGTCATTGGTTGAACATTCAGGTCATTTTTGTCGTCCCTAGGCTTATTCTAATCCAATTAGGGTTTTTAACCAATCTTGTGCATCCAATATGTGATTTTGTGTCATTTTGTGTCATTGGTTGAACATTTAGGTCATTTTCGTCCTCCCTAGGCTTATTCTAATCCAATTAGGGTTTTTAACCAATCTTGTGCATCCAATATGTGATTTTGTGTCATTTTGTGTCATTGGTTGAACATTTGGGTCATTTTCGTCCTCCCTCGGCTTATTCTAATCCAATTAGGGTTTTTAACCAATCTTGTGCATCCAATATGTGATTTTGTGTCATTTTGTGTCATTGGTTGAACATTTAGGTCATTTTCGTCCTCCCTAGGCTTATTCTAATCCAATTAGGGTTTTTAACCAATCTTGTGCATCCAATATGTGATTTTGTGTCATTATGTGTCATTGGTTGAACATTTAGGTCATTTTGGTCCTCCCTAGGCATATTCTAATCCAATTAGGGTTTTTAACCAATCTTGTGCATCCAATATGTGATTTTGTGTCATTTTGTGTCATTGGTTGAACATTTAGGTCATTTTCGTCCTCCCTAGGCTTATTCTAATCCAATTAGGGTTTTTAACCAATCTTGTGCATCCAATATGTGATTTTGTGTCATTTTGTGTCATTGGTTGAACATTTAGGTCAGTTTAGTCCTCCCTAGGCTTATTCTAATCCAATTAGGTTTTTAACCAATCTTGTGCATCCAATATGTGATTTTGTGTCATTGGTTGAACATTTAGGTCATTTTCGTCCTCCCTAGGCTTATTCTAATCCAATTAGAGTTTTTAACCAATCTTGTGCGTCCAATATGTGATTTTGCGTCATTTTGTGTCATTAGTTGAACATTTAGGTCATTTTCGTCCTCCCTAGGCTTATTCTAATCCAATTAGGGTTTTTAACCAATCTTGTGCATCCAATATGTGATTTTGTGTCATTTTGTGTCATTGGTTGAACATTTAGGTCATTCGTCCTCCCTAGGCTCTTTTTAATCCAATTAGGGTTTTTAACCAATCTTGTGCATACAATATGTGATTTTGTGTCATTGGTTGAACATTTAGGTCATTTTCGTCCTCCCTAGGCTTATTCTAATCCAATTAGGGTTTTTAACCAATCTTGTGCATCCAATATGTGATTTTCTGTCATTGGTTAAACATTTAGGTCATTTTCGTCCTCCCTAGGCTTATTCTAATCCAATTAGGGTTTTTAACCAATCTTGTGCATCCAATATGTGATTTTGTGTCATTTTGTGTCATTGGTTGAACATTTAGGTCATTTTCGTCCTCCCTAGGCTTATTCTAATCCAATTAGGGTTTTTAACCAATCTTGTGCATCCAATATGTGATTTTGTGTCATTTTGTGTCATTGGTTGAACATTTAGGTCATATTCGTCCTCCCTAGGCTTATTCTAATCCGATTAGGGTTTTTAACCAATCTTGTGCTTCCAATATGTGATTTTGTGTCATTGGTTGAACATTTAGGTCATTTTTGTCCTCCCTAGGCTTATTCTAATCCAATTAGGGTTTTTAAGCAATCTTGTGCATCCAATATGTGATTTTGTGTCATTGGTTGAACATTTAGGGCATTTTCGTCCTCCCAAAGCTTATTCTAATCCAATTAGGGTTTTTAACCAATCTTGTGCATCCAATATGTGATTTTGTGTCATTGGTTGAACATTTAGGTCATTTTCGTCCTCCCTAGGCTTATTCTAATCCAATTAGGGTTTTTAACCAATCTTGTGCATCCAATATGTGATTTTGTGTCATTTTGTGTCATTTGTTGAACATTTAGGTCATTTTCGTCCTCCCTAGGCTTATTCTAATCGAATTAGGGTTTTTAACCAATCTTGTGCATCCAATACGTGATTTTGTGTCATTTTGTGTCATTTGTTGCACATTTAGGTCATTTTCGTCCTCCGTAGGCTTATTCTACTCCAATTAGGGTTTTTAACCAATCTTGTGCATCCAATATCTGATTTTCTGTCATTTTGTGTCATTGGTTGGACATTTAGGTCATTTTCATCCTCCATAGGCTTATTCTAATCCAATTATGGTTTATAACCAATCTTGTGCATCCAATATGTGATTTTGTGTCATTGGTTGAACATTTAGGTCATTTTCGTCCTCCCTAGGCTTATTCTAATCCAATTAGGGTTTTTAACCAATCTTGTGCATCCAATATGTGATTTTGTACCATTGGTTGAACATTTAGGTCATTTTCGTCCTCCCTAGCCTTATTCTAATCCAATTAGGGTTTTTAACCAATATTGTGCATCCAATATGTGATTTTGTGTCATTTTGGGTCATTGGTTGAACATTTATGTCATTTTTGTCCTCCCTAGGCTTATTCTAATCCAATCAGGGTTTTTAACCAATCTTGTGCATCCAATATGTGATTTTGTGTCATTGGTTAAACATTTAGGTCATTCTCGTCCTCCCTAAGCTTATTCTAATCCAATTAGGGTTTTTAACCAATCTTGTGCATCCAATATGTGATTTTGTGTCATTTTGTGTCATTGGTTGAACATTTAGGTCATTTTCGTCCTCCCTAGGCTTATTCTAATCCAATTAGGGTTTTTAACCAATCTTGGGTATCCAATATGTGATTTTGTGTCATTGGTTGAACATTTAGGTCATTTTCGTCCTCCATAGGCTTATTCTAATCCAATTACGGTTTTTAACCAATCTTGTGCATCCAATATGTGATTTTGTGTCATTGGTTGAACATTTAGGTCATTTTCGTCCTCCCTAGGCTTATTCTAATCCAATTAGGGTTTTTAACCAATCTTGTGCATCCAATATGTGATTTTGTGTCATTGGCTGACCATTTAGGTCATTTTCGTCCTCCCTAGGCTTATTCTAATCCAATTAGGGTTTTTAACCCATCTTGTGCATCCAATATGTGATTTTGTGTCATTTTGTGTCATTGGTTGAACATTTAGGTCATTTTCGTCCTCCCTAGGCTTATTCTAATCCAATTAGGGTTTTTAATCAATCTTGTGCATCCAATATGTGATTTTGTGTAATTTTGTGTCATTGGTTGAACATTTAGGTCATTCCCGTCGTCCCTAGGCTTATTCTAATCCAATTAGGGTTTTTAACCAATCTTTTGCATCCAATATGTGATTTTGTGTCATTGATTGAACATTTAGGTCATTTTCGTCCTCCCTAGGCTTATTCTAATCCAATTAGGGTTTTTAACCAATCTTGTGCATCCAATATGTGATTTTGTGTCATTTTGTGTCATTGGTTGAACATTTAATTCATTTTCGTCCTCCCTAGGATTATTCTAATCCAAATAGGGTTTTTAACCAATCTTGTGCATCCAATATGTGATTTTGTGTCATTGGTTGAACATTTAGGTCATTTTCGTCCTCCCTAGGCTTATTCTAATCCAATTAGGGTTTTTAACCAATCTTGTGCATCCAATATGTGATTTTGTGTCATTTTGTGTCATTTTGTGTCATTGGTTGAACATTTAGGTCTTTTTTGTCCTCCTTAGGCTTATTCTAATCCAATTAGGGTTTTTAACCAATCTTGTGCATCCAATATGTCATTTTGTGTCATTGGTTGAACATTTAGGTCATTTTCGTCCTCCCTAGGCTTATTCTAATCCAATTAGGGTTTTTAACCAATCTTGTGCATCAAATATGTGATTTTGTGTCATTTTGTGTCATTGGTTGAACATTTAGGTCATTTTCGTCCTCCCTAGGCTTATTCTAATCATATTAGGGTTTTTAACCAATCTTGTGCATCCAATATGTGATTTTGTGTCATTTTTTGTCATTTGTTGAACATTTAGGTCATTTTCGTCCTCCCTAGGCTAATTCTAATCCAATTAGGGTTTTTAACCAATCTTGTGCATCCAATATGTGATTTTGTGTCATTTTGTGTCATTGGTTGAACATTTAGGTCATTTTCGTCCTCCCTAGGCTTATTCTAATCCAATTAGGGTTTTTAACCAATCTTGTGCATCCAATATGTGATTTTGTGTCATTGGTTGAACATTTAGGTCATTCTCGTCCTCCCTAGGCTTATTCTAATCCAATTAGGGTTTTAACCAATCTTATGCATCCAATATGTGATTTTGTGTCATTTTGTGTCATTGGTTGAACATTTAGGTCATTTTCGTCCTCCCTAGGCTTATTCTTTTCCAATAAGGGTTTTTAACCAATCTTGTGCATCCAATATGTGATTTTGTGTCATTTTGTGTCATTGGTTGAACATTTAGGTCATTTTCGTCCTCCCTAGGCTTATTCTAATCCAATTAGGGTTTTTAACCAATCTTGTGCATCCAATATGTGATTTTGTGTCATTTTGTGTCATTGGTTGAACATTTAGGTCATTTTCGTCCTCCCTAGGCTTATTCTAATCCAATTAATGTTTTTAACCAATCTTGTGCATCCAATATGTGATTTTCTGTCATTGGTTGAACATTTAGGTCATTTTCGTCCTCCTTAGGCTTATTCTAATCCAATTAGGGTGTTTAACCAATCTTGTGCATCCAATATGTGATTTTGTGTCATTTTGTGTCATTGGTTGAACATTTAGGTCATTTTCGTCCTCCCTAGGCTTATTCTAATCCAATTAGGGATTTAACCAATCTTGTGCATCCAATATGTGATTTTCTGTCATTGGTTGAACATTTAGGTCATTTTCGTCCTCCGTAGGCTTATTCTAATCCAATTAGGGTCTTTAACCAATCTTGTGCATCCAATATGTGATTTTGTGTCATTTTGTGTCATTGGTTGAACATTTAGGTCATTTTCGTCCTCCCTAGGCTTATTCTAATCCAATTAATGTTTTTAACCAATCTTGTGCATCCAATATGTGATTTTGTGTCATTGGTTGAACATTTAGGTCATTTTCGTCCTCCTTAGGCTTATTCTAATCCAATTAGGGTGTTTAACCAATCTTGTGCATCCAATATGTGATTTTGTGTCATTTTGTGTCATTGGTTGAACATTTAGGTCATTTTCGTCCTCCCTAGGCTTATTCTAATCCAATTAGGGTTTTTAACCAATCTTGGGTATCCAATATGTGATTTTATGTCATTGGTTGAACATTTAGGTCATTTTCGTCCTCCCTAGGCTTATTCTAATCCAATTAGGGTTTTTAAACAATCTTGTGCATCCAATATGTGATTTTGTGTCATTTTGTGTCATTGGTTGAACATTTAGGTCATTTTCGTCCTCCCTAGGCTTATTCTAATCCAATTAATGTTTTTAACCAATCTTGTGCATCCAATATGTGATTTTGTGTCATTGGTTGAACATTTAGGTCATTTTCGTCCTCCTTAGGCTTATTCAAATCCAATTAGGGTGTTTAACCAATCTTGTGCATCCAATATGTGATTTTGTGTCATTTTGTGTCATTGGTTGAACATTTAGGTCATTTTCGTCCTCCCTAGGCTTATTCTAATCCAATTAGGGTTTTTAACCAATCTTGTGCATCCAATATGTGATTTTCTGTCATTGGTTGAACATTTAGGTCATTTTCGTCCTCCGTAGGCTTATTCTAATCCAATTAGGGTCTTTAACCAATCTTGTGCATCCAATATGTGATTTTGTGTCATTTTGTGTCATTGGTTGAACATTTAGGTCATTTTCATCTTTCCTAGGCTTATTCTAATCCAATTAATGTTTTTAACCAATCTTGTGCATCCAATATGTGATTTTGTGTCATTGGTTGAACATTTAGGTCATTTTCGTCCTCCCTAGGCTTATTCTAATCCAATTAGGGTTTTTAACCAATCTTGTGCATCCAATATGTGATTCTGTGTCATTGGTTGAACATTTAGGTCATTTTCGTCCTCGCTAGGCTTTTTCTAATCCAATTAGGGTTTTTAACCAATCTTGTGCATCCAATATGTGATTTTGTGTCATTTTGTGTCATTGGTTGAACATTTTGGTCATTTTCGTCCTCCCTAGGCTTATTCTAATCCAATTAAGGTTTTTAACCAATCTTGTGCATCCAATGTGTAATTTTTTGTCATTTTGTGTCATTGGTTGAACATTTAGGTCATTTTCGTCCTCCCTAGGCTTATTCCAATCCAATTAATGTTTTTAACCAATCTTATGCATCCAATATGTGATTTTGTGTCATTTTGTGTCATTGGTTGAACATTTAGGTCATTTTCGTCCTCCTTAGGCTTATTCTAATCCAATTAATGTTTTTAACCAATCTTATGCATCCAATATGTGATTTTGTGTCATTGGTTGAACATTTAGGTCATTTTCGTCCTCCCTAGGCTTATTCTAATCCAATTAGGGTTTTTAACCAATCTTGTGCATCCAATATGTGATTTTGTGTCATTTTGTGTCATTGGTTGAACATTT
>JBBPBQ010000008.1:10536006-10567257 GCA_037974755.1 Cicer yamashitae | reverse complement strand
CGTAGTCTTATTCTAATCTAATTAGGGTTTTTAACCAATCTTGTGCCTCCAATAAGTCATTTTGGGTCATTGGTTGAACATTTAGGTCATTTTCATCCTCCCTAGGCTTATTCTAATCCAATTATGGTTTTTAACCAATCTTGTGCATCCAATAAGTGATTTTGTGTCATTGGTTGAACATTTAGGTCATTTTCGTCCTCCATAGGCTTATTCTAATCCAATTAGGGTTTTTAATCAATCGTGTGCATCCAATAAGTGATTTTGTGTCATTGGTTGAACATTTAGGTCATTTTCGTCCTTCCTTGGCTTATTCAAATTCAATCAGGGTTTTTAACCAATCTTGTGCATCCAATAACTGATTTTGTGTCGTTGGTTGAACTTTTAGGTCATTTTCATCCTCCCTAGGCTTATTCTAATCCAATTAGGGTTTTTAACCAATCTTGTGCATCCAATATGTGATTTTGTGTCATTGGTTGAACATTTAGGTCATTTTCGTCCTCCCTAGGCTTATTCTAATCCAATTAGGGTTTTTAACCAATCTTGTGCATCCTATATGTGATTTTGTGTCATTGGTTGAACATTTACGTCATTTTTGTCCTCCCTAGGCTTATTCTAATCCAATTAGGGTTTTTAACCAATCTTGTGCATCCAATATGTGATTTTGTGTTATTTTGTGTCATTGGTTGAACATTTAGGTCATTTTCGTCCTCCCTAGGCTTATTCTAATCCAATTAGGGTTTTTAACCAATCTTGTGCATCCAATATGTGATTTGGTGTTATTGGTTGAACATTTAGGTCATTTTCGTCCTCCCTAGGCTTATTCTAATCCAATTAGGGTTTTTAACCAATCTTGTGCATCCAATATGTGATTTTGTGTCATTGGTTGAACATTTAGGTCATTTTCGTCCTCCCTAGGCTTATTCTAATCCAATTAGGGTTTTTAACCAATCTTGTGCATCCAATAGGTGATTTTGTGTCATTGGTTGAACATTTAGGTCATTTTCGTCCTCCCTAGGCTTATTCTAATCCAATTAGGGTTTTTAACCAATCTTGTGCATCCAATATGTGATTTTGTGTCATTGGTTGAACATTTAGGTCATTTTCGTCCTCCCTAGGCTTATTCTAATCCAATTAGGGTTTTTAACCAATCTTGTGCATCCAATATGTGATTTTGTGTCATCGGTTGAATATTTAGGTCATTTTTGTCCTCCCTAGGCTTATTCTAATCCAATTAGGGTTTTTAACCAATCTTGTGCATCCAATATGTGATTTTGTGTCATTGGTTGAACATTTAGGTCATTTTCGTCCTCCCTAGGCTTATTCTAATCCAATTAGGGTTTTTAACCAATCTTGTGCATCCAATATGTGATTTTGTGTCATTGGTTGAACATTTAGGTCATTTTCGTCCTCCCTAGGCTTATTCTAATCCAATTAGGGTTTTTAACCAATCTTGTGCATCCAATATGTGATTTTGTGTCATTGGTTGAACATTTAGGTCATTTTCGTCCTGCCTAGGCTTATAATCCAATTAGGGTTTTTAACCAATCTTGTGCATCCAATATGTGATTTTGTGTCATTGGTTGAACATTTAGGTCATTTTCGTCCTCCCTAGGCTTATTCTAATCCAATTAGGGTTTTTAACCAATCTTGTGCATCCAATATGTGATTTTGTGTCATTTTGTGTCATTTGTTGAACATTTAGGTCATTTTCGTCCTCTGTAGGCTTATTCTAATCCAATTAGGGTTTTTAACCAATCTTGAGCATCCAATATGTGATTTTCTGTCATTTTGTGTCATTGGTTGAACATTTAGGTCATTTTCGTCCTCCCTAGGATTATTATAATCCAATTAGGGTTTTTAACCAATCTTGTGTATCCAATATGTGATTTTGTGTCGTTGGTTGAACATTTAGGTCATTTTCGTCCTCCCTAGGCTTATTCTAATCCAATTAGGGTTTTTAACCAATCTTGTGCATCCAATATGTGATTTTGTGTCATTGGTTGAACATTTAGGTAATTTTTGTCATCCTTCGGCTTATTCTAAACCAATTAGGGTCTTTAACCAATCTTGTGCATCCAATAAGTTTATGTGTCATTGATTGAACATTTAGGTCATTTTTCGTCTTCCTTCGGCTTATTCTAATCCAATTAGGGTTTTTAACCAATCTTGTGCATCCAATAAGTAATTTTGTGTCATTGGTTGAACATTTAGGTCATTTTCATCCTCCCTAGACTTATTCTAATCCTATTACGATTTTAAACCAATCTTGTGCATCCAATAAGTGTTTTTGTGTCATTCGTTTAACATTTAGGTCATTTTCGTCCTCCCTAGGCTTATTGTAATCCAATCAGGGTTTTTAACCAATCTTGTGCATCCAATAATTGATTTTGTGCCATTGGTTGAATATTAAGGTCATTTTCGTCCTCCGTAGCCTTATTCTAATCCAATTAGGGTTATTAACCAATCTTGTGCGTCCAATAAGTGATTTTGTTTTATTGGTTGAACATTTAGGTCATTTTCGTCATCCTTCAGCTTATTCTAATCCAATTAGGGTTTTTAATCAATCTTGTGCATCCAATAAGTGATTTTGTGTCATTGGTTGAACACTTAGGTCATTTTCGTCCTTTCTAGGCTTATTCTAATCCAATCAGGGTTTTTAACAAATCTTGTGCATCCAATAAGTGATTTTGTGTCATTGGTTGAACATTTAGGTCATTTTCGTCATCCTTCGGCTTATTCTAATCCAATTAGGGTTTTTAACCAATCTTGTGCATCCAATAATTGATTTTGTGCCATTGGTTGAATATTAAGGTCATTTTCGTCCTCCGTAGTCTTATTCTAATCCAATTAGGGTTATTAACCAATCTTGTGCATCCAATAAGTGATTTTGTTTTATTGGTTGAACATTTAGGTCATTTTCGTCATCCTTCAAATTATTCTAATCCAATTAGGGTTTTTAACCAATCTTGTGCATCCAATAATTGATTTTGTGTCATTGGTTTAACATTAAGGTCATTTTCGTCCTCCGTAGTCTTATTCTAATCTAATTAGGGTTTTTAACCAATCTTGTGCCTCCAATAAGTCATTTTGTGTCATTGGTTGAACATTTAGGTCATTTTCGTCCTCCCTAGACTTATTCTAATCCAATTATGGTTTTTAACCAATCTTGTGCATCCAATAAGTGATTTTGTGTCATTGGTTGAACATTTAGGTCATTTTCGTCCCCCATAGGCTTATTCTAATCCAATTGGGGTTTTTAATCAATCTTGTGCATCCAATAAGTGAATTTGTGTCATTGGTTGAACATTTAGGTCATTTTCGTCCTTCCTTGGCATATTCAAATTCAATCAGGGTTTTTAACCAATCTTGTGCATCCAATAACTGATTTTGTGTCATTGGTTGAACATTTAGGTCATTTTCATCCTCCCTAGGCTTATTCTAATCCAATTAGGGTTTTTAACCAATCTTGTGCATCCAATAATTGATTTTGTGTCATTGGTTGAACATTAAGGTCATTTTTGTCCTCCGTAGTCTTATTCTAATCTAATTAGGGTTTTTAACCAATCTTGTGCCTCCAATAAGTCATTTTGGGTCATTGGTTGAACATTTAGGTCATTTTCATCCTCCCTAGGCTTATTCTAATCCAATTATGGTTTTTAACCAATCTTGTGCATCCAATAAGTGATTTTGTGTCATTGGTTGAACATTTAGGTCATTTTCGTCCTCCATAGGCTTATTCTAATCCAATTAGGGTTTTTAATCAATCTTGTGCATCCAATAAGTGATTTTGTGTCATTGGTTGAACATTTAGGTCATTTTCGTCCTTCCTTGGCTTATTCAAATTCAATCAGGGTTTTTAACCAATCTTGTGCATCCAATAACTGATTTTGTGTCGTTGGTTGAACTTTTAGGTCATTTTCATCCTCCCTAGGCTTATTCTAATCCAATTAGGGTTTTTAACCAATCTTGTGGATCCAATAAGTGATTTTGTGTCATTGGTTGAACACTTAGGTCATTTTCGTCCTTTCTAGGCTTATTCTAATCCAATCAGGGTTTTTAACAAATCTTGTGCATCCAATAAGTGATTTTGTGTCATTGGTTGAACATTTACGTCATTTTCGTCATCCTTCGGCTTATTCTAATCCAATTAGGGTTTTTAACCAATCTTGTGTATCCAATATGTGATTTTCTGTCATTGGTTGAACATTTAGGTCATTTTCGTCCTCCCTAGGCTTATTCTAATCCAATTAGGGCTTTTAACCAATCTTGTGCATCCAATATGTGATTTTGTTTCATTGGTTGCCATTTAGGTAATTTTTGTCATCCTTCGGCTTATTCTAATCCAATTAGGGTCTTTAACCAATCTTGTGCATCCAATAAGTGATTTTTTGTCATTGATTGAACATATAGGTTATTTTTCGTCTTCCTTCGGCTTATTCTAATCGAATTAGGGTTTTTAACCAATCTTGTGCATCCAATAAGTGATTTTGTGTCATTGGTTGAACATTTAGGTCATTTTCATTCTCCCTAGACTTATTCTAATCCAATTACGATTTTAAACCAATCTTGTGCATCCAATAAGTATTTTTGTGTCATTCGTTGAACATTTAGGTCATTTTCGTCCTTCCTTGGCTTATTCAAATTCAATTAGGATTTTTAACATATCTTGTGCATGCAATAAGTGATTTTGTGTCATTGGTTGAACATTTAGGTCATTTTCGTCATCCTTCGACTTATTCTAATCCAATTAGGGTTTTTAACCAATCTTGTGCATCCAATAATTGATTTTGTGTCGTTGAACATTAAGGTTACTTTCGTCCTCCGTAGTCTTATTCTAATCTAATTAGGGTTTTTAACCAATCTTGTGCCTCCAATAAGTCATTTTGGGTCATTGGTTGAACATTTAGGTCATTTTCATCCTCCCTAGGCTTATTCTAATCCAATTATGGTTTTTAACCAATCTTGTGCATCCAATAAGTGATTTTGTGTCATTGGTTGAACATTTAGGTCATTTTCGTCCTCCATAGGCTTATTCTAATCCAATTAGGGTTTTTAATCAATCTTGTGCATCCAATAAGTGATTTTGTGTCATTGGTTGAACATTTAGGTCATTTTCGTCCTTCCTTGGCTTATTCAAATTCAATCAGGGTTTTTAACCAATCTTGGGCATCCAATAACTGATTTTGTGTCGTTGGTTGAACTTTTAGGTCATTTTCATCCTCCCTAGGCTTATTCTAATCCAATTAGGGTTTTTAACCAATCTTGTGGATCCAATAAGTGATTTTGTGTCATTGGTTGAACACTTAGGTCATTTTCGTCCTTTCTAGGCTTATTCTAATCCAATCAGGGTTTTTAACAAATCTTGTGCATCCAATAAGTGATTTTGTGTCATTGGTTGAACATTTACGTCATTTTCGTCATCCTTCGGCTTATTCTAATCCAATTAGGGTTTTTAACCAATCTTGTGCATCCAATATGTGATTTTCTGTCATTGGTTGAACATTTAGGTCATTTTCGTCCTCCCTAGGCTTATTCTAATCCAATTAGGGCTTTTAACCAATCTTGTGCATCCAATATGTGATTTTGTTTCATTGGTTGCCATTTAGGTAATTTTGTCATCCTTCGGCTTATTCTAATCCAATTAGGGTCTTTAACCAATCTTGTGCATCCAATAAGTGATTTTTTGTCATTGATTGAACATATAGGTTATTTTTCGTCTTCCTTCGGCTTATTCTAATCGAATTAGGGTTTTTAACCAATCTTGTGCATCCAATAAGTGATTTTTGTCATTGGTTGAACATTTAGGTCATTTTCATCCTCCCAAGGCTTATTCTAATCCAATTAGGGTTTTTAACCTATCATGTGCATCCAATAAGTGATTTTGTGTCATTGGTTGAACATTTAGGTCATTTTCATCCTCCATAGGCTTATTCTCATCCAGTTAGGGTTTTTAACCAATCTTGTGCATCCAATAAGTGTTTTTGTGTCATTG
Organism: Cicer yamashitae; assembly: GCA_037974755.1. Lineage (NCBI taxonomy): Eukaryota > Viridiplantae > Streptophyta > Magnoliopsida > Fabales > Fabaceae > Cicer > Cicer yamashitae. Next base: position 10,561,265 of record JBBPBQ010000008.1, on the reverse strand, counting down.
GTTGAACACTTAGGTCATTTTCATCCTCTCTAGGCTTATTCTAATCCAATTAGGGTCTTTAACCAATCTTGTGCATCCAATAAGTGATTTTGTGTCATTGATTGAACATTTAGGTCATTTTTCGTCATCCTTCGGCTTATTCTAATCCAATCAGGGTTTTTAACAAATCTTGTGCATCCAATAAGTGATTTTGTGTCATTGGTTGAACATTTAGGTCATTTTCGTCATCCTTCGGCTTATTCTAATCCAATTAGGGTTTTTAACCAATCTTGTGCATCCAATAATTGATTTTGTGCCATTGGTTGAATATTAAGGTCATTTTCGTCCTCCGTAGTCTTATTCTAATCCAATTAGGGTTATTAACCAATCTTGTGCATCCAATAAGTGATTTTGTTTTATTGGTTGAACATTTAGGTCATTTTCGTCATCCTTCAGCTTATTCTAATCCAATTAGGGTTTTTAACCAATCTTGTGCATCCAATAATTGATTTTGTGTCATTGGTTGAACATTAAGGTCATTTTTGTCCTTCGTAGTCTTATTCTAATCTAATTAGGGTTTTTAACCAATCTTGTGCCTCCAATAAGTCATTTTGGGTCATTGGTTGAACATTTAGGTCATTTTCATCCTCCCTAGGCTTATTCTAATCCAATTATGGTTTTTAACCAATCTTGTGCATCCAATAAGTGATTTTGTGTCATTGGTTGAACATTTAGGTCATTTTCGTCCTCCCTAGGCTTATTCTAATCCAATTAGGGTTTTTAACCAATCTTGTGCATCCAATATGTGATTTTGTGTAATTGGTTGAACATTTAGGTCATTTTCGTCCTCCCTAGGCTTATTCTAATCCAATTAGCGTTTTTAACCAATCTTGTGCATCCAATATGTGATTTTGTGTCATGGGTTGAACATTTAGGTCATTTTCCTCTTCCCTAGACATATTCTAATCCAATTAGGGTTTTTAACCAATCTTGTGCATCCAATATGTGATTTTGTGTCATTGGTTGAACATTTAGGTCATTTTCGTCCTCCCTAGGCTTATTCTAATCCAATTAGGGTTCTTAACCAATCTTGTGCATCCAATATGTGAATTGGTGTAATTTTGTGTAATTGGTTGAACATTTAGGTCATTTTCGTCCTCCCTAGGCTTATTCTAATCCAATTAGGGTTTTTAACCAATCTTGTGCATCCAATATGTGATTTTGTGTCATGGGTTGAACATTTAGGTCATTTTCGTCCTCCCTAGGCTTATTCTAATCCAATTAGGGTTTTTAACCAATCTTGTGCATCCAATATGTGATTTTGTGTCATTGGTTGAACATTTAGGTCATTTTCGTCCTCCCTAGGCTTATTCTAATCCAATTAGGGTTTTTAACCAATCTTGTGAATCCAATATCTGATTTTGTGTCATTGGTTGAACATTTAGGTCATTTTCGTCCTCCCTAGGCTTATTCTAATCCAATTAGGGTTTTTAACCAATCTTGTGCATCCAATATGTGATTTTGTGTCATTGGTTGAACATTTAGGTCATTTTCGTCCTCCCTAGGCTTATTCTAATCCAATTAGGGTTTTTAACCAATATTGAGCATCCAATATGTGATTTTGTGTCATTTTGTGTCATTGGTTGAACATTTAGGTCATTTTCGTCCTCCCTAGGCTTATTCTAATCCAATTAGGGTTTTTAACCAATCTTGTGCATCCAATATGTGATTTTGTGTCATTGGTTGAACATTTAGGTCATTTTCGTCCTCCCTAGGCTTATTCTAATCCAATTAGGGTTTTTAACCAATCTTGTGCATCCAATATGTGATTTTGTGTCATTGGGTGAACATTTAGGTCATTTTCGTCCTCCCTAGGCTTATTCTAATCCAATTAGGGTTTTTAACCAATCTTGTGCATCCAATATGTGATTTTGTGTCATTGGTTGAACATTTAGGTCATTTTCGTCCTCCCTAGGCTTATTCTAATCCAATTAGGGTTTTTAACCAATCTTGTGCATATTATAAGTGATTTTGTGTCATTGGTAATCCAATTAGGTCATTTTCGTCCTCGCTAGGCTTATTCTAATCCAATTAGGGTTTTTAACCAATCTTGTGCATCCAATATGTGATTTTGTGTCATTGGTTGAACATTTAGGTTATTTTCGTCCTCCCTAGGTTTATTCTAATCCAATTAAGGTTTTTAACCAATCTTGTGCATCCAATATGTGATTTTGTGTGATTTTGTGTCACTGGTAGAACATTTAGGTCATTTTTGTCCTCCCTAGGCTTATTCTAATCCAATTAGGGTTTTTAACCAATCTTGAGCATCCAATATGTGATTTTGTGTGATTTTGTGTCATTGGTAGAACATTTAGGTCATTTTTGTCCTCCCTAGGCTGATTCTAATCCAATTAGGGTTTTTAACCAATCTTGAGCATCCAATATGTGATTTTGTGTCATTTTGTGTCATTGGTTGAACATTTAGGTCATTTTCGTCCTCCCTAGGCTTATTCTAATCCAATTAGGGTTTTTAACCAATCTTGTGCATCCAATATGTGATTTTGTGTCATTGGTTGAACATTTAGGTAATTTTTGTCATCCTTCGGCTTATTCTAAACCAATTAGGGTCTTTAACCAATCTTGTGCATCCAATAAGTGATTTTGTGTCATTGATTGAACATTTAGGTCATTTTTCGTCTTCCTTCGGCTTATTCTAATCCAATTAGGGTTTTTAACCAATCTTGTGCATTCAATAAGTAATTTTGTGTCATTGGTTGAACATTTAGGTCATTTTCATCCTCCCTAGACTTATTCTAATCCTATTACGATTTTAAACCAATCTTGTGCATCCAATAAGTGTTTTTGTGTCATTCGTTTAACATTTAGGTCATTTTCGTCCTCCCTAGGCTTATTGTAATCCAATCAGGGTTTTTAACCAATCTTGTGCATCCAATAAGTGATTTTGTGTTATTGGTTGAACATTTAGGTCATTTTCGTCATCCTTCGGCTTATTCTAATCCAATTAGGGTTTTTAACCAATCTTGTGCATCCAATAATTGATTTTGTGCCATTGGTTGAATATTAAGGTCATTTTCGTCCTTCGTAGTCTTATTCTAATCCAATTAGGGTTATTAACCAATCTTGTGCATCCAATAAGTGATTTTGTTTTATTGGTTGAACATTTAGGTCATTTTCGTCATCCTTCAGCTTATTCTAATCCAATTAGGGTTTTTAACCAATCTTGTGCATCCAATAATTGATTTTGTGTCATTGGTTGAACATTAAGGTCATTTTTGTCGTTCGTAGTCTTATTCTAATCTAATTAGGGTTTTTAACCAATCTTGTGCCTCCAATAAGTCATTTTGGGTCATTGGTTGAACATTTAGGTCATTTTCATCCTCCCTAGGCTTATTCTAATCCAATTATGGTTTTTAACCAATCTTGTGCATCCAATAAGTGATTTTGTGTCATTGGTTGAACATTTAGGTCATTTTCGTCCTCCATAGGCTTATTCTAATCCAATTAGGGTTTTTAATCAATCTTGTGCATCCAATAAGTGATTTTGTGTCATTGGTTGAACATTTAGGTCATTTTCGTCCTTCCTTGGCTTATTCAAATTCAATCAGGGTTTTTAACCAATCTTGTGCATCCAATAACTGATTTTGTGTCGTTGGTTGAACTTTTAGGTCATTTTCATCCTCCCTAGGCTTATTCTAATCCAATTAGGGTTTTTAACCAATCTTGTGGATCCAATAAGTGATTTTGTGTCATTGGTTGAACACTTAGGTCATTTTCGTCCTTTCTAGGCTTATTCTAATCCAATCAGGGTTTTTAACAAATCTTGTGCATCCAATAAGTGATTTTGTGTCATTGGTTGAACATTTACGTCATTTTCGTCATCCTTCGGCTTATTCTAATCCAATTAGGGTTTTTAACCAATCTTGTGCATCCAATATGTGATTTTCTGTCATTGGTTGAACATTTAGGTCATTTTCGTCCTCCCCAGGCTTATTCTAATCCAATTAGGGTTTTTAACCAATCTTGTGCATCCAATATGTGATTTTGTTTCATTGGTTGCCATTTAGGTAATTTTTGTCATCCTTCGGCTTATTCTAATCCAATTAGGGTCTTTAACCAATCTTGTGCATCCAATAAGTAATTTTGTGTCATTGATTGAACATTTAGGTCATTTTTCGTCTTCCTTCGGCTTATTCTAATCCAATTAGGGTTTTTAACCAATCTTGTGCATCCAATAAGTGATTTTGTGTCTTTGGTTGAACATTTAGGTCATTTTCGTCTTCCCTAAGCTTATTCTAATCCAATTAGGGTTTTTAACCAATCTTGTGCATCCAATATGTGATTTTGTGTCATTGGTTGAACATTTAGGTAATTTTTGTCATCCTTCGGCTTATTCTAAACCAATTAGGGTCTTTAACCAATCTTGTGCATCCAATAAGTGATTTTGTGTCATTGATTGAACATTTAGGTCATTTTTCGTCTTCCTTCGGCTTATTCTAATCCAATTAGGGTTTTTAACCAATCTTGTGCATTCAATAAGTAATTTTGTGTCATTGGTTGAACATTTAGGTCATTTTCATCCTCCCTAGACTTATTCTAATCCTATTACGATTTTAAACCAATCTTGTGCATCCAATAAGTGTTTTTGTGTCATTCGTTTAACATTTAGGTCATTTTCGTCCTCCCTAGGCTTATTGTAATCCAATCAGGGTTTTTAACCAATCTTGTGCATCCAATAAGTGATTTTGTGTTATTGGTTGAACATTTAGGTCATTTTCGTCATCCTTCGGCTTATTCTAATCCAATTAGGGTTTTTAACCAATCTTGTGCATCCAATAATTGATTTTGTGCCATTGGTTGAATATTAAGGTCATTTTCGTCCTTCGTAGTCTTATTCTAATCCAATTAGGGTTATTAACCAATCTTGTGCATCCAATAAGTGATTTTGTTTTATTGGTTGAACATTTAGGTCATTTTCGTCATCCTTCAGCTTATTCTAATCCAATTAGGGTTTTTAACCAATCTTGTGCATCCAATAATTGATTTTGTGTCATTGGTTGAACATTAAGGTCATTTTTGTCGTTCGTAGTCTTATTCTAATCTAATTAGGGTTTTTAACCAATCTTGTGCCTCCAATAAGTCATTTTGGGTCATTGGTTGAACATTTAGGTCATTTTCATCCTCCCTAGGCTTATTCTAATCCAATTATGGTTTTTAACCAATCTTGTGCATCCAATAAGTGATTTTGTGTCATTGGTTGAACATTTAGGTCATTTTCGTCCTCCATAGGCTTATTCTAATCCAATTAGGGTTTTTAATCAATCTTGTGCATCCAATAAGTGATTTTGTGTCATTGGTTGAACATTTAGGTCATTTTCGTCCTTCCTTGGCTTATTCAAATTCAATCAGGGTTTTTAACCAATCTTGTGCATCCAATAACTGATTTTGTGTCGTTGGTTGAACTTTTAGGTCATTTTCATCCTCCCTAGGCTTATTCTAATCCAATTAGGGTTTTTAACCAATCTTGTGGATCCAATAAGTGATTTTGTGTCATTGGTTGAACACTTAGGTCATTTTCGTCCTTTCTAGGCTTATTCTAATCCAATCAGGGTTTTTAACAAATCTTGTGCATCCAATAAGTGATTTTGTGTCATTGGTTGAACATTTACGTCATTTTCGTCATCCTTCGGCTTATTCTAATCCAATTAGGGTTTTTAACCAATCTTGTGCATCCAATATGTGATTTTCTGTCATTGGTTGAACATTTAGGTCATTTTCGTCCTCCCCAGGCTTATTCTAATCCAATTAGGGTTTTTAACCAATCTTGTGCATCCAATATGTGATTTTGTTTCATTGGTTGCCATTTAGGTAATTTTTGTCATCCTTCGGCTTATTCTAATCCAATTAGGGTCTTTAACCAATCTTGTGCATCCAATAAGTGATTTTGTGTCATTGATTGAACATATAGGTCATTTTTCGTCTTCCTTCGGCTTATTCTAATCCAATTAGGGTTTTTAACCAATCTTGTGCATCCAATAAGTGATTTTGTGTCATTGGTTGAACATTTAGGTCATTTTCATCCTCCCTAGGCTTATTCTAATCCAATTAGGGTTTTTAACCAATCTTGTGCATCCAATAAGTGATTTTGTGTCATTGGTTGAACATTTAGGTCATTTTCGTCCTCCCTAGGCTTATTCTAATCCAATTAGGGTTTTTAACCAATCTTGTGCATCCAATATGTGATTTTGTGTAATTGGTTGAACATTTAGGTCATTTTCGTCCTCCCTAGGCTTATTCTAATCCAATTAGCGTTTTTAACCAATCTTGTGCATCCAATATGTGATTTTGTGTCATGGGTTGAACATTTAGGTCATTTTCCTCTTCCCTAGACATATTCTAATCCAATTAGGGTTTTTAACCAATCTTGTGCATCCAATATGTGATTTTGTGTCATTGGTTGAACATTTAGGTCATTTTCGTCCTCCCTAGGCTTATTCTAATCCAATTAGGGTTCTTAACCAATCTTGTGAATCCAATATGTGATTTTGTGTCATTGGTTGAACATTTAGGTCATTTTCGTCCTCCCTAGGCTTATTCTAATCCAATTAGGGTTTTTAACCAATCTTGTGCATCCAATATGTGATTTTGTGTCATTGGTTGAACATTTAGGTCATTTTCGTCCTCCCTAGGCTTATTCTCATCCAATTAGGGTTTTTAACCATTCTTGTGCATCCAATATGTGATTTTGTGTCATTTTGTGTCATTGGTTGAACATTTAGGTCATTTTCGTCCTCCCTAGGCTTATTCTAATCCAATTAGGGTTTTTAACCAATCTTGTGCATCCAATATGTGATTTTGTGTCATTGGTTGAACATTTAGGTCATTTTCGTCCTCCCTAGGCTTATTCTAATCCAATGAGGGTTTTTAACCAATCTTGTGCATCCAATATGTGATTTTGTGTCATTGGTTGAACATTTAGGTCATTTTCGTCCTCCCTAGGCTTATTCTAATCCAATTAGGGTTTTTAACCAATCTTGTGCATCCAATATGTGATTTTGTGTCATTGGTTGAACATTTAGGTCATTTTCGTCCTCCCTAGGCTTATTCTAATCCAATTAGGGTTTTTAACCAATCTCGTGCATCCAATATGTGATTTTCTGTCATTGGTTGAACATTTAGGTCATTTTCGTCCTCCCTAGGCTTATTCTAATCCAATTAGGGTTTTTAACCAATCTTGTGCATCCAATATGTGATTTTGTGTCATTGGTTGAACATTTAGGTCATTTTCGTCCTCCCTAGGCTTATTCTAATCCAATTAGGGTTTTTAACCAATCTTGTGCATCCAATATGTGATTTTATGTCATTGGTTGAACATTTAGGTCATTTTCGTCCTCCCTAGGCGTATTCTAATCCAATTAGGGTTTTTAACCAATCTTGTGCATCCAATATGTGATTTTGTGTCATTGGTTGAACATTTAGGTCATTTTCGTCCTCCCTAGGCTTATTCTAATCCAATTAGGGTTTTTAACCAATCTTGTGCATCCAATATGTGATTTTGTGTCATTGGTTGAACATTTAGGTCATTTTCGTCCTCCCTAGGCTTATTCTAATCCAATTAGGCTTTTTAACCAATCTTGTGCATCCAATATGTGATTTTGTGTCTTTTTGTGTCATTTTGTGTCTTTGGTTGAACATTTAAACCATTTTCGTCCTCCCTAGGCTTATTCTAATCCAATTAGGGTTTTTAACCAATCTTCTGCATCCAATATGTGACTTTGTGTCATTTTGTGTCATTGGTTGAACATTTAGGTCATTGTCGTCCTCCCTAGGCTTATTCTAATCCAATTAGGGTTTTTAACCAATCTTGTGAATCCAATATGTCATTTTGTGTCATTTAGGGTCATTGGTTGAACATTTAGGTCATTTTCGTCCTCCCTAGGCTTATTCTAATCCAATTAGGGTTTTTAACCAATCTTGTGCATCCAATATGTGATTTTGTGTCATTGGTTGAACATTTAGGTCATTTTCGTCCCCCCTAGGCTTATTCTAATCCAATTAGGGTTTTTAACCAATCTTGTGCATCCAATATGTGATTTTGTGTCATTGGTTGAACATTTAGGTCATTTTCGTCCTCCCTAGGCTTATTCTAATCCAATTAGGGTTTTTAACCAATCTTGTGCATCCAATATGTGATTTTGTGTCATTGGTTGAACATTTAGGTCATTTTCGTCCTCCCTAGGCTTATTCTAATCCAATTAGGGTTTTTAACCAATCTTGTGCAACCAATATGTGATTTTGTGTAATTTTGTGTCATTGGTTGAACATTTAGGTCATTTTCGTCCTCCCTAGGGTTATTCTAATCCAATTAGGGTTTTTAACCAATCTTGTGCATCCAATATGTGATTTTGTGTCATTGGTTGAACATTTAGGTCATTTTCGTCCTCCCTAGGCTTATTCTAATCCAATTAGGGTTTTTAACCAATCTTGTGCATATTATAAGTGATTTTGTGTCATTGGTAATCCAATTAGGTCATTTTCGTCCTCGCTAGGCTTATTCTAATCCAATTAGGGTTTTTAACCAATCTTGTGCATCCAATATGTGATTTTGTGTCATTGGTTGAACATTTAGGTTATTTTCGTCCTCCCTAGGTTTATTCTAATCCAATTAAGGTTTTTAACCAATCTTGTGCATCCAATATGTGATTTTGTGTGATTTTGTGTCACTGGTAGAACATTTAGGTCATTTTTGTCCTCCCTAGGCTTATTCTAATCCAATTAGGGTTTTTAACCAATCTTGAGCATCCAATATGTGATTTTGTGTGATTTTGTGTCATTGGTAGAACATTTAGGTCATTTTTGTCCTCCCTAGGCTGATTCTAATCCAATTAGGGTTTTTAACCAATCTTGAGCATCCAATATGTGATTTTGTGTCATTTTGTGTCATTGGTTGAACATTTAGGTCATTTTCGTCCTCCCTAGGCTTATTCTAATCCAATTAGGGTTTTTAACCAATCTTGTGCATCCAATATGTGATTTTGTGTCATTGGTTGAACATTTAGGTAATTTTTGTCATCCTTCGGCTTATTCTAAACCAATTAGGGTCTTTAACCAATCTTGTGCATCCAATAAGTTTATGTGTCATTGATTGAACATTTAGGTCATTTTTCGTCTTCCTTCAGCTTATTCTAATCCAATTAGGGTTTTTAACCAATCTTGTGCATCCAATAAGTAATTTTGTGTCATTGGTTGAACATTTAGGTCATTTTCATCCTCCCTAGACTTATTCTAATCCTATTACGATTTTAAACCAATCTTGTGCATCCAATAAGTGTTTTTGTGTCATTCGTTTAACATTTAGGTCATTTTCGTCCTCCCTAGGCTTATTGTAATCCAATCAGGGTTTTTAACCAATCTTGTGCATCCAATAAGTGATTTTGTGTTATTGGTTGAACATTTAGGTCATTTTCGTCATCCTTCGGCTTATTCTAATCCAATTAGGGTTTTTAACCAATCTTGTGCATCCAATAATTGATTTTGTGCCATTGGTTGAATATTAAGGTCATTTTCGTCCTCCGTAGTCTTATTCTAATCCAATTAGGGTTATTAACCAATCTTGTGCATCCAATAAGTGATTTTGTTTTATTGGTTGAACATTTAGGTCATTTTCGTCATCCTTCAGCTTATTCTAATCCAATTAGGGTTTTTAACCAATCTTGTGCATCCAATAATTGATTTTGTGTCATTGGTTGAACATTAAGGTCATTTTTGTCCTTCGTAGTCTTATTCTAATCTAATTAGGGTTTTTAACCAATCTTGTGCCTCCAATAAGTCATTTTGGGTCATTGGTTGAACATTTAGGTCATTTTCATCCTCCCTAGGCTTATTCTAATCCAATTATGGTTTTTAACCAATCTTGTGCATCCAATAAGTGATTTTGTGTCATTGGTTGAACATTTAGGTCATTTTCGTCCTCCCTAGGCTTATTCTAATCCAATTAGGGTTTTTAACCAATCTTGTGCATCCAATAAATGATTTTGTGTCATTGGTTGAACATTTAGGTCATTTTCGTCCTCCCAAGGCTTATTCTAATCCAATTAGGGTTCTTAACCAATCTTGTGCATCCAATATGTGATTTTGTGTAATTTGTTGCACATTTAGGTCATTTTCGTCCTCCCTAGGCTTATTCTAATCCAATTAGGGTTTTTAACCAATCTTGTGCATCCAATATGTGATTTTGTGTCATTGGTTGAACATTTAGGTCATTTTCGTCCTCCCTAGGCTTATTCTAATCCAATTAGGGTTTTTAACCAATCTTGTGCATCCAATATGTGATTTAGTGTCATTGGTTGAACATTTAGGTCATTTTCGTCCTCCCTAGGCTTATTCTAATCCAATTAGGGTTTTTAACCAATCTTGTGCATCCAATATGTGATTTTGTGTAATTGGTTGAACATTTAGGTCATTTTCGTCCTCCCTAGGCTTATTCTAATCCAATTAGCGTTTTTAACCAATCTTGTGCATCCAATATGTGATTTTGTGTCATGGGTTGAACATTTAGGTCATTTTCCTCTTCCCTAGACATATTCTAATCCAATTAGGGTTTTTAACCAATCTTGTGCATCCAATATGTGATTTTGTGTCATTGGTTGAACATTTAGGTCATTTTCGTCCTCCCTAGGCTTATTCTAATCCAATTAGGGTTCTTAACCAATCTTGTGCATCCAATATGTGATTTTGTGTCATTGGTTGAACATTTAGGTCATATTCGTCCTCCCTAGGCTTATTTTAATCCAATTAGGGTTTTTAACCAATCTTGTGCATCCAATATGTGATTTTGTGTCATTGGTTGAACATTTAGGTCATTTTCGTCCTCCCTAGGCTTATTCTAATCCAATTAGGGTTTTTAACCAATCTTTTGCAACCAAGATGTGATTTTGTGTCATTTTGTGTCATTGGTTGAACATTTCGGTCATTTTTGTCCTCCCTAGGCTTATTCTAATCCAATTAGGGTTTTTAACCAATCTTGTGCATCCAATATGTGATTTTGTGTCATTGGTTGAACATTTAGGTCATTTTCGTCCTCCCTAGGCTTATTCTAATCCAATTAGGGTTTTTAACCAATCTTGTGCATCCAATATGTGATTTTGTGTCATTGGTTGAACATTTAGGTCATTTTCGTCCTCCCTAGGCTTATTCTAATCCAATTAGGGTTTTTAACCAATCTTGTGCATCCAATATGTGATTTTGTGCATTTTGTGTCATTGGTTGAACAGTTAGGTCATTTTGGTCCTCCCTAGGCTTATTCTAATCCAATTAGGGTTTTTAACCAATCTTGTGCATCCAATATGTGATTTTGTGTCATTGGTTGAACATTTAGGTCATTTTCGTCCTCCCTAGGCTTATTCTAATCCAATTAGGGTTTTTAAAAAATCTTGTGCATCAAATATGTGATTTTGTGTCATTGGTTGAACGTTTAGGTCATTTTGGTCCTCCTTAGGCTTATTCTAATCCAATTAGGGTTTTTAACCAATCTTGTGCATCCAATATGTGATTTTGTGTCATTTTGTGTCATTGGTTGAACATTTAGGTCATTTTCGTCCTCCCTAGGCTTATTCTAATCCAATTAGGGTTTTTAACCAATCTTGTGCATCAAATATGTGATTTTGTGTCATTTTGTGTCATTGGTTGAACATTTAGGTCATTTTTGTCCTCCCTAGGCTTATTCTAATCCAATTACGGTTTTTAACCAATGTTGTGCATCCAATATGTGATTTTGTGTCATTGGTTGAACACTTAGGTCATTTTTGTCGTCCCTAGGCTTATTCTAATCCAATTAGGGTTTTTAACCAATCTTGTGCATCCAATATGTGATTTTGTGTCATTTTGTGTCATTGGTTGAACATTTAGGTCATTTTCGTCCTCCCTAGGCTTATTCTAATCCAATTAGGGTTTTTAACCAATCTTGTGCATCCAATATGTGATTTTGTGTCATTTTGTGTTATTGGTTGACCATTTAGGTCATTTTCGTCCTCCCTAGGCTTATTCTAATCCAATTAGGGTTTTTAACCAATCTTGTGCATCCAATATGTGATTTTGTGTCATTTTGTGTCATTGGTTGAACATTTAGGTCATTTTCGTCCTCCCTAGGCTTATTCTAATCCAATTAGGGTTTTTAACCAATCTTGTGCATCCTATATGTGATTTTGTGTCATTGGTTGAACATTTACGTCATTTTTGTCCTCCCTAGGCTTATTCTAATCCAATTAGGGTTTTTAACCAATCTTGAGCATCCAATATGTGATTTTGTGTCATTTTGTGTCATTGGTTGAACATTTAGGTCATTTTCGTCCTCCCTAGGCTTATTCTAATCCAATTAGGGTTTTTAACCAATCTTGTGCATCCAATATGTGATTTTGTGTCATTTTGTGTTGGTTGAACATTTAGGTCATTTTCGTCCTCCCTAGGCTTATTCTAATCCAATTAGGGTTTTTAACCAATCTTGTGCATCCAATATGTGATTTTGTGTCATTGGTTGAACATTTAGGTCATTTTCGTCCCCCCTAGGCTTATTCTAATCCAATTAGGGTTTTTAACCAATCTTGTGCATCCAATATGTGATTTTGTGTCATTGGTTGAACATTTAGGTCATTTTCGTCCTCCCTAGGCTTATTCTAATCCAATTAGGGTTTTTAACCAATCTTGTGCATCCAATATGTGATTTTGTGTCATTGGTTGAACATTTAGGTCATTTTCGTCCTCCCTAGGCTTATTCTAATCCAATTAGGGTTTTTAACCAATCTTGTGTATCCAAAATGTGATTTTGTGTCATTGGTTGAACATTTAGGTCATTTTTGTCCTCCCTAGGCTTATTCTAATCCAATTAGGGTTTTTAACCAATCTTGTGCATCCAATATGTGATTTTGTGTCATTGGTTGAACATTTTGGTCATTTTCGTCCTCCCTAGGCTTATTCTAATCCAATTAGGGTTCTTAACCAGTCTTGTGCATCCAATATGTTATTTTGTGTCATTGGTTGAACATTTAGGTCATTTTCGTCCTCCCTAGGCTTATTCTAATCCAATTAGGGTTTTTAACCAATCTTGTGCATCCAATATGTGATTTTGTGTCATTGGTTGAACATTTAGGTCATTTTCGTCCTCCCTAGGCTTATTCTAATCCAATTAGGGTTTTTAACCAATCTTGTGCATATTATAAGTGATTTTGTGTCATTGGTAATCCAATTAGGTCATTTTCGTCCTCGCTAGGCTTATTCTAATCCAATTAGGGTTTTTAACCAATCTTGTGCATCCAATATGTGATTTTGTGTCATTGGTTGAACATTTAGGTTATTTTCGTCCTCCCTAGGTTTATTCTAATCCAATTAAGGTTTTTAACCAATCTTGTGCATCCAATATGTGATTTTGTGTGATTTTGTGTCACTGGTAGAACATTTAGGTCATTTTTGTCCTCCCTAGGCTTATTCTAATCCAATTAGGGTTTTTAACCAATCTTGAGCATCCAATATGTGATTTTGTGTGATTTTGTGTCATTGGTAGAACATTTAGGTCATTTTTGTCCTCCCTAGGCTGATTCTAATCCAATTAGGGTTTTTAACCAATCTTGAGCATCCAATATGTGATTTTGTGTCATTTTGTGTCATTGGTTGAACATTTAGGTCATTTTCGTCCTCCCTAGGCTTATTCTAATCCAATTAGGGTTTTTAACCAATCTTGTGCATCCAATATGTGATTTTGTGTCATTGGTTGAACATTTAGGTAATTTTTGTCATCCTTCGGCTTATTCTAAACCAATTAGGGTCTTTAACCAATCTTGTGCATCCAATAAGTGATTTTGTGTCATTGATTGAACATTTAGGTCATTTTTCGTCTTCCTTCGGCTTATTCTAATCCAATTAGGGTTTTTAACCAATCTTGTGCATTCAATAAGTAATTTTGTGTCATTGGTTGAACATTTAGGTCATTTTCATCCTCCCTAGACTTATTCTAATCCTATTACGATTTTAAACCAATCTTGTGCATCCAATAAGTGTTTTTGTGTCATTCGTTTAACATTTAGGTCATTTTCGTCCTCCCTAGGCTTATTGTAATCCAATCAGGGTTTTTAACCAATCTTGTGCATCCAATAAGTGATTTTGTGTTATTGGTTGAACATTTAGGTCATTTTCGTCATCCTTCGGCTTATTCTAATCCAATTAGGGTTTTTAACCAATCTTGTGCATCCAATAATTGATTTTGTGCCATTGGTTGAATATTAAGGTCATTTTCGTCCTTCGTAGTCTTATTCTAATCCAATTAGGGTTATTAACCAATCTTGTGCATCCAATAAGTGATTTTGTTTTATTGGTTGAACATTTAGGTCATTTTCGTCATCCTTCAGCTTATTCTAATCCAATTAGGGTTTTTAACCAATCTTGTGCATCCAATAATTGATTTTGTGTCATTGGTTGAACATTAAGGTCATTTTTGTCGTTCGTAGTCTTATTCTAATCTAATTAGGGTTTTTAACCAATCTTGTGCCTCCAATAAGTCATTTTGGGTCATTGGTTGAACATTTAGGTCATTTTCATCCTCCCTAGGCTTATTCTAATCCAATTATGGTTTTTAACCAATCTTGTGCATCCAATAAGTGATTTTGTGTCATTGGTTGAACATTTAGGTCATTTTCGTCCTCCATAGGCTTATTCTAATCCAATTAGGGTTTTTAATCAATCTTGTGCATCCAATAAGTGATTTTGTGTCATTGGTTGAACATTTAGGTCATTTTCGTCCTTCCTTGGCTTATTCAAATTCAATCAGGGTTTTTAACCAATCTTGTGCATCCAATAACTGATTTTGTGTCGTTGGTTGAACTTTTAGGTCATTTTCATCCTCCCTAGGCTTATTCTAATCCAATTAGGGTTTTTAACCAATCTTGTGGATCCAATAAGTGATTTTGTGTCATTGGTTGAACACTTAGGTCATTTTCGTCCTTTCTATGCTTATTCTAATCCAATCAGGGTTTTTAACAAATCTTGTGCATCCAATAAGTGATTTTGTGTCATTGGTTGAACATTTACGTCATTTTCGTCATCCTTCGGCTTATTCTAATCCAATTAGGGTTTTTAACCAATCTTGTGCATCCAATATGTGATTTTCTGTCATTGGTTGAACATTTAGGTCATTTTCGTCCTCCCTAGGCTTATTCTAATCCAATTAGGGCTTTTAACCAATCTTGTGCATCCAATATGTGATTTTGTTTCATTGGTTGCCATTTAGGTAATTTTTGTCATCCTTCGGCTTATTCTAATCCAATTAGGGTCTTTAACCAATCTTGTACATCCAATAAGTGATTTTTTGTCATTGATTGAACATATAGGTTATTTTTCGTCTTCCTTCGGCTTATTCTAATCGAATTAGGGTTTTTAACCAATCTTGTGCATCCAATAAGTGATTTTGTGTCATTGGTTGAACATTTAGGTCATTTTCATTCTCCCTAGACTTATTCTAATCCAATTACGATTTTAAACCAATCTTTTGCATCCAATAAGTATTTTTGTGTCATTCGTTGAACATTTAGGTCATTTTCGTCCTCCCTAGGCTTATTGTAATCCAATCAGGGTTTTTAACCAATCTTGTGCATCCAATAAGTGATTTTGTGTCATTGGTTGAACATTTAGGTCATTTTCGTCCTTCCTTGGCTTATTCAAATTCAATTAGGATTTTTAACATATCTTGTGCATGCAATAAGTGATTTTGTGTCATTGGTTGAACATTTAGGTCATTTTCGTCATCCTTCGACTTATTCTAATCCAATTAGGGTTTTTAACCAATCTTGTGCATCCAATAATTGATTTTGTGTCGTTGAACATTAAGGTTACTTTCGTCCTCCGTAGTCTTATTCTAATCCAATTAGGGTTTTTAACCTATCTTGTGCCTCAAATAAGTCATTTTGTGTAATTGGTTGAACATTTAGGTCATTTTCGTCCTCCTTAGGTTTATTCTAATCCAATTAGGGTTTTTAACCAATCTTGTGCATCCAATATGTGATTTTCTGTCATTGGTTGAACATTTAGGTCATTTTCGTCCTCCCTAGGCTTATTCTAATCCAATTAGGGTTTTTAACCAATCTTGTGCATCCAATATGTGATTTTGTGTCATTGATTGAACATTTAGGTAATTTTTGTCATCCTTCGGCTTATTCTAATCCAATTAGGGTCTTTAACCAATCTTGTGCATCCAATAAGTAATTTTGTGTCATTGATTGAACATTTAGGTCATTATTCGTCTTCCTTCGGCTTATTCTAATCCAATTAGGGTTTTTAACCAATCTTGTGCATCCAATAAGTGATTTTGTGTCATTGGTTGAACATTTAGGTCATTTTCGTCCTCCCTAGGCTTATTCTAATCCAATTAGGGTTTTTAACCAATCTTGTGCATCCAATATGTGATTTTATGTCATTGGTTGAACATTTAGGTAATTTTTGTCATCCTTCGGCTTATTCTAAACCAATTAGGGTCTTTAACCAATCTTGTGCATCCAATAAGTGATTTTGTGTCATTGATTGAACATTTAGGTCATTTTTCGTCTTCCTTCGGCTTATTCTAATCCAATTAGGGTTTTTAACCAATCTTGTGCATCCAATAAGTGATTTTGTGTCATTGGTTGAACATTTAGGTCATTTTCGTCCTCCCTAGGCTTATTCTAATCCAATTAGGGTTTTTAACCACTCTAGTGCATCCAATATGTTATTTTGTGTCATTGGTTGCACATTTAGGTCATATTCGTCCTCCCTAGGCTTATTATAATATAATTAGGGCTTTTAACGAATCTTTTGCATCCAATAAGTGCGTTTGTGTCATTCGATTAACATTTAGGTAATTTTCATCCTCCCTAGGCTTATTTTAATCCAATTAGAGTTTTTAACCAATCTTGTGCATCCAATAAGTGATTTTGTTTCATTGGTTGAACATTTAGGTCATTTTCGTCCTCCTTAGGCTTATTTTAATCCAATTAGGGATTTTAACTAATGTTGTGCATCGAATATGTTATTTTGTGTCATTGGTTGATCATTTGGGTCATTTTCAACCGCCCTAGCCTTATTCTAATCCAATTAGGGTTTTTAACCAATCTTGTGCATCCAATAAGTGATTTTGTGTCATTGGTTGAACATTTTGGTCATTTTCGTCCTCCCTAGGATTATTCTAATCCAATTAGGGTTTTTAACCAATCTTGTGCATCCAATAAGTGATTTTGTGTCATTGGTTGAACATTTAGGTCATTTTCGTCCTCCCTAGGCTTATTCTAATCCAATTAGGGTTTTTAACCACTCTAGTGCATCCAATATGTTATTTTGTGTCATTGGTTGCACATTTAGGTCATTTTCGTCCCCGCTAGGCTTATTCTAATCTAAATAGGGTTTTTAACCAATCTTGTGCATCCAATAAATGCGTTTGTGTCATTCGATTAACATTTAGGTTATTTTCATCCTCCATAGGCTTATTCTAATCCAATTAGAGTTTTTAACCAATCTTGTGCATCCAATAAGTGATTTTGTGTCATTGGTTGAACATTTAGGTCATTTTCGTCCTCCCTAGGCTTATTCTAATCCAATTAGGGTTTTTAACCAATCTTGTGCATCCAATAAATGATTTTGTGTCATTGGTTGAACATTTAGGTCATTTTCGTCCTCCCAAGGCTTATTCTAATCCAATTAGGGTTCTTAACCAATCTTGTGCATCCAATATGTGATTTTGTGTAATTTGTTGCACATTTAGGTCATTTTCGTCCTCCCTAGGCTTATTCTAATCCAATTAGGGTTTTTAACCAATCTTGTGCATCCAATATGTGATTTTGTGTCATTGGTTGAACATTTAGGTCATTTTCGTCCTCCCTAGGCTTATTCTAATCCAATTAGGGTTTTTAACTAATCTTGTGCATCCAATATGTGATTTTGTGTCATTTTGTGTCATTGGTTGAACATTTAGGTCACTTTCGTCCTCCATAGGCTTATTCTAATCCAATTAGGGTTTTTAACCAATCTTGTGCATCCAATATGTGATTTTGTATCATTTTGTGTCATTGGTTGAACATATAGGTCATTTTCGTCCTCCATAGGATTATTCTAATCCAATTAGGGTTTTTAACCAATCTTGTGCATCCAATATGTAATTTTGTGTCATTTTGGGTCATTGGTTGAAGATTTAGGTCATTTTCGTCCTCCCTAGGCTTATTCTAATCCAATTAGGGTTTTTAACCAATCTTGTGCATCCAATATGTGATTTTGTGTCATTGGTTGAACATTTAGGTCATTTTCGTCCTCCCTAGGCTTATTCTAATCCAATTAGGGTTTTTAACTAATCTTGTGCATCCAATATGTGATTTTGTGTCATTTTGTGTCATTGGTTGAACACTTAGGTCATTTTCGTCCTCCCTAGGCTTATTCTAATCCAATTAGGGTTTTTAACCAATCTTGTGCATCCAATATGTGATTTTGTGTCATTTTGTGTCATTGGTTGAACATTTAGGTCATTTTCGTCCTCCCTAGGCTTATTCTAATCCAATTAGGGTTTTTAACCAATCTTGTGCATCCAATATGTGATTTTGTGTCATTGGTTGAACATTTAGGTCATTTTCGTCCTCCCTAGGCTTATTCTAATCCATTTAGGATTTTTAACCAATCTTGGGCATCCAATATGTGATTTTGTGTCATTTTGTGTCATTGGTTGAACATTTAGGTCATTTTCGTCCTCCCTATGCTTATTCTAATCCAATTAGGGTTTTTAACCAATCTTGTGCATCCAATATGTGATTTTGTGTCATTTTGTGTTATTGGTTGAACATTATTTCATTTCCGTCCTCCGTAAGCTTATTCTAATCCAATTAGGGTTTTTAACCAATCTTGTGCATCCAATATGTGATTTTGTGTCATTTTGTGTCATTTTGTGTCATTGGTTGAACGTTTAGGTCATTTTCGTCCTCCCTAGGCTTATTCTAATCCAATTAGGGTTTTTAACCAATCTTGTGCATCCAATATGTGATTTTGTGTCATTTTGTGTCATTGGTTGAACATTTAGGTCATTTTTGTCCTCCCTAGTCTTATTCTAATCTAATTAGGGTTTTTAACCAATCTTGTGCATCCTATATGTGATTTTGTGTCATTGGTTGAACATTTAGGTCATTTTCGTCCTCCCTAGGCTTATTCTAATCCAATTAGGGTTTTTAACCAATCTTGTGCATCCAATAAGTGATTTTGTGTCATTGGTTGAACATTTAGGTCATTTTCGTCATCCTTCGGCTTATTCTAATCCAATTAGGGTTTTTAACCAATCTTGTGCATCCAATAATTGATTTTGTGCCATTGGTTGAATATTAAGGTCATTTTCGTCCTCCGTAGTCTTATTCTAATCCAATTAGGGTTATTAACCAATCTTGTGCATCCAATAAGTGATTTTGTTTTATTGGTTGAACATTTAGGTCATTTTCGTCATCCTTCAGCTTATTCTAATCCAATTAGGGTTTTTAACCAATCTTGTGCATCCAATAATTGATTTTGTGTCATTGGTTTAACATTAAGGTCATTTTCGTCCTCCGTAGTCTTATTCTAATCTAATTAGGGTTTTTAACCAATCTTGTGCCTCCAATAAGTCATTTTGTGTCATTGGTTGAACATTTAGGTCATTTTCGTCCTCCCTAGACTTATTCTAATCCAATTATGGTTTTTAACCAATCTTGTGCATCCAATAAGTGATTTTGTGTCATTGGTTGAACATTTAGGTCATTTTCGTCCCCCATAGGCTTATTCTAATCCAATTGGGGTTTTTAATCAATCTTGTGCATCCAATAAGTGAATTTGTGTCATTGGTTGAACATTTAGGTCATTTTCGTCCTTCCTTGGCATATTCAAATTCAATCAGGGTTTTTAACCAATCTTGTGCATCCAATAACTGATTTTGTGTCATTGGTTGAACATTTAGGTCATTTTCATCCTCCCTAGGCTTATTCTAATCCAATTAGGGTTTTTAACCAATCTTGTGCATCCAATAATTGATTTTGTGTCATTGGTTGAACATTAAGGTCATTTTTGTCCTCCGTAGTCTTATTCTAATCTAATTAGGGTTTTTAACCAATCTTGTGCCTCCAATAAGTCATTTTGGGTCATTGGTTGAACATTTAGGTCATTTTCATCCTCCCTAGGCTTATTCTAATCCAATTATGGTTTTTAACCAATCTTGTGCATCCAATAAGTGATTTTGTGTCATTGGTTGAACATTTAGGTCATTTTCGTCCTCCATAGGCTTATTCTAATCCAATTAGGGTTTTTAATCAATCTTGTGCATCCAATAAGTGATTTTGTGTCATTGGTTGAACATTTAGGTCATTTTCGTCCTTCCTTGGCTTATTCAAATTCAATCAGGGTTTTTAACCAATCTTGTGCATCCAATAACTGATTTTGTGTCGTTGGTTGAACTTTTAGGTCATTTTCATCCTCCCTAGGCTTATTCTAATCCAATTAGGGTTTTTAACCAATCTTGTGGATCCAATAAGTGATTTTGTGTCATTGGTTGAACACTTAGGTCATTTTCGTCCTTTCTAGGCTTATTCTAATCCAATCAGGGTTTTTAACAAATCTTGTGCATCCAATAAGTGATTTTGTGTCATTGGTTGAACATTTACGTCATTTTCGTCATCCTTCGGCTTATTCTAATCCAATTAGGGTTTTTAACCAATCTTGTGCATCCAATATGTGATTTTCTGTCATTGGTTGAACATTTAGGTCATTTTCGTCCTCCCTAGGCTTATTCTAATCCAATTAGGGTATTTAACCAATCTTGTGCATCCAATATGTGATTTTGTGTCATTGATTGAACATTTAGGTAATATTTGTCATCCTTCGGCTTATTCTAATCCAATTAGGGTTTTTAACCAATCTTGTGCATCCAATAAGTGATTTTGTGTCGTTGGTTGAACATTTAGGTCATTTTCGTCCTCCCTAGGCTTATTCTAATCCAATTAGGGTTTTTAACCAATCTTGTGCATCCAATATGTGATTTTGTGTCATTGGTTGAACATTTAGGTAATTTTTGTCATCCTTCGGCTTATTCTAAACCAATTAGGGTCTTTAACCAATCTTGTGCATCCAATAAGTGATTTTGTGTCATTGATTGAACATTTAGGTCATTTTTCGTCTTCCTTCGGCTTATTCTAATCCAATTAGGGTTTTTAACCAATCTTGTGCATTCAATAAGTAATTTTGTGTCATTGGTTGAACATTTAGGTCATTTTCATCCTCCCTAGACTTATTCTAATCCTATTACGATTTTAAACCAATCTTGTGCATCCAATAAGTGTTTTTGTGTCATTCGTTTAACATTTAGGTCATTTTCGTCCTCCCTAGGCTTATTGTAATCCAATCAGGGTTTTTAACCAATCTTGTGCATCCAATAAGTGATTTTGTGTTATTGGTTGAACATTTAAGTCATTTTCGTCATCCTTCGGCTTATTCTAATCCAATTAGGGTTTTTAACCAATCTTGTGCATCCAATAATTGATTTTGTGCCATTGGTTGAATATTAAGGTCATTTTCGTCCTCCGTAGTCTTATTCTAATCCAATTAGGGTTATTAACCAATCTTGTGCATCCAATAAGTGATTTTGTTTTATTGGTTGAACATTTAGGTCATTTTCGTCATCCTTCAGCTTATTCTAATCCAATTAGGGTTTTTAATCAATCTTGTGCATCCAATAAGTGATTTTGTGTCATTGGTTGAACACTTAGGTCATTTTCGTCCTTTCTAGGCTTATTCTAATCCAATCAGGGTTTTTAACAAATCTTGTGCATCCAATAAGTGATTTTGTGTCATTGGTTGAACATTTAGGTCATTTTCATCCTCCCTAGACTTATTCTAATCCTATTACGATTTTAAACCAATCTTGTGCATCCAATAAGTGTTTTTGTGTCATTCGTTTAACATTTAGGTCATTTTCGTCCTCCCTAGGCTTATTGTAATCCAATCAGGGTTTTTAACCAATCTTGTGCATCCAATAATTGATTTTGTGCCATTGGTTGAATATTAAGGTCATTTTCGTCCTCCGTAGCCTTATTCTAATCCAATTAGGGTTATTAACCAATCTTGTGCATCCAATAAGTGATTTTGTTTTATTGGTTGAACATTTAGGTCATTTTCATCCTCCCTAGGCTTATTCTAATCCAATTAGGGTTTTTAACCAATCTTGTGCATCCAATAAGTTATATTGTGTCATTGGTTGAACACTTAGGTCATTTTCGTCCTTTCTAGGCTTATTCTAATCCAATCAGGGTTTTTAACATATCTTGTGCATCCAATAAGTGATTTTGTGTCATTGGTTGAACATTTAGGTCATTTTCGTCATCCTTCGGCTTATTCTAATCCAATTAGGGTTTTTAACCAATCTTGTGCATCCAATAATTGATTTTGTGTCATTGGTTGAACATTAAGGTTACTTTCGTCCTCCGTAGTCTTATTCTAATCCAATTAGGGTTTTTAACCAATCTTGTGCCTCCAATAAGTCATTTTGTGTCATTGGTTGAACATTTAGGTCATTTTCGTCCTCCCTAGGCTTATTCTAATCCAATTAGGGTTTTTAACCAATCTTGTGCATCCAATAAGTGATTTTGTGTCATTGGTTGAACATTTAGGTCACTTTCGTCCTCCTTAGGCTTATTCTAATCCAATTGGGGTTTTTAACCAATCTTGTGCATCTAATATGTTATTTTGTGTCATTGGTTGAACATTTAGGTCATTTTCAACCGACCTAGGCTTATTCTAATCCAATTAGAGTTTTTAACCAATCTTGTGCATCCAATAAGTGATTTTGTGTCATTGGTTGAACATTTAGGTCATTTTTGTCCTCCTTAGGCTTATTCTAATCCGATTAGGGTTTTTAACCAATCTTGTGCATCCAATAAGTGATTTTGTGTCATTGGTTGAACATTTAGGTCATTTTCGTCCTCCCTAGGCTTATTCTAATCCAATTAGGGTTTTTAACCAATCTTGTGCATCCAATAAGTGATTTTGTGTCATTGGTTGAACATTTAGGTCATTTTCGTCTTCCCTAGGCTTATTCTAATCCAATTAGGGTTTTTAACCAATCTTGTGCATCCAATAAGTGATTTTGTGTCATTGGTTGAACATTTAGGTCATTTTCGTCCTTCCTTGGCTTATTCAAATTCAATCAGGGTTTTTAACCAATCTTGTGCATCCAATAACTGATTTTGTGTCGTTGGTTGAACTTTTAGGTCATTTTCATCCTCCCTAGGCTTATTCTAATCCAATTAGGGTTTTTAACCAATCTTGTGGATCCAATAAGTGATTTTGTGTCATTGGTTGAACACTTAGGTCATTTTCGTCCTTTCTAGGCTTATTCTAATCCAATCAGGGTTTTTAACAAATCTTGTGCATCCAATAAGTGATTTTGTGTCATTGGTTGAACATTTACGTCATTTTCGTCATCCTTCGGCTTATTCTAATCCAATTAGGGTTTTTAACCAATCTTGTGCATCCAATATGTGATTTTCTGTCATTGGTTGAACATTTAGGTCATTTTCGTCCTCCCTAGGCTTATTCTAATCCAATTAGGGTATTTAACCAATCTTGTGCATCCAATATGTGATTTTGTGTCATTGATTGAACATTTAGGTAATATTTGTCATCCTTCGGCTTATTCTAATCCAATTAGGGTTTTTAACCAATCTTGTGCATCCAATAAGTGATTTTGTGTCGTTGGTTGAACATTTAGGTCATTTTCGTCCTCCCTAGGCTTATTCTAATCCAATTAGGGTTTTTAACCAATCTTGTGCATCCAATATGTGATTTTGTGTCATTGGTTGAACATTTAGGTAATTTTTGTCATCCTTCGGCTTATTCTAAACCAATTAGGGTCTTTAACCAATCTTGTGCATCCAATAAGTGATTTTGTGTCATTGATTGAACATTTAGGTCATTTTTCGTCTTCCTTCGGCTTATTCTAATCCAATTAGGGTTTTTAACCAATCTTGTGCATTCAATAAGTGATTTTGTGTCATTGGTTGAACATTTAGGTCATTTTCATCCTCCCTAGACTTATTCTAATCCTATTATGATTTTAAACCAATCTTGTGCATCCAATAAGTGTTTTTGTGTCATTCGTTTAACATTTAGCTCATTTTCGTCCTCCCTAGGCTTATTGTAATCCAATCAGGGTTTTTAACCAATCTTGTGCATCCAATAAGTGATTTTGTGTTATTGGTTGAACATTTAGGTCATTTTCGTCATCCTTCGGCTTATTCTAATCCAATTAGGGTTTTTAACCAATCTTGTGCATCCAATAATTGATTTTGTGCCATTGGTTGAATATTAAGGTCATTTTCGTCCTCCGTAGTCTTATTCTAATCCAATTAGGGTTATTAACCAATCTTGTGCATCCAATAAGTGATTTTGTTTTATTGGTTGAACATTTAGGTCATTTTCGTCATCCTTCAGCTTATTCTAATCCAATTAGGGTTTTTAACCAATCTTGTGCATCCAATAATTGATTTTGTGTCATTGGTTTAACATTAAGGTCATTTTCGTCCTCCGTAGTCTTATTCTAATCTAATTAGGGTTTTTAACCAATCTTGTGCCTCCAATAAGTCATTTTGTGTCATTGGTTGAACATTTAGGTCATTTTCGTCCTCCCTAGACTTATTCTAATCCAATTATGGTTTTTAACCAATCTTGTGCATCCAATAAGTGATTTTGTGTCATTGGTTGAACATTTAGGTCATTTTCGTCCCCCATAGGCTTATTCTAATCCAATTGGGGTTTTTAATCAATCTTGTGCATCCAATAAGTGAATTTGTGTCATTGGTTGAACATTTAGGTCATTTTCGTCTTCCCTAGGCTTATTCTAATCCAATTAGGGTTTTTAACCAATCTTGTGCATCCAATAAGTGATTTTGTGTCATTGGTTGAACATTTAGGTCATTTTCGTCCTTCCTTGGCTTATTCAAATTCAATCAGGGTTTTTAACCAATCTTGTGCATCCAATAACTGATTTTGTGTCGTTGGTTGAACTTTTAGGTCATTTTCATCCTCCCTAGGCTTATTCTAATCCAATTAGGGTTTTTAACCAATCTTGTGGATCCAATAAGTGATTTTGTGTCTTTGGTTGAACATTTAGGTCATTTTCGTCTTCCCTAGGCTTATTCTAATCCAATTAGGGTTTTTAACCAATCTTGTGCATCCAATAAGTGATTTTGTGTCATTGG
>JBBPBQ010000008.1:10488955-10520807 GCA_037974755.1 Cicer yamashitae | reverse complement strand
ACGAAAATGACCTAAATGTTCAACCAATGACACAAAATGACTTATTGGAGGCACAAGATTGGTTAAAAACCCTAATTAGATTAGAATAAGACTACGGAGGACGAAAATGACCTTAATGTTCAACCAATGACACAAAATTAATTATTGGATGCACAAGATTGGTTAAAAACCCTAATTGGATTAGAATAAGCCGAAGGATGACGAAAATGACCTAAATGTTCAACCAATAACACAAAATCACTTATTGGATGCACAAGATTGGTTAATAACCCTAAGTGGATTAGAAAAAGACTACGGAGGACGAAAATGTCCTTAATATTCAACCAATGGCAAAAAATCAATTATTGGATGCACAAGATTGGTTAAAAACCCTAATTGGATTAGAATAAGCCGAAGGATGACGAAAATGACCTAAATGTTCAACCAATAACACAAAATCACTTATTGGATGCACAAGATTGGTTAAAAACCCTGATTGGATTACAATAAGCCTAGGGAAGACGAAAATCACCTAAATGTTCAACGAATGACACAAAAACACTTATTGGATGCACAAGATTGGTTTAAAATCGTAAATGGATTAGAATAAGTCTAGGGAGGATGAGAATGACCTAAATGTTCAACCAATGAAACAAAATCACTTATTGGATGCACAAGATTGGTTAAAAACCCTAATTGGATTAGAATAAGCCGAAGGAAGACGAAAAATGACCTAAATGTTCAATCAATGACACAAAATCACTTATTGGATGCACAAGATAGATTAAAAACCCTAATTGGATTAGAATAAGCCTTGGGAGGATGAAAATGACCTAAATGTTCCACCAATGACAAAAATCACTTATTGGATGCACAAGATTTGTTAAAAACCCTAATAGGATTAGAATAAGCCTAGGGAGGATGAAAATGACCTAAAAGTTCAACCAATAAAACAAAACCACTTATTGGATGCACAAGATTGGTTAAAAACCGTAATTGGATTAGAATAAGCCTACGGAGGATGTAAATGACCTAAATGTTCAACCAATGACACAAAATCACTTATTGGATGCACAAGATTGGTTAAAAACCCTAATTGGATTAGAATAAGCCGAACGTAACGTAAATTGACCTAAATGTTCAACCAATAACACAAAATCTTTTATTGGATGCCAAAGATTGATTAAAAACCCTAATTGGATAAGAATAAGCCTAGGGAGTACGAAAATGACCTAAATGTTCAACCAATGACACAAAATGACTTATTGGAGGCACAAGATTGGTTAAAAACCCTAATTAGATTAGAATAAGCCTAGGGAGGATGAAAATGACCTAAATGTTCAACCAATGACACAAAATGACACAAAATCACATATTGGATGCACAAGATTGGTTAAAAACCCTAATTGGATTAGAATAAGCATAGGGAGGACGAAAATGACCTAAATGTTCAACCGATGACACAAAATGACACAAAATCACATATTGGATTCACAAGATTGGTTAAAAACCCTAATTGGATTAGAATAAGCCTAGCGAGGACGAAAATGACCTAAATGTTCAACCAATGACACAAAATAACATATTGGATGCACAAGATTGGTTAAAAACCCTAATTGGATTAGAATAAGCCTAGGGAGGACAAAAATGACCTAAATGTTCAACCAATGACACAAAATCACATATTGGATGCACAAGATTGGTTAAAAACCCTAATTGGATTAGAATAAGCGTAGGGAGGACGAAAATCACCTAAATGTTCAACCACTGACACAAAATACCACAAAATCACATATTGGATGCACAAGATTGGTTAAAAACCCTAATTGGATTAGAATAAGCGTAGCGAGGACGAAAATGACCTAATTGGATTACCAATGACACAAAATCACTTATTATATGGACAAGATTTGTTAAAAACCCTAATTGGATTAGAATAAGCCTAGGGAGGATGAAAATGACCTAAATGTTCAACCAATGACACAAAATGACACAAAATCACATATTGGATGCACAAGATTGGTTAAAAACCCTAATTGGATTAGAATAAGTCGAAGGATGACGAAAATGACCTAAATGTTCAACCAATGACACAAAATCACTTTTTGGATGCACAAGATTGGTTAAAAACCCTAATTGGATAAGAATAGGCCAAGGGAGGATGAAAATGACCTAAATGTTCAATCAATGACACAAAATCACTTATTGGATGCACAAGATTGGTTAAAAACCCTAATTGGATTACAATAAGTCGAAAGATGACGAAAAATGACCTAAATGTTCAACCAATGACACAAAATCACTTATTAAATGCACAAGATTAGTTAAAAACCCTAATTGGATTAGAATAAGTCGAAGGATGACAAAAATGACCTAAATGTTCAACCAATGACACAAAATCACATATTGGATGCACAAGATTGGTTAAAAACCCTAATTGGATTAGAATAAGCCTAGGGAGCACGAAAATGACCTAAATATTCAACCAATGACACAAAATCACTTATTGGATTAACAAGATTGGTTAACAACCCTAATTGGATTAGAATAAGCCTAAGGAGGACGATAATGACCTAAATGTTCAACCAATGACACAAAATTACTTATTGGATGCACAAGATTGGTTTAAAACGCTAATTTGATTAGAATAAGTCGAAGGATGACGAAAAATACCTAAATGTTCAACCAATGACACAAAATCACATATTGGATTCATAAGATTGATTAAAAACCCTAATTGGATTAGAATAAGCCTAGGGACGACGAAAATAACCTAAATGTTCAACCAATGACACAAACGCACTTTTTGGTTGCACAAGATTGGTTAAAAACCCTAATTGGATGAGAATAACCCAAGGGGGGACAAAAATGACCTAAATGTTCATCCAATAACACAAAATCACTTATTGGATGCACAAGATTGGCTAAAAACCCTAATTGGATTAGAATAAGTGGAACGTTGACGAAAATTACCTAAATGTTCAACCAATGACACAAACGTACTTTTCGGATGCACAAGATTGGTTAAAAACCCTAATTGGATTAGAGTAACCCAAGGGAGGACGAAAATAACCTAAATGTTCAACCAATGATACAAAATTACATATTGGATGCACAAGAATTGTTAAAAACCCTAATTGGATTAGAATAAGCCTAGGGAGGACGAAAATGACCTAAATGTTCAACCAATGACACAAAATCACATATTGGATGCACAAGATTGGTTAAAAACCCTAATTGGATTAGAATAAGCCTAGGGAGAACGAAAATGAACAAAATGTTCAACCAATGACACAAAATGACACAAAATCACATATTGGATGCACAAGATTGGTTAAAAACCCTAATTGGATTAGAATAAGCCTAGGGAGGACGAAAATGACCTAAATGTTCAACCAATGACACAAAATCACATATTGGATGCACAAGATTGGTTAAAATCCCTAATTGGATTAGAACAAGCCTAGGGAGGACGAAAAATGACCTAAATGTTCAACCAATGATACAAAATGACACAAAATCACATATTGGATGCACAAGATTTGTTAAAAACCCTAATTGGATAAGAATAACCCAAGAGAGGACGAAAATGACCTAAATGTTCAACCAATGACATAAAATCACATATTGGATGCACAAGATTGGTTAAAAACCCTAATTGGATTAGATTAAGCCTAGGGAGGACGAAAATGAGCTAAATGTTCAACCAATGACACAAAATGACACAAAATCACATATTGGATGCACAAGATTGGTTAAAAACCCTAATTGGATTAGAATAAGCCTAGGGAGGACGAAAATGACCTAAATGTTCAACCAATGACACAAAATCACATATTGGATGCACAAGATTGGTTAAAAACACTAATTGGATTAGAATAACCCTAGGGAGGACGAAAATGACCTAAATGTTCAACCAATGACACAAAATCACATATTGGATGCACAAGATTGGTTAAAAACCCTAATTGGATTAGAATAAGCCTAGGGAGGATGAAAATGACCTAAATGTTCAACCAATGACACAAAATCACATATAGGATGCACAAGATTGGTTAAAAACCCTAATTGGATTAGAATAAGCCTAGGGAGGACGAAAATGACCTAAATGTTCAACCAATGACACAAAATGACACAAAATCACATATTGGATGCACAAGATTGGTTAAAAATCCTAATTGGATTAGAATAAGCCTAGGGAGGACAAAAATGACCTAAATGTTCAACCAATGACACAAAATGACACATAATCACATATTCGATGCACAAGATTGGTTAAAAACGCTAATTGGATTAGAATAAGCCTAGGGAGGACGAAAATGACCTAAATGTTAAACCAATGACACAAAATGACACAAAATCACATATTGGATGCACAAGATAGGTTAAAAACCCTAATTGGATTAGAATAAGCCTAGGGAGGACGAAAATGACCTAAATGTTCAACCAATGACACAAAATGACACAAAATCACATATTGGATGCACAAGATTGGTTAAAAACCCTAATTGGATTAGAATAAGCCTAGGGAGGACGAAAATGACCTAAATGTTCAACCAATGACCCAAAATGACACAAAATCACACATTGGATGCACTAGATTGGTTAAGAACCTTAATTGGATAAGAATAAGCCAAGGGAGGACGAAAATGACCTAAATGTTCAACCAATGACACAAAATGACACAAAATCACATATTGGATGCACAAGATTGGTTAAAAACCCTAATTGGATTAGAATAAGCCTAGGGAGGACGAAAATGACCTAAATGTTCAACCAATGACACGAAATGACACAAAATCACATATTGGATGCACAAGATTGGTTAAAAACCCTAATTGGATTAGAATAAGCATAGGGAGGACGAAAATGACCTAAATGTTCAACCAATGACACAAAATGACACAAAATCACATATTGGATGCACAAGATTGGTTAAAAACCCTAATTGGATTAGAATAACCATAGGGAGGACGAAAATGACCTAAATGTTCAACCAATGACACAAAATGACACAAAATCACATATTGGATGCACAAGATTGGTTAAAAACCCTAATTGGATTAGAATAAGCCTAGGGAGGACGAAAATGACCTAAATGTTCAACCAATGACACAAAATGACACAAAATCACATATTGGATGCACAAGATTGGTTAAAAACCCTAATTGGATTAGAATAAGCCTAGGGAGGACGAAAATGACCTAAATGTTCAACCAATGACACAAAATGACACAAAATTATATATTGCATGCACAAGATTGGTTAAAAACCCTAATTGGATTAGAATAGGCCTAGGGAAAACGAAAATGACCTAAATGTTATACCAATGACACAAAATGACACAAAATCACATATTGGATGCACATGATCGGTTAAAAACCCTAATTGGATTAGAATAAGCCTAGGGAGGACCAAAATGACCTAAATGTTCAACCAATGACACAAAATGACACAAAATCACATATTGGATGCACAAGATTGGTTAAAAACCCTAATTGGATTAGAATAAGCCTAGGGAGGACGAAAATGACCTAAATGTTCAACCAATGACACAATATCACATATTGGATGCACAAGATTGGTTAAAAACCCTAATTGGATTAGAATAAGCCTAGGGAGGACGAAAATGACCTAAATGTTCAACCAATGACACAAAATGACATAAAATCACATATTGGATGCACAAGATTGGTTAAAAACCCTAATTGGATTAGAATAAGCCTAAGGAGGACGAAAATCACCTAAATGTTCAACCAATGACACAAAATGACACAAAATCACATATTGGATGCACGAGATTGGTTAAAAACCCTAATTGGATTAGAATAAGCCTAGCAAGGACGAAAATGACCTAATTGGATTACCAATGACACAAAATGACTTACTATATGCACAAGATTGGTTAAAAACCCTAATTGGATTAGAATAAGCCTATGGAGGACGAAAATGAACTAAGTGTTCAACCAATGACACAAAATCATATATTGGATGCACAAGATTGGTTAAAAACCCTAATTGGATTAGAATAAGCCAAGGGAGGACGAAAATGACCTAAATGTTAAACCAATGACACAAAATGACACAAAATCACTTATTGGATGCACAAGATAGGTTAAAAACCCTAATTGGATTAGAATAAGCCTAGCGAGGACGAAAATGACCTAATTGGATTACCAATGACACAAAATCACATATTGGATGCACAAGATTGGTTAAAAACCCTAATTGGACTAGAATAAGCCCAAGGAGGACGAAAATGACCTAAATGTTCAACCAATGACACAAAATGACACAAAATCACATATTGGATGCACAAGATTGGTTAAAAACCCTAATTGGATTAGAATAAGCCTAGGGAGGACGAAAATGACCTAAATGTTCAACCAATGACACAAAATAACATATTGGATGCACAAGATTGGTTAAAAACGCTAATTGGATTAGAATAAGCCTAGGGAGGACGAAAATGACCTAATTGGATTATCAATGACACAAAATCACTTATTATATGCACAAGATTGGTTAAAAACCCTAATTGGATTAGAATAAGCCTAGGGAGGATGAAAATGACCTAAATGTTCAACCAATGACACAAAATGACACAAAATCACATATTGGATGCACAAGATTGGTTAAAAACCCTAATTGGATTAGAATAAGCTAAGGGAGGACGAAAATGACCTAAATGTTCAACCGATGACACAAAATGACACAAAATCACATATTGGATTCACAAGATTGGTTAAAAACCCTAATTGGATTAGAATAAGCCTAGGGAAGACGAAAATGACCTAAATGTTCAACCAATGACACAAAATAACATATTGGATGCACAAGATTGGTTAAAAACCCTAATTGGATTAAAATAAGCCTAGGGAGGACAAAAATGACCTAAATGTTCAACCAATGACACAAAATCACATATTGGATGCACAAGATTGGTTAAAAACCCTAATTGGATTAGAATAAGCGTAGGGAGGACGAAAATCACCTAAATGTTCAACCACTGACACAAAATGACACAAAATCACATATTGGATGCACAAGATTGGTTAAAAACCCTAATTGGATAAGAATAAGCCTAGCGAGGACGAAAATGACCTAATTGGATTACCAATGACACAAAATCACTTATTATATGGACAAGATTTGTTAAAAACCCTAATTGGATTAGAATAAGCCTAGGGAGGATGAAAATGACCTAAATGTTCAACCAATGACACAAAATGACACAAAATCACATATTGGATGCACAAGATTGGTTAAAAACCCTAATTGGATTAAAATAAGCATAGGGAGGACGAAAATGACCTAAATGTTCAACCAATGACGCAAAATGACACAAAATCACATATTGGATGCACAAGATTGGTTAAAAACCCTAATTGGATTAGAATAAGCCTAGCGAGGACGAAAATGACCTAATTGGATTACCAATGACACAAAATGACTTACTATATGCACAAGATTGGTTAAAAACCCTAATTGGATTAGAATAAGCCTAGGGAGGATGAAAATGACCTAAATGTTCAACCAATGACACAAAATCACATATAGGATGCACAAGATTGGTTAAAAACCCTAATTGGATTAGAATAAGCCTAGGGAGGACGAAAATGACCTAAATGTTCAACCAATGACACAAAATCACATATTAGATGCACAAGATTGGTTAAAAACCCTAATTGGATTAGAATAAGCCTAGGGAGGACAAAAATGACCTAAATGTTCAACCAATGACACAAAATCACATATTGGATGCACAAGATTGGTTAAAAACCCTAATTGGATTAGAATAAGCCTAGGGAGGACAAAAGTGACCTAAATGTTCAACCAATAACACAAAATCACATATTGGATGCACAAGATTGGTTAAAAACCCTAATTGGATTAGAATAAGCCTAGGGAGGATGAAAATGACCTAAATGTTCAACCAATGACACAAAATCACAAATAGGATGCACATGATTGGTTAAAAACCCTAATTGGATTAGAATAAGCCTAGGGAGGACGAAAATGACCTAAATGTTCAACCAATGACACAATATCACATATTGGATGCACAAGATTGGTTAAAAACCCTAATTGGATTAGAATAAGCCTAGAGAGGACGAAAATGACCTAAATGTTCAACCAATGACACAAAATGACATAAAATCACATATTGGATGCACAAGATTGGTTAAAAACCCTAATTGGATTAGAATAAGCCTAAGGAGGACGAAAATCACCTAAATGTTCAACCAATGACACAAAATGACACAAAATCACATATTGGATGCACAAGATTGGTTAAAAACCCTAATTGGATTAGAATAAGCCTAGCGAGGACGAAAATGACCTAATTGGATTACCAATGACACAAAATGACTTACTATATGCACAAGATTGGTTAAAAACCCTAATTGGATTAGAATAAGCCTATGGAGGACGAAAATGAACTAAGTGTTCAACCAATGACACAAAATCACATATTGGATGCACAAGATTGGTTAAAAACCCTAATTGGATTAGAATAAGCCAAGGGAGGACGAAAATGACCTAAATGTTCAACCAATGACACAAAATGACACAAAATCACATATTGGATGCACAAGATTGGTTAAAAACCCTAATTGGATTAGAATAAGCCTAGGGAGGACGAAAATGACCTAAATGTTCAACCAATGACACAAAATCACATATTGGATGCACAAGATTGGTTAAAAACCCTAATTGGATTAGAATAAGAATAGGGAGAACGAAAATGACCTAAATGTTCAACCAATGACACAAAATCACATATTGGATGCACAAGATTGGTTAAAAACCTTTATTTGATTAGAATAAGCCTAGGGAGTACGAAAATGACCTAAATGTTCAACCAATGACACAAAATCACATGTTGGATGCACAAGATTGGTTAAAAACCCTAATTTGATTAGAATAAGCCTATGGAGGACGAAAATGACCTAAATGATCAACCAATGACACAAAATCACATATTGGATGCACAAGATTGGTTAAAAACCCTAATTGGATTAGAATAAGCCTAGGGAAGACGAAAATGACCTAAATGTTCAACCAATGACACAAAATCACATATTGGATGCACAAGATTGGTTAAAAACTCTAGTTGGATTAGAATAAGCATAGGGAGGACGAAAATGACCTAAATGTTCAACTAATGACACAAAATCACATATTGGATGCACAAGATTGGTTAAATAGCCTAATTGGATTAGAATAAGCCTAGGGAGGACGAAAATGACCTAAATGTTCAACCAATGACACAAAATGACACAAAATCACATATTGGATGCACAAGATTGGTTAAAAACCCTAATTGGATTAGAATAAGCCTAGGGAGGACGAAAATGACCTAAATGTTCAACCAATGACACAAAATCACATATTGGATGCACAAGATTGGTTAAAAACCCTGATTAGATTAGAATAAGCCTAGGGAGGACGAAAATAACCTAAATGTTCAACCAATGACACAAAATGACACAAAATCACATATTGGATGCACAAGATTGGTTAAAAACCCTAATTGGATTAGAATAAGCCTAGGGAGGACGAAAATAAACTAAATCTTCAACCATGGACACAAAATGACAAAAAATCACATATTGGATGCACAAGATTGGTTAAAAACCCTAATTGGATTAGAATAAGCCTAGGGAGGACGAAAATAACCTAAATGTTCAACCAATGACACAAAATGACACAAAATCACATATTGGATGCACAAGATTGGTTAAAAACCCTAATTGGATTAGAATAAGCCTAGGGAGGACGAAAATGACCTAAATGTTCAACCAATGACACAAAATCACATATTGGATTCACAAGTTTGGTTAAAAACCCTAATTGGATTAGAATAAGCCTAGGGAGGACTAAAATGACCTAAATGTTCAACCAATGACACAAAATCACATATTGGATGCACAAGATTGGTTAAAAACCTTAATTGGATTAGAATAAGACTAGGGAGGACAAAAATGACCTAAATGTTCAACCAATGACACAAAATCACATATTGGATGCACAAGATTGGTTAAAAACCCTAATTGGATTAGAATAAGCCTAGGGAGGACGAAAATAACCTAAATGTTCAACCAATGACACAAAATGACACAAAATCACATATTGGATGCACAAGATTGGTTAAAAATCCTAATTGGATTAGAATAAGCCTAGGGAGGACGAAAATGACCTAAATGTTCAACCAATGACACAAAATGACACAAAATCACATAATGGATGCACAAGATTGGTTAAAAACCCTAATTGGATTAGAATAAGCCTAGGGAGGACGAAAATGACCTAAATGTTCAACCAATGACACAAAATGACATAAAATCACATATTGGATGCACAAGATTGGTTAAAAACCCTAATTGGATTAGAATAAGCCTAAGGAGGACGAAAATCACCTAAATGTTCAACCAATGACACAAAATGACACAAAATCACATATTGGATGCACAAGATTGGTTAAAAACCCTAATTGGATTAGAATAAGCCTAGCGAGGACGAAAATGACCTAATTGGATTACCAATGACACAAAATCACTTATTATATGCACAAGATTGGTTAAAAACCCTAATTGGAATAGAATAAGCCTAGGGAGGACGAAAATGAACTAAATGTTCAACCAATGACACAAAATCACATATTGGATGCACAAGATTGGTTAAAAACCCTAATTGGATTAGAATATGCCTAGGGAGGACAAAAATGACCTAAATGTTTAACCAATGACACAAAATCACATATTGGATGCACAAGATTGGTTAAAAACCCTAATTGGATTAGAATAAGCCTAGGGAGGACGAAAATGACCTAAATGTTCAACCAATGACACAATATCACATATTGGATGCGCAAGATTGGTTAAAAACCCTAATTGGATTTGAATAAGCCTAGGGAGGACGAAAATGAACTAAATGTTCAACCAATGACACAAAATCACATATTGGATGGACAAGATTGGTTAAAAACCCTAATTGGACTAGAATAAGCCCAAGGAGGACGAAAATGACCTAAATGTTCAACCAATGACACAAAATGACACAAAATCACATATTGGATGCACAAGATTGGTTAAAAACCCTAATTGGATTAGAATAAGCCTAGGGAGGACGAAAATGACCTAAATGTTCAACCAATGACACAAAATGACACAAAATCACATATTGGATGCACAAGATTGGTTAAAAACCCTAATTGGCGTAGAATAAGCCTAGGGAGGACAAAAATGACCTAAATGTTCAACCAATGACACAAAATCACATATTGGATGCACAAGATTGGTTACAAATCATAATTGGATTAAAATAACCCTAGGGAGGACGAAAATGACCTAAATGTTCAACCAATGACACAAAATCACATATTGGATGCACAGGATTGGTGAAAAACCCTAATTGGATTAGAATAAGCCTGGTGAGGACGAAAATGACCTAAATGTTCAACCAATGACACAAACTAACACAAAATCACATATCGGAAGCACAAGATTGGTTTAAAACCCTAATTGGATTAGAATAAGCCTAGGGGGAACGAAAATGACCTAAATGTTCAACCAATGACACAAAATCAGATACTGGATGCACAAGATTGGTTAAAAACCCTAATTGGATTAGAATAAGCCTAGGGAGGATGAAAATGACCTAAATGTTCAACCAATGACACAAAATGACACAAAATCACATATTGGATGCACAAGATTGGTTAAAAACCCTAATTGGATTAGAATAAGCCTAGGGAGGACGAAAATGACCTAAATGTTCAACCAATGACACAAAATGACACAAAATCACATATTGGATGCACAAGATTGGTTAAAAACCCTAATTGGATTAGAATAAGCCTAGGAGGACGAAAATGAACTAAAAGTTTAGCCAATGACACAAAATGACACAAAATCACATATTGGATGCACAAGATTGGTTAAAAACCCTAATTGGATTAGAATAAGCCTAGGGAGGACGAAAATGACCTAAATGTTCAACCAATGACACAAAATCACATATTGGATGCACAAGATTGGTTAAAAACCCTAATTGGATTAGAATAAGGCAAGGGAGGACGAAAATGACCTAAATGTTCAACAAATGACACAAAATCACATATTGGATCCACAACATTGGTTAAAAACCCTAATTGGATTAGAATAAGCCTTAGGAGGACGAAAATGATCTATATGTTCAACCAACGACACAAAATGACACAAAATCACATATTGGATGCACAAGATTGGTTAAAAACCCTAATTGGATTAGAATAAGCCTAGGGAGGACGAAAATGACCTAAATGTTCAACAAATGACACAAAGTGACACAAAATCACATATTGGATGCACAAGATTGGTTAAAAACCCTAATTGGATTAGAATAAGCCTAGGGAGGACAAAAATGACCTAAATGTTCAACCAATGACA
The DNA here is from genome assembly GCA_037974755.1 of Cicer yamashitae. Taxonomy (NCBI): domain Eukaryota; kingdom Viridiplantae; phylum Streptophyta; class Magnoliopsida; order Fabales; family Fabaceae; genus Cicer; species Cicer yamashitae. The sequence continues at coordinate 10,508,394 of JBBPBQ010000008.1, read as the reverse complement.
CAAAATCACATATTGGATGCACAAGATTGGTTAAAAACCCTAATTGGATTAGAATAAGCCTAGGGAGGACGAAAATGACCTAAATGTTCAACCAATGACACAAAATAACATATTGGATGCACAAGATTGGTTAAAAACGCTAATTGGATTAGAATAAGCCTAGGGAGGACAAAAATGACCTAAATGTTCAACCAATGACACAAAATCACATATTGGATGCACAAGATTGGTTAAAAACCCTAATTGGATTAGAATAAGCGTAGGGAGGACGAAAATCACCTAAATGTTCAACCACTGACACAAAATGACACAAAATCACATATTGGATGCACAAGATTGGTTAAAAACCCTAATTGGATTAGAATAAGCCTAGCGAGGACGAAAATGACCTAATTGGATTACCAATGACACAAAATCACTTATTATATGGACAAGATTTGTTAAAAACCCTAATTGGATTAGAATAAGCCTAGGGAGGATGAAAATGACCTAAATGTTCAACCAATGACACAAAATGACACAAAATCACATATTGGATGCACAAGATTGGTTAAAAACCCTAATTGGATTAGAATAAGCATAGGGAGGACGAAAATGACCTAAATGTTCAACCAATGACGCAAAATGACAAAAAATCACATATTGGATGCACAAGATTGGTTAAAAACCCTAATTGGATTAGAATAAGCCTAGCGAGGACGAAAATGACCTAATTGGATTACCAATGACACAAAATGACTTACTATATGCACAAGATTGGTTAAAAACCCTAATTGGATTAGAATAAGCCTATGGAGGACGAAAATGAACTAAGTGTTCAACCAATGACACAAAATCACATATTGGATGCACAAGATTGGTTAAAAACCCTAATTGGATTAGAATAAGCCAAGGGAGGACGAAAATGACCTAAATGTTCAACCAATGACACAAAATGACACAAAATCACATATTGGATGCACAAGATTGGTTAAAAACCCTAATTGGATTAGAATAAGCCTAGCGAGGACGAAAATGACCTAAATGTTCAACCAATGACACAAAAACACATATTGGATGCACAAGATTGGTTAAAAACCCTAATTGGATTAGAATAAGCCTAGGGAGGACAAAAATGACCTAAATGTTCAACCAATGACACAAAATCACATATTGGATGCACAAGATTGGTTAAAAACCCTAATTGGATTAGAATAAGCCTAGGGAGGACAAAAGTGACCTAAATGTTCAACCAATAACACAAAATCACATATTGGATGCACAAGATTGGTTAAAAACCCTAATTGGATTAGAATAAGCCTAGGGAGGATGAAAATGACCTAAATGTTCAACCAATGACACAAAATCACAAATAGGATGCACATGATTGGTTAAAAACCCTAATTGGATTAGAATAAGCCTAGGGAGGACGAAAATGACCTAAATGTTCAACCAATGACACAATATCACATATTGGATGCACAAGATTGGTTAAAAACCCTAATTGGATTAGAATAAGCCTAGAGAGGACGAAAATGACCTAAATGTTCAACCAATGACACAAAATGACATAAAATCACATATTGGATGCACAAGATTGGTTAAAAACCCTAATTGGATTAGAATAAGCCTAAGGAGGACGAAAATCACCTAAATGTTCAACCAATGACACAAAATGACACAAAATCACATATTGGATGCACAAGATTGGTTAAAAACCCTAATTGGATTAGAATAAGCCTAGCGAGGACGAAAATGACCTAATTGGATTACCAATGACACAAAATGACTTACTATATGCACAAGATTGGTTAAAAACCCTAATTGGATTAGAATAAGCCTAGGGAGGATGAAAATGACCTAAATGTTCAACCAATGACACAAAATCACATATAGGATGCACAAGATTGGTTAAAAACCCTAATTGGATTAGAATAAGCCTAGGGAGGACGAAAATGACCTAAATGTTCAACCAATGACACAAAATGACATAAAATCACATATTGGATGCACAAGATTGGTTAAAAACCCTAATTGGATTAGAATAAGCCTAGTGAGGACGAAAATGACCTAATTGGATTACCAATGACACAAAATGACTTACTATATGCACAAGATTGGTTAAAAACCCTAATTGGATTAGAATAAGCCTATGGAGGACGAAAATGAACTAAGTGTTCAACCAATGACACAAAATCACATATTGGATGCACAAGATTGGTTAAAAACCCTAATTGGATTAGAATAAGCCAAGGGAGGACGAAAATGACCTAAATGTTAAACCAATGACACAAAATGACACAAAATCACTTATTGAATGCACAAGATAGGTTAAAAACCCTAATTGGATTAGAATAAGCCTAGCGAGGACGAAAATGACCTAATTGGATTACCAATGACACAAAGTCACATATTGGATGCACAAGATTGGTTAAAAACCCTAATTGGACTAGAATAAGCCCAAGGAGGACGAAAATGACCTAAATGTTCAACCAATGACACAAAATGACACAAAATCACATATTGGATGCACAAGATTGGTTAAAAACCCTAATTGGATTAGAATAAGCCTAGGGAGGACGAAAATGACCTAAATGTTCAACCAATGACACAAAATAACATATTGGATGCACAAGATTGGTTAAAAACGCTAATTGGATTAGAATAAGCCTAGGGAGGACGAAAATGACCTAATTGGATTATCAATGACACAAAATCACTTATTATATGCACAAGATTGGTTAAAAACCCTAATTGGATTAGAATAAGCCTAGGGAGGATGAAAATGACCTAAATGTTCAACCAATGACACAAAATGACACAAAATCACATATTGGATGCACAAGATTGGTTAAAAACCCTAATTGGATTAGAATAAGCTAAGGGAGGACGAAAATGACCTAAATGTTCAACCGATGACACAAAATGACACAAAATCACATATTGGATTCACAAGATTGGTTAAAAACCCTAATTGGATTAGAATAAGCCTAGGGAAGACGAAAATGACCTAAATGTTCAACCAATGACACAAAATAACATATTGGATGCACAAGATTGGTTAAAAACCCTAATTGGATTAGAATAAGCCTAGGGAGGATGAAAATGACCTAAATGTTCAACCAATGACACAAAATGACACAAAATCACATATTGGATGCACAAGATTGGTTAAAAACCCTAATTGGATTAGAATAAGCCTAGGGAGGACGAAAATGACCTAAATGTTCAACCAATGACACAAAATCACATATTGGATGCACAAGATTGGTTAAAAACACTAATTGGATTAGAATAACCCTAGGGAGGACGAAAATGACCTAAATGTTCAACCAATGACACAAAATCACATATTGGATGCACAAGATTGGTTAAAAACCCTAATTGGATTAGAATAAGCCTAGGGAGGACAAAAATGACCTAAATGTTCAACCAATGACACAAAATCACATATTGGATGCACAAGATTGGTTAAAAACCCTAATTGGATTAGAATAAGCCTAGGGAGGACGAAAATAATCTAAATGTTCAACCAATGACACAAAATGACACAAAATCACATATTGGATGCACAAGATTGGTTAAAAACCCTAATTGGATTAGAATAAGCCTAGGGAGGACGAAAATGACCTAAATGTTCAACCAATGACACAAAATCACATATTGGATGCACAAGATTGGTTAAAAATCTAATTGGATTAGAATAAGCCTAGGGAGGACCAAAATGACCTAAATGTTCAACCAATGACACAAAATGCACAAAATCACATATTGGATGCACAAGATTGGTTAAAAACCCTAATTGGATTAGAATAAGCCTAGGGAGGACGAAAATGATCTAAATGTTCAAGCAATGAGACAAAATCACATATTGGATGCACAAGATTGGTTAAAAACCCTAATTGGATTAGAATAAGCCTAGGGAGGACGAAAATGACCTAAATGTTCAACCAATGACACAAAATCACATATTGGATGCACAAGATTGGTTAAAAACCCTAATTGGATTAGAATAAGCCTAGGGAGGACGAAAATGACCTAAATGTTCAACCAATGACACAAAATCACATATTGGATGCACAAGATTGGTTAAAAACTCTAATTGGATTAGAATAAGCCTAGGGAGGACGAAAATGACCGATATGTTCAACCAATGACACAAAATGACACAAAATCACATATTGGATGCACAAGATTGGTTAAAAACCCTAATTGGATTAGAATAAGCCTAGGGAGGATGAAAATGACCTAAATGTTCAACCAATGACACAAAATGACACAAAATCACATATTGGATGCACAAGATTGGTTAAAAACCCTAATTGGATTGGAATAAGCCTAGGGAGGACGAAAATGACCTAAATGTTCAACCAATGACACAAAATGACACAAAATCACATTTTGGATGCACAAGATTGGTTAAAATCACATATTGGATGCACAAGATTGGTTAAAAACCCTAATTGGATTAGAATAAGCCCAAGGAGGACGAAAATGACCTAAATGTTCAACCAATGACACAAAATGACACAAAATCACATATTGGATGCACAAGATTGGTTAAAAACCCTAATTGGATTAGAATAAGCCTAGGGAGGACGAAAATGACCTAAATGTTCAACCAATGACACAAAATAACATATTGGATGCACAAGATTGGTTAAAAACGCTAATTGGATTAGAATAAGCCTAGGGAGGACAAAAATGACCTAAATGTTCAACCAATGACACAAAATCACATATTGGATGCACAAGATTGGTTAAAAACCCTAATTGGATTAGAATAAGCGTAGGGAGGACGAAAATCACCTAAATGTTCAACCACTGACACAAAATGACACAAAATCACATATTGGATGCACAAGATTGGTTAAAAACCCTAATTGGATTAGAATAAGCGTAGCGAGGACGAAAATGACCTAATTGGATTACCAATGACACAAAATCACTTATTATATGGACAAGATTTGTTAAAAACCCTAATTGGATTAGAATAAGCCTAGGGAGGATGAAAATGACCTAAATGTTCAACCAATGACACAATATCACATATTGGATGCACAAGATTGGTTAAAAACCCTAATTGGATTAGAATAAGCCTAGGGAGGACGAAAATGACCTAAATGTTCAACCAATGACACAAAATGACATAAAATCACATATTGGATGCACAAGATTGGTTAAAAACCCTAATTGGATTAGAATAAGCCTAAGGAGGACGAAAATCACCTAAATGTTCAACCAATGACACAAAATGACACAAAATCACATATTGGATGCACGAGATTGGTTAAAAACCCTAATTGGATTAGAATAAGCCTAGCAAGGACAAAAATGACCTAATTGGATTACCAATGACACAAAATGACTTACTATATGCACAAGATTGGTTAAAAACCCTAATTGGATTAGAATAAGCCTATGGAGGACGAAAATGAACTAAGTGTTCAACCAATGACACAAAATCATATATTGGATGCACAAGATTGGTTAAAAACCCTAATTGGATTAGAATAAGCCAAGGGAGGACGAAAATGACCTAAATGTTAAACCAATGACACAAAATGACACAAAATCACTTATTGGATGCACAAGATAGGTTAAAAACCCTAATTGGATTAGAATAAGCCTAGCGAGGACGAAAATGACCTAATTGGATTACCAATGACACAAAATCACATATTGGATGCACAAGATTGGTTAAAAACCCTAATTGGACTAGAATAAGCCCAAGGAGGACGAAAATGACCTAAATGTTCAACCAATGACACAAAATGACACAAAATCACATATTGGATGCACAAGATTGGTTAAAAACCCTAATTGGATTAGAATAAGCATAGGGAGGACGAAAATGACCTAAATGTTCAACCGATGACACAAAATGACACAAAATCACATATTGGATTCACAAGATTGTTTAAAAACCCTAATTGGATTAGAATAAGCCTAGGGAGGATGAAAATGACCTAAAAGTTCAACCAATAAAACAAAACCACTTATTGGATGCACAAGATTGGTTAAAAACCGTAATTGGATTAGAATAAGCCTACGGAGGATGTAAATGACCTAAATGTTCAACCAATGACACAAAATCACTTATTGGATGCACAAGATTGGTTAAAAACCCTAATTGGATTAGAATAAGCCGAACGTAACGTAAATTGATCTAAATGTTCAACCAATAACACAAAATCTTTTATTGGATGCCCAAGATTGATTAAAAACCCTAATTGGATAAGAATAAGCCTAGGGAGTACGAAAATGACCTAAATGTTCAACCAATGACACAAAATGACTTATTGGAGGCACAAGATTGGTTAAAAACCCTAATTAGATTAGAATAAGCCTAGGGAGGATGAAAATGACCTAAATGTTCAACCAATGACACAAAATGACACAAAATCACATATTGGATGCACAAGATTGGTTAAAAACCCTAATTGGATTAGAATAAGCATAGGGAGGACGAAAATGACCTAAATGTTCAACCGATGACACAAAATGACACAAAATCACATATTGGATTCACAAGATTGTTTAAAAACCCTAATTGGATTAGAATAAGCCTAGGGAGGACGAAAATGACCTAAATATTCAACCAATGACACAAAATAACATATTGGATGCACAAGATTGGTTAAAAACCCTAATTGGATTAGAATAAGCCTAGGGAGGACGAAAATGACCTAAATCTGCAACCAATGACATAAAATCACATATTGGATGCACAAGATTGGTTAAAAACCCGAATTGGATTAGAATAAGCCTAGGGAGGACGAAAATGACCTAAATGTTCAACCAATGACACAAAATGACAGAAAATCACATATTGGATGCACAAGATTGGTTAAAAACCCTAATTGGATTAGAATAAGCATAGGGAGGACGAAAATGACCTAAATGTTCAACCAATGACACAAAATCACATATTGGATGCACAAGATTGGTTAAAAACCCTAATTGGATTAGAATAAGCCTAGGGAGGACAAAAATGACCTAAATGTTCAACCAATGACACAAAATCACATATTGGATGCACAAGATTGGTTAAAAACCCTAATTGGATTAGAATAAGCCTAGGGAGGACAAAAGTGACCTAAATGTTCAACCAATAACACAAAATCACATATTGGATGCACAAGATTGGTTAAAAACCCTAATTGGATTAGAATAAGCCTAGGGAGGATGAAAATGACCTAAATGTTCAACCAATGACACAAAATCACAAATAGGATGCACATGATTGGTTAAAAACCCTAATTGGATTAGAATAAGCCTAGGGAGGACGAAAATGACCTAAATGTTCAACCAATGACACAATATCACATATTGGATGCACAAGATTGGTTAAAAACCCTAATTGGATTAGAATAAGCCTAGAGAGGACGAAAATGACCTAAATGTTCAACCAATGACACAAAATGACATAAAATCACATATTGGATGCACAAGATTGGTTAAAAACCCTAATTGGATTAGAATAAGCCTAAGGAGGACGAAAATCACCTAAATGTTCAACCAATGACACAAAATGACACAAAATCACATATTGGATGCACAAGATTGGTTAAAAACCCTAATTGGATTAGAATAAGCCTAGCGAGGACGAAAATGACCTAATTGGATTACCAATGACACAAAATGACTTACTATATGCACAAGATTGGTTAAAAACCCTAATTGGATTAGAATAAGCCTATGGAGGACGAAAATGAACTAAGTGTTCAACCAATGACACAAAATCACATATTGGATGCACAAGATTGGTTAAAAACCCTAATTGGATTAGAATAAGCCAAGGGAGGACGAAAATGACCTAAATGTTCAACCAATGACACAAAATGACACAAAATCACATATTGGATGCACAAGATTGGTTAAAAACCCTAATTGGATTAGAATAAGCCTAGGGAGGACGAAAATGACCTAAATGTTCAACCAATGACACAAAATCACATATTGGATGCACAAGATTGGTTAAAAACCCTAATTGGATTAGAATAAGAATAGGGAGAACGAAAATGACCTAAATGTTCAACCAATGACACAAAATCACATATTGGATGCACAAGATTGGTTAAAAACCTTTATTTGATTAGAATAAGCCTAGGGAGTACGAAAATGACCTAAATGTTCAACCAATGACACAAAATCACATGTTGGATGCACAAGATTGGTTAAAAACCCTAATTTGATTAGAATAAGCCTATGGAGGACGAAAATGACCTAAATGATCAACCAATGACACAAAATCACATATTGGATGCACAAGATTGGTTAAAAACCCTAATTGGATTAGAATAAGCCTAGGGAAGACGAAAATGACCTAAATGTTCAACCAATGACACAAAATCACATATTGGATGCACAAGATTGGTTAAAAACCCTAATTGGATTAGAATAAGCCTAGGGAGGACAAAAATGACCTAAATGTTCAACCAATGACACAAAATCACATATTGGATGCACAAGATTGGTTAAAAACCCTAATTGGATTAGAATAAGCCTAGGAAGGACAAAAATGACCTAAATTTTCAACCAATGACACAAAATGACACAAAATCACATATTGGATGCACAAGATTGGTTAAAAACCCTAATTGGATAAGAATAAGCCTAGGGAGGACGAAAATGACCTAAATGTTCAACCAATGACACAAAATCACATATTGGATGCACAAGATTGGTTAAAAACCCTAATTGGAATAGAATAAGCCTAGGGAGGACAAAAATGACCTAAATGTTCAACCAATGACACAAAATCACATATTGGATGCACAAGATTGGTTAAAAACCCTAATTGGATTAGAATAAGCCTAGGGAGGACGAAAATGACCTAAATGTTCAAGCAATGACACAAAATCACATATTGGTTGCACAAGATTGGTTAAAAACCCTAATTGGATTAGAATAAGCCTAGGGAGGACGAAAATGACCTAAATGTTCAACCAATGACACAAAATCACATATTGGATGCACAAGATTGGTTAAAAACCCTAATTGGATTAGAATAAGCCTAGGGAGGACGAAAATGACTTAAATGTTCAACAATGACACAAAATCACATATTGGATGCACAAGATTGGTTAAGAACCCTAATTGGATTAGAATAAGCCTAGGGAGGACGAAAATGACCTAAATGTTCAACCAATAACACAAAATGACACAAAATCACATATTGGATGCACAAGATTGGTTAAAAACCCTAATTGGATTAGAATAAGCCTAGGGAGGACGAAAATGACCTAAATGTTCAACCAATGACACAAAATCACATATTGGATTCACAAGATTGGTTAAAAACCCTAATTGGATTAGAATAAGCCTAGGGTGGACGAAAATGATCTAAATGTTCAACCAATGACACAAAATGACACAAAATCACATATTGGATGCACAAGATTGGTTAAAAACCCTAATTGGATTAGAATAAGCCTAGGGAGGACGAAAATGACCTAAATGTGCAACCAATGACACAAAATCACATATTGGATGTACAAGATTGGTTAAAAACCTTAATTGGATTAGAATAAGCCTAGGGAGGACGAAAATGACCTAAATGTTCAACCAATGACACAAAATGACACAAAATCACATATTGGATGCACAAGATTGGTTAAAAACCCTAATTGGATTAGAATAAGCCTAGGGAGGACGAAAATGACCTAAATGATCAACCAATGACAGAAAATCACATATTGGATGCACAAGATTGGTTAAAAACACTAATTGGATTAGAATAGGTCTAGGGAGGACGAAAATGACCTAAATGTTAAACCAATGACACAAAATCACATATTAGATGCACAAGTTTGGTTAAAAACCCTAATTGGATTAGAATAAGCCTAGGGAGGACGAAAATGACCTAAATGTTCAACCAATGACACAAAATCACATATTGGATGCACAAGATTGGTTAAAAACCCTAATTGGATTAGAATAAGCCTAGGGAGGACAAAAATGACCTAAATGTTCAACAAATGACACAAAATGACACAAAATCACATATTGGATGCACAAGATTGGTTAAAAACCCTAATTGGATTAGAATAAGCCTAGGGAGGACGAAAATGACCTAAATGTTCAACCAATGACACAAAATCACATATTGGATGCACAAGATTGGTTAAAATTTCTAATTGGATTAGAATAAGCCTAGGGAGGACGAAAATGACCTAAATGTTCAACCGATGACACAAAATGACACAAAATCACATATTGGATTCACAAGATTGGTTAAAAACCCTAATTGGATTAGAATAAGCCTAGGGAGGACGAAAATGACCTAAATGTTCAACCAATGACACAAAATAACATATTGGATGCACAAGATTGGTTAAAAACCCTAATTGGATTAGAATAAGCCTAGGGAGGACAAAAATGACCTAAATGTTCAACCAATGACACAAAATCACATATTGGATGCACAAGATTGGTTAAAAACCCTAATTGGATTAGAATAAGCGTAGGGAGGACGAAAATCACCTAAATGTTCAACCACTGACACAAAATACCACAAAATCACATATTGGATGCACAAGATTGGTTAAAAACCCTAATTGGATTAGAATAAGCGTAGCGAGGACGAAAATGACCTAATTGGATTACCAATGACACAAAATCACTTATTATATGGACAAGATTTGTTAAAAACCCTAATTGGATTAGAATAAGCCTAGGGAGGATGAAAATGACCTAAATGTTCAACCAATGACACAAAATGACACAAAATCACATATTGGATGCACAAGATTGGTTAAAAACCCTAATTGGATTAGAATAAGCTTAGGGAGGACGAAAATGATCTAAATGTTCAACCAATGACACAAAATGACACAAAATCACATATTGGATGCACAAGATTGGTTAAAAACCCTAATTGGATTAGAATAAGCCTAGGGAGGACGAAAATGACCTAAGTGTGCAACCAATGACACAAAATCACATATTGGATGCACAAGATTGGTTAAAAACCCTAATTGGATTAGAATAAGCCTAGGGAGGACGAAAATGACCTAAATGTTCAACCAATGACACAAAATGACACAAAATCACATATTGGATGCACAAGATTGGTTAAAAACCCTAATTGGATTAGAATAAGCCTAGGGAGGACGAAAATGACCTAAATATCCAACCAATGACAAAAAATCACATATTGGATGCACAAGATTGGTTAAAAACACTAATTGGTTTAAAATAAGCCTAGGGAGGACGAAAATGACCTAAATGTTCAACCAATGACACAAAATGACACAAAATCACATATTGGATGCACAAGATTGGTTAAAAACCTTAATTGGATTAGAATAAGCCTAGGGAGGACGAAAATGACCTAAATGTTCAACCAATGACACAAATTGACACAAAATCACATATTGGATGCACAAGATTGGTTAAAAACCCTAATTGGATTAGAATAAGCCTAGGGAGGACGAAAATGACCTAAATGTTCAACCAATGACACAAAATCACATATTGGATGCACAAGATTGGTTAAAAACCCTAATTGGATTAGAATAAGCCTAGGGAGGACGAAAATGACCTAAATGTTCAACCAATGACACAAAATCACATATTGGAAGCACAAGATTGGTTAAAAACCCTAATTGGATTAGAATAAGTCTAGGTAGGACGAAAATGACCTATATGTTAAACCAATGACCCAAAATGACACAAAATCACATATTGGATGCACAAGATTGGTTAAAAACCATAATTGGATTAGAATAAGGCTAGGGAGGACGAAAATGACCTAAATGTTCAACCAATGGTACAAAATCACATATTGGATGCACAAGATTGGTTAAAAACCCTAATTGGATTAGGATAAGCCTAGGGAGGACGAAAATGACCTAAATGTTCAACCAATGACACAAAATGACACAAAATCACATATTGGATGCACAAGATTGGTTAAAAACCCTAATTGGATTAGAATAAGCCTAGGGAAGACGAAAATGACCAAAATGTTCAACCAATGACACAAAATGACACAAAATCACATATTGGATGCACAAGATTGGTTAAAAACCCTAATTGGATTAGAATAAGCCTAGGGAGGACGAAAATGACCTAAATGTTCAACCAATGACACAAAATGAAACAAAATCACATATTGGATGCACAAGATTTGTTAAAAACCCTAATTGGATTAGAATAAGCCTAGGGAGAACGAAAATGACCTAAATGTTCAACCAATGACACAAAATCACATATTGGATGCACAAGATTGGTTAAAAACCCTAATTGGATTAGAATAAGCCTAGGGAGGATGAAAATGACCTAAATGTTCAACCAATGACACAAAATCACATATTGGTTGCACAAGATTCGTTAAAAACCCTAATTGGATTAGAATAAGCCTAGGGAGGACAAAAATGACCTAAATGTTCAACCAATGACACAAAATCACATATTGGATGCACAAGATTGGTTAAAAACCCTAATTGGATTAGAATAAGCCTAGGGAGGACGAAAATGAACTAAATGTTCAACCAATGACACAAAATCACATATTGGATGCACAAGATTGGTTAAAAACCCTAATTGGATTAGAATAAGCCTAGGGAGGACAAAAATGACCTAAATGTTCAATCAATGACACAAAATCACATATTGGATGCACAAGATTGGTTAAAAACCCTAATTGGATTATAATATGCTTAGGGAGGACGAAAATGATCTAAATGTTCAACCAATGACACAAAATGACACAAAATCACATATTGGATGCACAAGATTGGTTAAAAACCCTAATTGGATTAGAATAAGCCTAGCGAGGACGAAAATGACCTAATTGGATTACCAATGACACAAAATGACTTATTATATGCCCAAGATTGGTTAAAAACCCTAATTGGATTAGAATAAGCCTAGGGAGGACGAAAATGACCTAAATGTGCAACCAATGACACAAAATCACATATTGGATGCACAAGATTGGTTAAAAACCCTAATTGGATTAGAATAAGCCTAGCGAGGACGAAAATCACCTAATTGGATTACCGATGACAGAAAATCACTTATTATATGCACAAGATTGGTTAAAAACCCTAATTGGATTAGAATAAGCCTAGGGAGGACAAAAATGACCTAAATGTGCAACCAACGACAAAAAATCACATATTGGATGCACAAGATTGGTTAAAAACCCTAATTGGATTAGAATAAGCCTAGGGAGGACGAAAATGACCTAAATGTTCAACCAATGACACAAAATCACATATTGGATGCACAAGATTGGTTAAAAACCCTAATTGGATTAGAATAAGCCTAGGGAGGACGAAAATGACCTAAATGTTCAACCAATGACAGAAAATCACATATTGGATGCACGAGATTGGTTAAAAACCCTAATTGGATTAGAATAAGCCTAGGGAGGACGAAAATGACCTAAATGTTCAACCAATGACACAAAATCACATATTGGATGCACAAGATTGGTTAAAAACCCTAATTGGATTAGAATAAGCCTAGGGAGGACGAAAATGACCTAAATGTTCAACCAATGACACAAAATCACATATTGGATGCACAAGATTGGTTAAAAACCCTAATTGGATTAGAATAAGCCTAGGGAGGACGAAATTGACCTAAAAGTTCAACCAATGACACAAAATCACATATTGGATGCACAAGATTGGTTAAAAACCCTAATTGGATTAGAATAAGCCTAGGGAGGACGAAAATGACCTAAATGATCAACCAATAACACAAAATGACACAAAATCACATATTGGATGCACATGATTGGTTAAAAACCATAATTGGATTAGAATAAGTCTAGGGAGGACGAAAATGACCTAAATGTTCAACCAATGACACAAAATGACACAAAATCACATATTGGATGCACAAGATTGGTTAAAAACCCTAATTGGATTAGAATAAGCCTAGGGAGGACGAAAATGACCTAAATGTTCAACCAATGACACAAAATCACATATTGGATGCACAAGATTGGTTAAAAACCCTAATTGGATTAGAATAAGCCTAGCAAGGACGAAAATGACCTAAATGTTCAACCAATGACACAAAATGACACAAAATCACATATTGGATGCACAAGATTGGTTAAAAACCCTAATTGGATTAGAATAAGCCTAGGGAGGACAAAAATGACCTAAATGTTCAACCAATGACACAAAATCACATATTGGATGCACAAGATTGGTTAAAAACCCTAATTGGATTAGAATAAGCCTAGGGAGGACGAAAATGACCTAAATGTTCAACCAATGACACAAAATGACACAAAATCACATATTGGATGCACAAGATAGGTTAAAAACCCTAATTGGATGAGAATAAGCCAAGGGAGGCAAAAATGACCTAAATGTTCAACCAATGACACAAAACTACATATTGGATGCACAAAATTGGCTAAAAACCCTAATTCGATTAGAATAAGCATAGGGAGGACGAAAATGACCTAAATGTTCAACCAATGACACAAAATGACAGAAAATCACATATTGGATGCACAAGATTGGTTAAAAACCCTAATTGGATTAGAATAAGCGTAGGGAGAACGAAAATGAGCTAAATGTTCAACCAATGACACAAAATGACACAAAATCACATATTGGATGCACAAGATTGGTTAAAAACCCTAATTGGATTAGAATAAGCCTAGGGAGGACGAAAATGACCTAAATGTTCAACCAATGACACAATATCACATACTGGATGCACAAGATTGGTTAAAAACCCTAATTGGATTAGAATAAGCCTAGGGAGGACAAAAATGACCTAAATGTTCAACCAATGACACAAAATCACATATTGGATGCACAAGATTGGTTAAAAACCCTAATTGGATTTGAATAAGCCTAGGGAGGACGAAGATGACCTAAATGTTCAACCAATGACACAAAATCACATATTGGATGCACATGATTGGTTAAAAACCCTAATTGGTTTAAAATAAGCCTAGGGAGGACGAAAATGACCTAAATGTTCAACCAATGACACAAAATCACATATTGGATGCACAAGATTGGTTAAAAACCCTAATTGGATTAGAATAAGCCTAGGGAGGACAAAAATGACCTAAATGTTCAACCAATGACACAAAATCACATATTGGATGCACAAGATTGGTTAAAAACCCTAATTGGATTAGAATAAGTCTAGGGAGGACGAAAATGATCTAAATGTTCAACCAATGACACAAAATGACACAAAATCACATATTGGATGCACAAGATTGGTTAAAAACCCTAATTGGATTAGAATAAGCCTAGGGAGGACGAAAATGACCTAAATGTTCAACCAATGACACAAAAGGACAGAAAATCACATATTGGATGCACAAGATTAGTTAAAAACCCTAATTGGATTAGAATAAGGCTAGGGAGGACGAAAATGATCTAAATGTTCAACCAATGACACAAAATGACAAAAAATCACATATTGGATGCACAAGATTGGTTAAAAACCCTAATTAGATTAGAATAAGCCTAGGGAGGACGAAAATGACCTAAATGTTCAACCAATGACACAAAATCAAATATTGGATGCACAATATTGGTTAAAAACCCTAATTGGATTAGAATAAGGCTACGGAGGACGAAAATGATCTAAATGTTCAACCAATGACACAAAATGACACAAAACCACATATTGGATGCACAAGATTGGTTAAAAACCCTAATTGGATTAGAATAAGCCTAGGGAGGACGAAAATGACCTAAATGTTCAACCAATGACACAAAATCACATATTGGATGCACAAGATTGGTTAAAAACCCTAATTGGATTAGAATAAGGCTATGGAGGACGAAAATGATCTATATGTTCAACCAACGACACAAAATGACACAAAATCACATACTGGATGCACAAGATTGGTTAAAAACCCTAATTGGATTAGAATAAGCCTAGGGAGGACGAAAATGACCTAAATGTTCAACCAATGACACAAAATCACATATTGGATGCACAAGATTGGTTAAAAACCCTAATTGGATTAGAATAAGCCTAGGGAGGACGAAAATGACCTAAATGTTCAACCAATGACACAAAATGACAGAAAATCACATATTGGATGCACAAGATTGGTTAAAAACCCTAATTGGATTAGAATAAGCTTAAGGAGGACGAAAATGACCTAAATGTTCAACCAATGACACAAAATGACACAAAATCACATATTGGATGCACAAGATTGGTTAAAAACCCTAATTGGATTAGAATAAGCCTAGGGAGGACGAAAATGACCTAAATGTTCAACCAATGACAAAAAATCACATATTGGATGCACAAGATTGGTTAAAAACCCTAATTGGATTAGAATAAGCTTAGGGAGGAAGAAAATGACCTAAATGTTCAACCAATGATACAAAATGACACAAAATCACATATTGGATGCACAAGATTTGTTAAAAACCCTAATTGGATAAGAATAACCCAAGGGAGGACGAAAATGACCTAAATGTTCAACCAATGACATAAAATCACATATTGGATGCACAAGATTGGTTAAAAACCCTAATTCGATTAGAATAAGCCTAGGGAGGACGAAAATGACCTAAATGTTCAACCAATGACACAAAATGACACAAAATCACATATTGGATGCACAAGATTGGTTAAAAACCCTAATTGGATTAGAATAAGCCTAGGGAGGACGAAAATGACCTAAATGTTCAACCAATGACACAAAATGACACAAAATCACATATTGGATGCACAAGATTGGTTAAAAACCCTAATTGGATTAGAATAAGCCTAGGGAGGACGAAAATGACCTAAACGTTCAACCAATGACACAAAATCACATATTGGATGCACAAGATTGGATAAAAACCCTAATTAAATTAGAATAAGCCTAGGGAGGACGAAAATGACCTAAATGTTCAACCAATGACACAAAATGACTTATTGGATGCACAACATTGTTTAAAACCCCTAATTGGATTAGAATAAGCCTAGGGAGGACGAAAATGACCTAAATGTTCAACCAATGACACAAAATGACACAAAATCACATATTGGATGCACAAGATTGGTTAAAAACCCTAATTGGATTAGAATAAGCCTAGGGAGGACGAAAATGACCTAAATGTTCAACCAATGACACAAAATGACACAAAATCACATATTGGATGCACAAGATTGGTTAAAAACCCTAATTGGATTAGAATAAGCCTAGGGAGGACGAAAATGACCTAAATGTTCAACCAATGACACAAAATGACAAAAAATCACATATTGGATGCACAAGATTTGTTAAAAACCCTAATTGGATTAGAATAAGCCTAGGGAGGACGAAAATGACCTAAATGTTCAACCAATGACACAAAATCACATATTGAATGCACAAGATTGGTTTAAAACCCTAATTGGATTAGAATAAGCCTAGGGACGACGAAAATGACCTAAATTTTCAACCAATTACACAAAATAACACAAAGTCACATATTGGATGCACAAGATTGGTTAAAAATCCTAATTGGATTAGAATAAGCCTAGGGAGGACGAAAATGACCTAAATGTTCAACCAATGACACAAAATGACACAAAATCACATATTGGATGCACAAGATTGGTTAAAAACCCTAATTGGATTAGAATAAGCCTAGGGAGGACGAAAATGACCTAAATGTTAACCAATCACACAAAATCACATATTGGATGCACAAGATTGGTTAAAAACCCTAATTGGATTAGAATAAGCCTAGGGAGGACGAAAATGACCTAAATGTTCAACCAATGACACAATATCACATATTGGATGCGCAAGATTGGTTAAAAACCCTAATTGGATTTGAATAAGCCTAGGGAGGACGAAAATGAACTAAATGTTCAACCAATGACACAAAATCACATATTGGATGGACAAGATTGGTTAAAAACCCTAATTGGACTAGAATAAGCCCAAGGAGGACGAAAATGACCTAAATGTTCAACCAATGACACAAAATGACACAAAATCACATATTGGATGCACAAGATTGGTTAAAAACCCTAATTGGATTAGAATAAGCCTAGGGAGGACGAAAATGACCTAAATGTTCAACCAATGACACAAAATGACACAAAATCACATATTGGATGCACAACATTGGTTAAAAACCCAAATTGGATTAGAATAAGCATAGGGAGGACGAAAATGATCTAAATGTTTAACCAATGACACAAAATCACATATTGGATGCACAAGATTGGTTAAAAACCCTAATTGGATTAGGATAAGCCTAGGGAGGACGAAAATGACCTAAATGTTCAACCAATGACACAAAATCACATATTGGATGCACAAGATTGGTTAAAAACCCTAATTGGATTAGAAAAAGCCTAGCGAGGACGAAAATGACCTAAATGTTAAACCACTGACACAAAATCACATATTGGATGCACAAGATTGGTCAAAAACCCAAATTGGATTAAAAAGAGCCTAGGGAGGACGAAAATTACCTAAATGTTCAACCAATGACACAAAATGACACAAAATCACATGTTGGATGCACAAGATTGGTTAAAAACCCTAATTGGATTAGGATAAGCCTAGGGAGGACGAAAATGACCTAAATGTTTAACCAATGACACAAAATCACATATTGGATGCACAAGATTGGTTAAAAACCCTAATTGGATTAGAATAAGCCTAGGGAGGACGAAAATGACCTATATGTTCAACCTATGACCCAAAATGACACAAAATCACATATTGGATGCACAAGATTGGTTAAAAACCCTATTTGGATTATAATAAGGCTAGGGAGGACGAATATGACCTAAATGATCAACCAATGGTACAAAATCACATATTGGATGCACATGATTGGTTAAAAACCCTAATTGGATTAGAATAAGCCCAGTGAGGACGAAAATGACCTAAATGTTCAACCAATGACACAAAATCACATATTGGATGCACAAGATTGTTTAAAAACCCTAATTGGATTAAAATAAGCCTAGGGTGGAAGAAAATGACCTAAATGTTCAACCAATGACACAAAATGACAAAAAATCACATATTGGATGCATAAGATTGGTTAAAAACCTTAATTGGATTAGAATAAGCCTAGGGAGGAGGAAAAGGACCTAAATGTTCAACCAATGACACAAAATGACACAAAATCACATATTGGATGCACAAGATTGGTTAAAAACCCTAATTGGATTAGAATAAGCCTAGGGAGGACGAAAATGACCTAAATGTTCAACCAATGACACAAAATCACATATTGGATGCACAAGATTGGTTAAAAACCCTAATTGGATTAGAATAAGCCCAGGGAGGACAAAAATGACCTAAATGTTCAATCAATGACACAAAATCACATATTGGATGCACAAGATTGGTTAAAAACCCTAATTGGATTAGAATAAGCGTAGGGAGGACGAAAATCACCTAAATGTTCAACCACTGACACAAAATGACACAAAATCACATATTGGATGCACAAGATTGGTTAAAAACCCTAATTGGATTAGAATAAGCCTAG
>JBBPBQ010000008.1:10469120-10488142 GCA_037974755.1 Cicer yamashitae | reverse complement strand
GCCTTGCTAGGCTTATTCTAATCCAATTAGGGTTTTTAACCAATCTTGTGCATCCAATATGTGATTTTGTGTCATTTTGTGTTATTGGTTGAACATTTAGGTCATTTTCGTCCTCCCAAGGTTTATTCTAATCCAATTAAGGTTTTTAACCAATCTTGTGCATCCAATATGTGATTTTGTGTCATTTTGTGTCATTGGTTGAACATTTAGGTCATTTTCGTCCTCCCTAGGCTTATTCTAATCCAATTAAGATTTTTAACCAATCTTGTGCATCCAATATGTGATTTTGTGTCATTGGTTGAACATTTAGGTCATTTTCGTTCTCCCTAGGCTTATTCTAATCCAATTAGGGTTTTTAACCAATCTTGTGCATCCAATATGTGATTTTGTGTCATTCTATGTCATTGGTTGAACATTTAGGTCATTTTCGTCCTCCCTAGGCTTATTCTAATCCAATTAGGGTTTTTAACCAATCTTGTGCATCCAATATGTGATTTTGTGTCATTTTGTGTCATTGGTTGAACATTTAGGTCATTTTCGTCCTCCCTAGGCTTATTCTAATCCAATTAGGGTTTTTAACCAATCTTGTGCATTTAATATGTGATTTTGTGTCATTGGTTGAACATTTAGCTCATTTTCGCCTTGCTAGGCTTATTCTCATCCAATTAGGGTTTTTAACAAATCTTGTGCATCCAATATGTGATTTTGTGTCATTTTGTGTCATTGGTTGAACATTTAGGTCATTTTCGTCCTCCCTAGGTTCATTCTAATCCAATTGAGGTTTTTAACCAATCTTGTGCATCCAATATGTGATTTTGTGTCATTTTGTGTCACTGGTTGAACATTTAGGTCATTTTCGTCCTCCCTAGGCTTATTCTAATCCAATTAGGGTTTTTAACCAATCTTGTGCATCCAATATGTGATGTTGTGTCATTTTGTGTCATTGGTTGAACATTTAGGTCATTTTCGTCCTCCCTAGGCTTATTCTAATCCAATTAGGGTTTTTAACCAATCTTGTGCATCCAATATGTGATTTTGTGTCATTGGTTGAACATTTAGGTCATTTTCGCCTTGCTAGGCTTATTCTAATCCAATTAGGGTTTTTAACCAATCTTGTGCATCCAATATGTGATTTTGTGTCAATGGTTGAACATTTAGGTCATTTTCGCCTTGCTAGGTTTATTCTAATCCAATTAGGGTTTTTAACCAATCTTGTGCATCCAATACGTGATTTTGTGTCATTTTGTGTCATTGGTTGAACATTTAGGTCATTTTCGTCCTCCCTAGGCTTATTCTAATCCAATTAAGGTTTTTAACCAATCTTGTGCATCCAATATGTGATTTTGTGTCATTTTGTGTCATTGGTTGAACATTTAGGTCATTTTCGTCCTCCCTAGGCTTATTCTAATCCAATTAAGGTTTTTAACCAATCTTGTGTATCCAATGTGTAATTTTGTGTCATTGGTTGAACATTTAGGTCATTTTCGTCCTCCCTAGGCTTATTTTAATCCAATTAGGGTTTTTAACCAATCTTGTGCATCCAATATGTGATTTTGTGTCATTTTTTGTCATTGGTTGAACATTTAGGTCATTTTCGTCCTCCCTAGGCTTATTCTAATCCAATTAGAGTTTTTAACCAATCTTTTGCATCCAATATGTGATTTTGTGTCATTCTGTGTCATTGGTTGAACATTTAGGTCATTTTCGTCCTCCCTAGGCTTATTCTAATCCAATTATGGTTTTTAACCAATCTTGTGCATCCAATATGTGATTTTGTGTCATTTTTTGTCATTGGTTGAACATTTAGGTCATTTTCGCCTTGCTAGGTTTATTCTAATCCAATTAGGGTTTTTAACCAATCTTGCGCATCCAATATGGGATTTTGTGTCATTTTGTGTTATTGGTTGAACATTTAGGTCATTTTCGTCCTCCCTAGGTTTATTCTAATCCAATTAAGGTTTTTAACCAATCTTGTGCATCCAATATGTGATTTTGTGTCATTTTGTGTCATTGGTTGAACATTTAGGTCATTTTCGTCCTCCCTAGGCTTATTCTAATCCAATTAAGGTTTTTAACCAATCTTGTGCATCCAATGTGTGATTTTGTGTCATTGGTTGAACATTTAGGTCATTTTCGTCCTCCCTAGGCTTATTTTAATCCAATTAGGGTTTTTAACCAATCTTGTGCATCCAATATCTGATTTTTTGTCATTGGTTGGACATTTAGGTCATTTTCGTCCTCCCTAGGCTTATTCTAATCCAATTAGGGTTTTTAACCAATCTTGTGCATCCAATATGTGATTTTGTGTCATTTTGTGTCATTGGTTGAACATTTAGGTCATTTTCGTCCTCCCTAGGCTTATTCTAATCCAATTATGGTTCTTAACCAATCTTGTGCATCCAATATGTGAT
This sequence comes from Cicer yamashitae, assembly GCA_037974755.1. Classification (NCBI taxonomy): domain Eukaryota; kingdom Viridiplantae; phylum Streptophyta; class Magnoliopsida; order Fabales; family Fabaceae; genus Cicer; species Cicer yamashitae. The sequence goes on along the minus strand of JBBPBQ010000008.1, from coordinate 10,485,731 downwards.
TTTGTGTCATTGGTTGAACATTGAGGTCATTTTCGTCCTCCCTAGGCTTATTCTAATCCAATTACGGTTTTTAACCAATCTTGTGCATCCAATATGTGATTTTGTGTCATTTTGTGTCATTGGTTGAACATTTAGGTCATTTTCGTCCTCCCTAGGCTAATTCTAATCGAATTAGGGTTTTTAACCAATCTTGTGCATCCAATATGTGATTTTGTGTCATTTTGTGTCATTGGTTTAACATTTAGGTCATTTTCGTCCTCCCTAGGCTTACTCTAATCCAATTACGGTTTTTAACCAATCTTGTGCATCCAATATGTGATTTTGTGTCATTTTGTGTCATTGGTTGAACATTTAGGTAATTTTCGTCCTCCCTAGGCTTATTCTAATCCAATTAGGGTTTTTAACCAATCTTGTGCATCCAATAAGTGATTTTGTGTCATTTTGTGTCATTGGTTCAACATTTTTGTCATTTTCGTCCTCCCTAGGCTTATTCTAATCCAATTAGGGTTTTTAACCAATCTTGTGCATCCAATATGTGATTTTGTGTCATTTTGTGTCATTGGTTGAACATTTAGGTCATTTTCGTCCTCCCTAGGCTTATTCTAATCCAATTAGGGTTTTTAACCAATCTTGTGCATCCAATATGTGATTTTGTGTCATTGGTTGAACATTTAGGTCATTTTCGCCTTGCTAGGCTTATTCTAATCCAATTAGGGTTTTTAACCAATCTTGTGCATCCAATATGTGATTTTGTGTGATTTTGTGTTATTGGTTGAACATTTAGGTCATTTTCGTCCTCCCTAGGTTTATTCTAATCCAATTAAGGTTTTTAACCAATCTTGTTCATCCAATATGTGATTTTGTGTCAATTTGTGTCATTGGTTGAAAATTTAGTTCATTTTCGTCCTCCCTAGGCTTATTCTAATCCAATTAAGGTTTTTAACCAATCTTGTGTATCCAATGTGTAATTTTGTGTCATTTTGTGTCATTGGTTGAACATTTAGGTCATTTTCGTCTTCCCTAGGCTTATTTTAATCCAATTAGGGTTTTTAACCAATCTTGTGCATCCAATATGTGATTTTTTGTCATTGGTTGAACATTTAGGTCATTTTCGTCCTCCCTAGGCTTATTCTAATCCAATTAGGGTTTTTAACCAATCTTTTGCATCCAAAATGTGATTTTTGGTCATTTTGTGTCATTGGTTGAACATTTAGGTCATTTTCGTCCTCCCTAGGCTTATTCTAATCCAATTAGGGTTTTTAACCAATCTTGTGCATCCAATATGTGATTTTGTGTCATTTTTTGTCATTGGTTGAACATTTAGGTCATTTTTGTCCTCCCTAGGCTTATTCTAATCCAATTAGGGTTTTTAACCAATCTTGTGCATCCAATATGTGATTTTGTGTAATTGGTTGAACATTTAGGTCATTTTCGTCCTCCCTAGGCTTATTCTAATCCAATTAGGGTTTTTAACCAATCTTGTGCATCCAGTATGTGATTTTGTGTCATTTTGTGTCGTTGGTTGAACATTTAGGTCATTTTCGTCCTCCCTAGGGTTATTCTAATCCAATTAGGGTTTTTAACCAATCTTGTGCATCCAATATGTGATTTTGTGTCATTGGTTGAACATTTAGGTCATTTTCGTCCTCCCTAGGCTTATTCTAATCCAATTAGGGTTTTTAACCAATCTTGTGCATCCAATATGTGATTTTGTGTCATTTTGTGTCATTGGTTGAACATTTAGGTCATTTTCGTCCTCCCTAGGCTTATTTTAATCCAATTAGGGTTTTTAACCAATCTTGTGCATCCAATATGTGATTTTGTATCATTTTGTGTCATTGGTTGAACATTTAGGTCATTTTCGTCCTCCCTAGGCTTATTCTAATCCAATTAGGGTTTTTAACCAATCTTGTGCATCCAATATGTGATTTTGTGTAATTTTGTGTCATTGGTTGAACATTTAGGTCATTTTCATCCTCCCTAGGCTTATTCTAATCCAATTAGGGTTTTTAACCAATCTTGTGCATCCAATATTTGATTTAGTGTCATTTTGTGTCATTGGTTGAACATTTAGGTCATTTTCGTCATCCCTAGGCTTATTCTAATCCAATTAGGGTTTTTAACCAATCTTGTGCATCCAATATGTGATTTTGTGTCATTTTGTGTCATTGGTTGAACATTTAGGTCATTTTCGTCCTCCCTAGGCTTATTCTAATCCAATTAGGGTTTTTAACCAATCTTGTGCGTCCAATATGTGATTTTGCGTCATTTTGTATCATTGGTTGAACATTTAGGTCATTTTCGTCCTCCCTAGGCTTATTCTAATCCAATTAGGGTTTTTAACCAATCTTGTGCATCCAATATGTGATTTTGTGTCATTTTGTGTCATTGGTTGAACATTTAGGTCATTTTCGTCCTCCCTAGGCTTATTCTAATCCAATTAGGGTTTTTAACCAATCTTGTGCATCCAATATGTGATTTGGTGTCATTGGTTGAAAATTTAGGTCATTTTCGTCCTCCCTAGGCTTATTCTAATCCAATTAGCGTTTTTAACCAATCTTGTGCGTCCAATATGTGATTTTGTGTCATTGGTTGAACATTTAGGTCATTTTCGTCCTCCACAGGCTTATTCTAATCCAATTAGGGTTTTTAACCAATCTTGTGCATCCAATATGTGATTATGTGTTGTTTTGTGTCATTGGTTGAACATTTAGGTCATTTTCGTCCTCCCTAGGCTTATTCTAATCCAATTAGGGTTTTTAACCAATCTTGTGCATCCAATATGTGATTTTGTGTCATTTTGTGTCATTGGTTGAACATTTAGGTCATTTTCGTCCTCCCTAGGCTTATTCTAATCCAATTAGGGTTTTTTACCAATCTTGTGCATCCAATATGTGTTTTTGTGTCATTTTGTGTCATTGGTTGAACATTTAGGTCATTTTCGTTCTCCCTAGGCTTATTCTAATCCAATTAGGGTTTTTAACCAATCTTGTGCATCCAATATGTGATTTTGTGTCATTTTGTGTCATTGGTTGAACATTTAGGTTATTTTCGTCCTCCCTAGGCTTATTCTAATCCAATTAAGGTTTTTAACCAATCTTGTGCATCCAATGTGTGATTTTGTGTCATTTTGTGTCATTGGTTGAACATTTAGGTCATTTTCGTCCTCCCTAGGCTCTTTTTAATCCAATTAGGGTTTTTAACCAATCTTGTGCATCCAATATGTGATTTTGTGTCATTTTGTGTCATTGGTTGAACATTTAGGTCATTTTCGCCTTGCTAGGTTTATTCTAATCCAATTAGGGTTTTTAACCAATCTTGTGCATCCAATATGTGATTTTGTGTCATTTTGTGTCATTGGTTGAACATTTAGGTCATTTTCGTCCTCCTTAGGCTTATTCTAATCCAATTAAGGTTTTTAACCAATCTTGTGCATCCAATGTGTGATTTTGTGTCATTTTGTGTCATTGGTTGAACATTTAGGTCATTTTCGTCCTCCCTAGGCTTATTCTAATCCAATTAGGGTTTTTAACCAATCTTGTGCATCCAATATGTGATTTTGTGTCATTTTTTGTCATTGGTTGAACATTTAGGTCATTTTTGCCTTGCTAGGTTTATTCTAATCCAATTAGGGTTTTTAACCAATCTTGTGCATCCAATATCGGATTTTGTGTCATTGGTTGAACATTTAGGTCATTTTCGTCGTCCCTAGGCTTATTCTAATCCAATTAAGGTTTTTAACCAATCTTGTGCATCCAATGTGTGATTTTGTGTCATTTTGTGTCATTGGTTGAACATTTAGGTCATTTTCGTCCTCCCTAGGCTTATTTTAATCCAATGAAGGTTTTTAACCAATCTTGTGCATCCAATGTGTGATTTTGTGTCATTTTGTGTCATTGGTTGAACATTTAGGTCATTTTCGTCTTTCCTAGGCTCTTTTTAATCCAATTAGGGTTTTTAACCAATCTTATGCATCCAATATGTGATTTTGTGTCATTTTGTGTCATTGGTTGAACATTTAGGTCATTTTCGCCTTGCTAGGTTTATTCTAATCCAATTAGGGTTTTTAACCAATCTTGTGCATCCAATATGTGATTTTGTGTCATTTTGTGTCATTGGTTGAACATTTAGGTCATTTTCGTCCTCCCTAGGCTTATTCTAATCCAATTAAGGTTTTTAACCAATCTTGTGCATCCAATGTGTGATTTTGTGTCATTTTGTGTCATTGGTTGAACATTTAGCTCATTTTCGTCCTCCCTAGGCTTATTTTAATCCAATTAAGGTTTTTAACCAATCTTGTGCATCCAATATGTGATTTTGTGTCATTTTGTGTCATTGGTTGAACATTTAGGTCATTTTCGTCCTCCCTAGGCTTATTCTAATCCAATTAAGGTTTTTAACCAATCTTGTGCATCCAATGTGTGATTTTGTGTCATTTTGTGTCATTGGTTGAACATTTAGGTCATTTTCGTCTTCTCTAGGCTCTTTTTAATCCAATTAGGGTTTTTAACCAATCTTGTGCATCCAATATGTGATTTTGTGTCATTTTGTGTCATTGGTTGAACATTTAGGTCATTTTCGCCTTGCTAGGTTTATTCTAATCCAATTAGGGTTTTTAACCAATCTTGTGCATCCAATATGGGATTTTGTGTCATTGGTTGAACATTTAGGTCATTTTCGTCGTCCCTAGGCTTATTCTAATCCAATTAAGGTTTTTAGCCAATCTTGTGCATCCAATGTGTGATTTTGTGTCATTTTGTGTCATTGGTTGAACATTTAGGTCATTTTCGTCCTCCCTAGGCTTATTTTAATCCAATTAAGGTTTTTAACCAATCTTGTGCATCCAATGTGTGGTTTTGTGTCATTTTGTGTCATTGGTTGAACATTTAGGTCATTTTCGTCTTCCCTAGGCTCTTTTTAATCCAATTAGGGTTTTTAACCAATCTTGTGCATCCAATATGTGATTTTGTGTCATTTTTTGTCATTGGCTGAACATTTAGGTCATTTTCGCCTTGCTAGGTTTATTCTAATCCAATTAGGGTTTTTAACCAATCTTGTGCATCCAATATGGGATTTTGTGTCATTGGTTGAACATTTAGGTCATTTTCGTCGTCCCTAGGCTTATTCTAATCTAATTAAGGTTTTTAGCCAATCTTGTGCATCCAATGTGTGATTTTGTGTCATTTTCTGTCATTGGTTGAACATTTAGGTCATTTTCGTCCTCCCTAGGCTTATTTTAATCCAATTAAGGTTTTTAACCAATCTTGTGCATCCAATGTGTGGTTTTGTGTCATTTTGTGTCATTGGTTGAACATTTAGGTCATTTTCGTCTTCCCTAGGCTCTTTTTAATCCAATTAGGGTTTTTAACCAATCTTGTGCATCCAATATGTGATTTTGTGTCATTTTGTGTCATTGGTTGAACATTTAGGTCATTTTCGTCCTCCCTAGGCTTATTCTAATCCAATTACGGTTTTTAACCAATCTTGTGCATCCAATATGTGATTTTTTGTCATTGGTTGAACATTTATGTTATTTTCGTCCTCGGCTTATTCTAATCCAATTATGGTTTTTAACCAATCTTGTGCATCCAATATGTAATTTTGTGTCATTGGTTGAACATTTAGGTCATTTTCGTCCTCCCTAGGCTTATTCTAATCGAATTAGGGTTTTTAACAAATCTTGTGCATCCAATATGTGATTTTGTGTCATTTTGTGTCATTGGTTGAACATTTAGGTCATTTTCGTCCTCCCTAGGCTTATTCTAATCCAATAAGGGTTTTTAACCAATCTTGTGCATCCAATATGTGATTTTGTGTCATTTTGTGTCGTTTGTTGAACATTTAGGTCATTTTCGTCCTCCCTAGGCTTATTCTAATCCAATTAGGGTTTTTAACCAATCTTGTGCATCCAATATGTGATTTTGTGTCATTTTGTGTCATTGGTTGAACATTTAGGTCATTTTCGTCCTCCCTAGGCTTATTCTAATCCAATTAGGGTTTTTAACCAATCTTGTGCATCCAATATGTGATTTTGGGTCATTGGTTCAACATTTAGGTCATTTTCGTCCTACCTAGGCTTATTCTAATCCAATTAGGGTTTTTAACCAATCTTGTGCAACCAATATGTGATTTTGTGTCATTTTGTGTCATTGGTTGAACATTTAGGTCATTTTCGTCCTCCCTAGGCTTATTCTAATCCAATTAGGGTTTTTAACCAATCTTGTGCATCCAATATGTGATTTTGTGTCATTTTGTGTCATTGGTTGAACATTTAGGTCATTTTCGTCCTCCCTAGGCTTATTCTAATCCAATTAGGGTTTTTAACCAATCTTGTGCATCCAATATGTAATTTTGGGTCATTTTGTGTCATTGGTTGAACATTTAGGTCATTTTCGTCCTCCCTTGGCTTATTCCAATCCAATTAGGGTTTTTAACCTATCTTGTGCATCCAATATGTGATTTTGTGTCATTGGTTGAACATTTAGGTCATTTTCGTCCTCCCTAGGCTTATTCTAATCCAATTAGGGTTTTTAACCAATCTTGTGCATCCAATATGTGATTTTGTGTCATTGGTGTAACATTTAGGTCATTTTCGTCCTCCCTAGGCTTATTCTAATCCAATTAGGGTTTTTAACCAATCTTGTGCATCCAATATGTGATTTTGTGTCATTTTGTGTCATTGGTTGAACATTTAGGTCATTTTCGTCCTCCCTAGGCTTATTCTAATCCAAATAAGGTTTTTAACCAATTTTGTGCATCCAATATGTGATTTTGTGTCATTTTGTGTCATTGGTTGAAGATTTAGGTCATTTTCGTCCTCCCTAGGCTTATTCTAATCCAATTAGGGTTTTTAACCAATCTTGTGCATCCAATATGTGATTTTGTATCATTTTGTGTCATTGGTTGAACATTTAGGTCATTTTGGTCCTCCCTAGGCTTAATCTAATCCAATTAGGGTTTTTAACCAATCTTGTGCATCCAATATGTGATTTTATGTCATTGGTTGAACATTTAGGTCATTTTCGTCCTCCCTTGGGTTATTCTTATCCAATTAGGGTTTTTAACAAATCTTGTGCATCCAATATGTGATTTTGTGTCATTTTGTATCATTGGTTGAACATTTTGGTCATTTTCGTCCTCCCTAGGCTTATTCTAATCCAATTAGGGTTTTTAACCAATCTTGTGCATCCAATATGTGATTTTGTGTCATTTTGTGTCATTGGTTGAACATTTAGGTCATTTTCATCCTCCCTAGGCTTATTCTAATTCAATTAGGGTTTTTAACCAATCTAGTGCATCCAATATGTGATTTTGTGTCATTAGTTGAACATTTAGATCATTTTCGTCCTCCCTAGGCTTATTCTAATCCAATTAGGGTTTTTAACCAATCTTGTGCATCCAATATGTGATTTTGTGTCATTTTGTGTCATTGGTTGAACATTTAGGTCATTTTCGTCCTCCCTAGGCTTATTCTAATCCAATTAGGGTTTTTAACCAATCTTGTGCGTCCAATATGTGATTTTGCGTCATTTTGTATCATTGGTTGAACATTTAGGTCATTTTCGTCCTCCCTAGGCTTATTCTAATCCAATTAGGGTTTTTAACCAATCTTGTGCATCCAATATGTGATTTTGTGTCATTTTGTGTCATTGGTTGAACATTTAGGTCATTTTCGTCCTCCCTAGGCTTATTCTAATCCAATTAGGGTTTTTAACCAATCTTGTGCATCTAATATGTGATTTTGTGTCATTTTGTGTCATTGGTTAAACATTTATGTCATTTTCGTCCTCCCTAGGCTTATTCTAATCCAATTAGGGTTTTTAACCAATCTTGTGCATCCAATATGTGCTTTCGTGTCATTGGTTGAACATATAGGTCATTTTCGTCCTCCCTAGGCTTATTCTAATCCAATTAGGGTTTTTTGACCAATCTAGTGCATCCAATATGTGATTTTGTGTCACTTTGTTTCATTGGTTGAACATTTAGGTCATTTTCGTCCTCCCTAGGCTTATTCTAATCCAATTAGGGTTTTTAACCAATCTTGTGCATCCAATATGTGATTTTGTGTCATTTTGTGTCATTGGTTGAACATTTAGGTCATTTTCGTCCTCCCTAGCCTTTTTCTAATCCAATTAGGGTTTTTAACCAATCTTGTGCATCCAATATGTGATTTTGTGTCATATTGTGTCATTGGTTGAACATTTAGGTCATTTTCGTCCTCCCTAGGCTTATTCTAATCCAATTAGGGTTTTTAACCAATCTTGTGCATCCAATATGTGATTTTGTGTCATTGGTTGCACATTTAGGTCATTTTCGTCCTCCCTAGGCTTATTCTAATCCAATTAGGGTTTTTAACCAATCTTGTGCATCCAATATGTGATTTTGTGTCATTTTGTGTCATTGGTTGAACATTAAGGTCATTTTCGTCCTCCCTAGGCTTATTCTAATCCAATTAGGGTTTTTAACCAATCTTGTGCATCCAATATGTGATTTTGTGTCATTGGTTGAACATTTAGGCCATTTTCGTCCTCCTTGGGCTTATTCTAATCCAATTAGGGTTTTTAACCAATCTTGTGCATCCAATATGTGATTTTGTGTCATTGGTTGAACATTTAGGTCATTTTCCCCTAGGCTTATTCTAATCCAATTAGGGTTTTAAACCAATCTTGTGCATCCAATATGTGATTTTGTGTCATTTTGTGTCATTGGTTGCACATTAAGGTCATTTTCGTCCTCCCTAGGCTTATTCTAATCCAATTAGGGTTTTTAACCAATCTTGAGCATCCAATATGTGATTTTGTGTCATTTTGTGTCATTGGTTGAACATTTAGGTCATTTTCGTCCTCCCTAGGCTTATTCTAATCAAATTAGGGTTTTTAAGCAATCTTGTGCATCCAATATGTTATTTTGTGTCATTGGTTGAACATTTTGTTCATTTTCGCCCACCCTAGGCTTATTCTAATCCAATTAGGGTTTTCAACAAATCTTGTGCATCCAATATGTGATTTTGTGTCATTGGTTGAAAATTTAGGTCATTTTCGTCCTCCCTACGCTTATTCTAATCCAATTAGGGTTTTTAACCAATCTTGTGCATCCAATATGTGATTTTGTGTCATTTTGTGTCATTGGTTGAACATTTAGGTCATTTTCGTCCTCCCTAGGCTTATTCTAATCCAATTAGGGTTTTTAACCAATCTTGTGCATTTAATATGTGATTTTGTGTCATTTTGTGTCATTGGTTGAACATTTAGGTCATTTTCATCCTCCATAAGCTTATTTTAATCCAATTAGGGTTTTTAACCAATCTTGTGCATCCAATATGTGATTTTGTGTCATTTTGTGTCATTGGTTCAACATTTAGGTCATTTTCGTCCTCCCTAGGCTTATTCTAATCCAATTAGGGTTTTTAACCAATCTTGTGCATCCAATATGTGATTTTGTGTCATTGGTTGAACATTTAGGTCATTTTTGTCCTCCCTAGGCTTATTCTAATCCAATTAGGGTTTTTAACCAATCGTGTGCATCCAATATGTGATTTAGTGTCATTGGTTGTACATTTAGGTCATTTTCGTCCTCCCTAGGCTTATTCTAATCCAATTAGGGTTTTTAACCAATCTTGTGCATCCAATATGTGATTTTGTGTCATTGGTTGAACATTTAGGTCATTTTCGTCCTCCCTAGGCTTATTCTAATCCAATTAGGGTTTTTAACCAATCTTGTGCATCCAATATGTGATTTTGTGTCATTTTGTGTCATTGGCTAAACTTTTAGTTCATTTTCGTCCTCCTAGGCTTATTCTAATCCAATTAGGGTTTTTAACCAATCTTGTGCATCCAATATGTGATTTTGTGTCATTTTGTGTCATTGGTTGAACATTTAGGTCATTTTCGTCCTCCCTAGGCTTATTCTAATCCAATTAGGGTTTTTAACCAATCTTGTGCATCCAATATGTGATTTTGTGTCATTTTGTGTCATTGGTTGAACATTTGGGTCATTTTCGTCCTCCCTCGGCTTATTCTAATCCAATTAGGGTTTTTAACCAATCTTGTGCATCCAATATGTGATTTTGTGTCATTTTGTGTCATTGGTTGAACATTTAGGTCATTTTCGTCCTCCCTAGGCTTATTCTAATCCAATTAGGGTTTTTAACCAATCTTGTGCGTCCAATATGTGATTTTGCGTCATTTTGTATCATTGGTTGAACATTTAGGTCATTTTCGTCCTCCCTAGGCTTATTCTAATCCAATTAGGGTTTTTAACCAATCTTGTGCATCCAATATGTGATTTTGTGTCATTTTGTGTCATTGGTTGAACATTTAGGTCATTTTCGTCCTCCCTAGGCTTATTCTAATCCAATTAGGGTTTTTAACCAATCTTGTGCATCCAATATGTGATTTGGTGTCATTGGTTGAAAATTTAGGTCATTTTCGTCCTCCCTAGGCTTATTCTAATCCAATTAGCGTTTTTAACCAATCTTGTGCGTCCAATATGTGATTTTGTGTCATTGGTTGAACATTTAGGTCATTTTCGTCCTCCACAGGCTTATTCTAATCCAATTAGGGTTTTTAACCAATCTTGTGCATCCAATATGTGATTATGTGTTGTTTTGTGTCATTGGTTGAACATTTAGGTCATTTTCGTCCTCCCTAGGCTTATTCTAATCCAATTAGGGTTTTTAACCAATCTTGTGCATCCAATATGTGATTTTGTGTCATTTTGTGTCATTGGTTGAACATTTAGGTCATTTTCGTCCTCCCTAGGCTTATTCTAATCCAATTAGGGTTTTTAACAAATCTTGTGCATCCAATATGTGATTTTGTGTCATTTTGTGTCATTGGTTGAACATTTAGGTCATTTTCGTCCTCCCTAGGCTTATTCTAATCCAATTAGGGTTTTTAACCGATCATGTGCATCCAATATGTGATTTTGTGTCATTTTATGTCATTGGTATAACATTTAGGTCATTTTCGTCCTCCCTAGGCCTATTCTAATCCAATTAGGGTTTTTAACCAATCTTGTGCATGCAATATGTGATTTTGTGTCATTTTGTGTCATTGGTTGAACATTTAGGTCATTTTCGTCCTCCCTAGGCTTATTCTAATCTAATTAGGGTTTTTAACCAATCTTGTGCATCCAATATGTGATTTTGTGTCATTGGTTGCACATTTAGGTCATTTTCGTCCTCCCTAGGCTTATTCTAATCCAATTAGGGTTTTTAACCAATATTGTGCATCCAATATGTGATTTTGTGTGATTGGTTGAACATTTGTGTCATTTTCGTCCTCCCTAGGCTTATTCTAATCCAATTAGGGTTTTTAACCAATATTGTGCATCCAATATGTGATTTTGTGTCATTTTGTGTCATTGGTTGAACATTTAGGTCATTTTCGTCATCGCTAGGCTTATTCTAATCCAGTTAGGTTTTTTAACCAATATTGTGCATCCAATATGTGATTTTGTGTGACTGGTTGAACATTTCGGTCATTTTCGTTCTCGCTAGGCTTATTCTAATCCAATTAGGGTTTTTAACCAATCTTGTGCATCCGATATGTGATTTTGTGTCATTGGTTGAACATTTAGGTCATTTTCGTCCTCCCTAGGCTTATTCTAATCCAATTAAGGTTTTTAACCAATCTTGTGCATCCAATATGTGATTTTGTGTCATTGGTTGAACATTTAGGTCATTTTCGTCGTACCTAGGCTTATTCTAATCCAATTAGGGTTTTTAACCAATCTTGTGCATCCAATATGTGATTTTTTGTCATTGGTTGAACATTTAGGTCATTTTCGTCCTCCCTAGGCTTATTCTAATCCAATTAGGGTTTTTAACAAATCTTGTGCATCCAATATGTGATTTTTTGTCACTGGTTGAACATTTAGGTCATATTCGTCCTCCCTAGGCTTATTCTAATCCAATTAAGGTTTTTAACCAATCTTGTGTTTCCAATTTTGATTTTGTGTCATTTTGTGTCATTGGTTGAACATTTAGGTCATTTTCGTCCTCCCTAGGCTTATTCTAATCCAATTAGGGTTTTTAACCAATCTTGTGCATCCAATATGTGATTTTTTGTCATTGGTTGAATATTTAGGTCATTTTTGTCCTCCTTAGGCTTATTCTAATCCAATTAGGGTTTTTAACCAATCTTGTGCATCCAATATGTGATTTTCTGTCATTTTGTGTCATTGGTTGAACATTTAGGTCATTTTCGTCCTCCCTAGGATTATTATAATCCAATTAGGGTTTTTAACCAATCTTGTGCATCCAATATGTGATTTTGTGTCATTCGTTGAACATTTAGGTCATTTTCGTCCTCCCTAGGCTTATTCTAATCCAATTAGGGTTTTTAACCAATCTTGTGCATCCAATATGTGATTTTGTGTCTTTTTGTGTCATTTGTTGAACATTTAGGTCAGTTTCGTCCTCCCTAGACTTATTCTAAGATTGAACATTTCGGTCATTTTCGTCCTCCGTAGGCTTATTCTAATCCAATTAGGGTTTTTAACCAATCTTGTGCATCCAATATGTGATTTTGTGTCATTTTGTGTCATCGGTTGAACATTTAGGTCATTTTCGTCCTCCCTAGGCTTATTCTAATCCAATTAGGGTTTTTAACCATTCTTGTGCATCCAATATGTGATTTTGTATCATTTTGTGTGATTGGTTAAACATTGAGGTCATTTTCGTCCTCCCTAGGCTTATTCTTATCCAATTAGGGTTTTTAATCAATCTTGTGCATCCAATATGTAATTTTGTGTCATTTTGTGTCATTGGTTGAACATTTAGGTCATTTTTGTTCTCGCTAGGCTTATTCTAATCCAATTAGGGTTTTTAACCAATCTTGTGCAACCAATATGTGATTTTGTGTCATTGGTTCAACATTTAGGTCATTTTCGTCCTCCCTAGGCTTATTCTAATCCAATTAGGGTTTTTAACCAATCTTTTGCATCCAATATGTGATTTTGTGTCATTTTGTGTCATTGGTTGAACATTTAGGTCATTTTCGTCCTCCCTAGGCTTATTCTAATCCAATTAGGGTTTTTAACCAATCTTGTGCATCCAATATGTGATTTTTTGTCATTGGTTGAACATTTAGGTCATTTTCGCCTTGCTAGGCTTATTCTAATCCAATTAGGGTTTTTAACCAATCTTGTGCATCCAATATGTGATTTTGTGTCATTTTGTGTCATTGGTTGAACATTTAGGTCATTTTCGTCCTCCCTAGGCTTATTCTAATCCAATTAAGGTTTTTAACCAATCTTGTGCATCCAATGTGTGATTTTGTGTCATTTTGTGTCATTGGTTGAACATTTAGGTCATTTTCGTCCTCCCTAGGCTTATTCTAATCCAATTAGGGTTTTTAACCAATCTTGTGCATCCAATATGTGATTTTATGTCATTCTGTGTCATTGGTTGAACATTTAGGTCATTATCGTCCTCCCTAGGCTTATTCTAATCCAGTTAGGGTTTTTAACCAATCTTGTGCATCCAATATGTGATTTTGTGTCATTTTGTGTCATTGGTTGAACATTTAGGTCATTTTCGTCCTCCCTAGGCATATTCTAATCCAATTAAGGTTTTTAACGAATCTTGTGCATCCAATATGTGATTTTGTGTCATTTTGTGTCATTGGTTGAAGATTTAGGTCATTTTCGTCCACCCTAGGCTTATTCTAATCCAATTAGGGTTTTTAACCAATCTTGTGCATCCAATATGTGATTTTGTATCATTTTGTGTCATTGGTTGAACATTTAGGTCATTTTCGTCCTCCCTAGGCTTATTCTAATCCAATTAAGGTTTTTAACCAATCTTGTGCATCCAATATGTGATTTTGTGTCATTGGTTGAACATTTAGGTCATTTTCGCCTTGCTAGGCTTATTCTAATCCAATTAGGGTTTTTAACCAATCTTGTGCATCCAATATGTGATTTTGTGTCAGTTTGTGTCATTGGTTGAACATTTAGGTCATTTTCGTCCTCCCTAGGTTTATTCTAATCCAATTAAGGTTTTTAACCAATCTTGTGCATCCAATATGTGATTTTGTGTCATTGGTTGAACATTTAGGTCATTTTCGTCCTCCCTAGGCTTATTCTAATCCAATTAAGGTTTTTAACCAATCTTGTGCATCCAATGTGTGATTTTGTGTCAATCATTGGTTGAACATTTAGGTCATTTTCGTCCTCCCTAGGCTTATTCTAATCCAATTAGGGTTTTTAACCAATCTTGTGCATCCAATATGTGATTTTGTGTCATTGGTTGAACATTTAGGTCATTTTCGCCTTGCTAGGCTTATTCTAATCCAATTAGGGTTTTTAACCAATCTTGTGCATCCAATATGTGATTTTGTGTCATTTTGTGTCATTGGTTGAACATTTAGGTAATTTTCGTCCTCCCTTGGTTTATTCTAATCCAATTAAGGTTTTTAACCAATATTGTGCATCCAATATGTGATTTTGTGTCATTTTGTGTCATTGGTTGAACATTTAGGTCATTTTCGTCCTCCCTAGGCTTATTCTAATCCAATTAAGGTTTTTAACCAATCTTGTGCATCCAATGTGTGATTTTGTGTCATTTTGTGTCGTTGGTTGAACATTTAGGTCATTTTCGTACTCCCTAGGCTTATTTTAATCCAATTAGGGTTTTTAACCAATCTTGTGCATCCAATATGTGATTTTTTGTCATTGGTTGAACATTTAGGTCATTTTCGTCCTCTCTAGGCTTATTCTAATCCAATTAGGGTTTTAAACCAATCTTGTGCATCCAATATGTGATTTTGTGTCATTGGTTGAACATTTAGGTCATTTTCGTCCTCCCTAGGCTTATTCTACTCCAATTAGGGTTTTTAACCAATCTTGTGCATCCAATATGTGATTTTGTGTCATTGGTTGAACATTTAGGTCATTTTCGTCCTCCCTAGGCTTATTCTAATCCAATTAGGGTTTTAAACCAATCTTGTGCATCCAATATGTGATTTTGGGTCATTTTGTGTCATTGGTTGAACATTTAGGTAATTTTCATCCTCCCTAGGCTTATTCTAATCCAATTAGGGTTTTTAACCAATCTTGTGCATCCAATAAGTGATTTTGTGTCATTTTGTGTCATTGGTTCAACATTTTTGTCATTTTCGTCCTCCCTAGGCTTATTCTAATCCAATTAGGGTTTTTAACCAATCTTGTGCATCCAATATGTGATTTTGTGTCATTTTGTGTCATTGGTTGAACATTTAGGTCATTTTCGTCCTCCCTAGGCTTATTCTAATCCAATTAGGGTTTTTAACCAATCTTGTGCATCCAATATGTGATTTTGTGTCATTGGTTGAACATTTAGGTCATTTTCGCCTTGCTAGGCTTATTCTAATCCAATTAGGGTTTTTAACCAATCTTGTGCATCCAATATGTGATTTTGGGTCATTTTGTGTCATTGGTTGAACATTTAGGTCATTTTCGTCCTCCCTAGGCTTATTCTAATCCAATTAAGGTTTTTAACCAATCTTGTGCATCCAATATGTGATTTTGTGTCATTTTGTGTCATTGGTTGAACATTTAGGTCATTTTCGTCCTCCCAAGGCTTATTCTAATCCAATTAGGGTTTTTAACCAATCTTGTGCATCCAATATGTGATTTTATGTCATTTTGTGTCATTGGTTGAACATTTAGGTCATTTTCGTCCTCCCTAGGCTTATTCTAATCCAATTAGCGTTTTTAACAAATCTTGTGCATCCAATATGTGATTGTGTCATTGGTTGAACATTTAGGTCATTTTCGTCCTCCCTAGGCTTATTCTAATCCAATTAGGGTTTTTAACCAATCTTGTGCATCCAATATGTGATTTTGTGTCATTTTGTGTCAATGGTTCCACATTTAGGTCATTTTCGTCCTCCCTAGGCTTATTCTAATCCAATTAGGGTTTTTAACCAATCTTGTGCATCCAATATGTGATTTTGTGTCATTTTGTGTCATTGGTTGAACATTTAGGTCATTTTCGTCCTCCCTAGGCTTATTCTAATCCAATTAGGGTTTTTAACCAATCTTGTGCATCCAATATGTGATTTTGTGTCATAGATTGAACATTTAGGTCATTTACGTCCTCCCTAGGCTTATTCTAATCCAATTAGGGTTTTTAACCAATCTTGTGCATCCAATATGTGATTTTGTGTCATTTTGTGTCATTGGTTGAACATTTAGGTCATTTTCGTCCTCCCTAGGCTTATCCTAACCAATTAGGGTTTTTAACCAATCTTGTGCATCCAATATGTGATTTTTTGTCATTGGTTGAACATTTAGGTCATTTTCGTCCTCCCTAGGCTTATTCTAATCCAATTAGGGTTTTTAACCAATCTTTTGCATCCAATATGTGATTTTGTGTCATTTTGTGTCATTGGTTGAATATGTAGGTCATTTTCGTCCTCCCTAGGCTTATTCTAATCCAATTAGGGTTTTTAACCAATCTTGTGCATCCAATATGTGATTTTGTGTCATTTTGTGTCATTGGTTGAACATTTAGGTCATTTTCGTCCTCCCTAGGCTTATTCTAATCCAATTAGGGTTTTTAACCAATCTTGTGCATCCAATATGTGATTTTTTGTCACTGGTTGAACATTTAGGTCATTTTCG
>JBBPBQ010000008.1:10453023-10469110 GCA_037974755.1 Cicer yamashitae | reverse complement strand
TCCTCCCTAGGCTTATTTTAATCCAATTAGGGTTTTTAACCAATCTTGTGCATCCAATATGTGATTTTGTGTCATTTTTTGTCATTGGTTGAACATTTAGGTCATTTTCGTCCTCCCTAGGCTTATTCTAATCCAATTAGAGTTTTTAACCAATCTTTTGCATCCAATATGTGATTTTGTGTCATTTTGTGTCATTGGTTGAACATTTAGGTCATTTTCGTCCTCCCTAGGCTTATTCTAATCCAATTATGGTTTTTAACCAATCTTGTGCATCCAATATGTGATTTTGTGTCATTTTTTGTCATTGGTTGAACATTTAGGTCATTTTCGCCTTGCTAGGTTTATTCTAATCCAATTAGGGTTTTTAACCAATCTTGCGCATCCAATATGGGATTTTGTGTCATTTTGTGTTATTGGTTGAACATTTAGGTCATTTTCGTCCTCCCTAGGTTTATTCTAATCCAATTAAGGTTTTTAACCAATCTTGTGCATCCAATATGTGATTTTGTGTCATTTTGTGTCATTGGTTGAACATTTAGGTCATTTTCGTCCTCCCTAGGCTTATTCTAATCCAATTAAGGTTTTTAACCAATCTTGTGCATCCAATGTGTGATTTTGTGTCATTGGTTGAACATTTAGGTCATTTTCGTCCTCCCTAGGCTTATTTTAATCCAATTAGGGTTTTTAAACAATCTTGTGCATCCAATATGTGATTTTGTGTCATTTTGTGTCATTGGTTGAACATTTAGGTCATTTTCGTCCTCCCTAGGCTTATTCTAATCCAATTAGGGTTTTTAACAAAACTTGTGCATCCAATATGTGATTTTGTGTCATTTTGTGTCATTGGTTGAACATTTAGGTCATTTTCGTCCTCCCTAGGCTTATTCTAATCCAATTAGGGTTTTTAACCAATCTTGTGCATCCAATATGTGATTTTTTGTCACTGGTTGAACATTTAGGTCATTTTCGTCCTCCCTAGGCTTATTCTAATCCAATTAAGGTTTTTAACCAATCTTGTGTTTCCAATTTTGATTTTGTGTCATTTTGTGTCATTGATTGAACATTTAGGTCATTTTCGTCCTCCCTAGGCTTATTCTAATCCAATTAGGGTTTTTAACCAATCTTGTGCATCCAATATGTGATTTTTTGTCATTGGTTGAACATTTAGGTCATTTTCGTCCTCCCTAGGCTTATTCTAATCCAATTAGGGTTTTTAACCAATCTTGTGCATCCAATATGTGATTTTGTGTCATTGGTTGAACATTTAGGTCATTTTCGCCTTGCTAGGCTTATTCTAATCCAATTAGGGTTTTTTACCAATCTTGTGCATCCAATATGTGATTTTGTGTCAT
The DNA here is from genome assembly GCA_037974755.1 of Cicer yamashitae. Classification (NCBI taxonomy): domain Eukaryota; kingdom Viridiplantae; phylum Streptophyta; class Magnoliopsida; order Fabales; family Fabaceae; genus Cicer; species Cicer yamashitae. The sequence goes on along the minus strand of JBBPBQ010000008.1, from coordinate 10,467,758 downwards.
TTTGTGTTATTGGTTGAACATTTAGGTCATTTTCGTCCTCCCTAGGTTTATTCTAATCCAATTAAGGTTTTTAACCAATCTTGTGCATCCAATATGTGATTTTGTGTCATTTTGTGTCATTGGTTGAACATTTAGGTCATTTTCGTCCTCCCTAGGCTTATTCTAATCCAATTAAGGTTTTTAACCAATCTTGTGCATCCAATGTGTGATTTTGTGTCATTTTGTGTCATTGGTTGAACATTTAGGTCATTTTCGTCTTCTCTAGGCTCTTTTTAATCCAATTAGGGTTTTTAACCAATCTTGTGCATCCAATATGTGATTTTGTGTCATTTTGTGTCATTGGTTGAACATTTAGGTCATTTTCGCCTTGCTAGGTTTATTCTAATCCAATTAGGGTTTTTAACCAATCTTGTGCATCCAATATGTGATTTTGGGTCATTTTGTGTCAATGGTTGAACATTTAGGTCATTTTCGTCCTCCCTAGGCTTATTCTAATCCAATTAAGGTTTTTAACCAATCTTGTGCATCCAATGTGTGATTTTGTGTCATTTTGTGTCATTGGTTGAACATTTAGCTCATTTTCGTCCTCCCTAGGCTTATTTTAATCCAATTAAGGTTTTTAACCAATCTTGTGCATCCAATATGTGATTTTGTGTCATTTTGTGTCATTGGTTGAACATTTAGGTCATTTTCGTCCTCCCTAGGCTTATTCTAATCCAATTAAGGTTTTTAACCAATCTTGTGTATCCAATGTGTAATTTTGTGTCATTTTGTGTCATTGGTTGAACATTTAGGTCATTTTCGTCTTCCCTAGGCTTATTTTAATCCAATTAGGGTTTTTAACCAATCTTGTGCATCCAATATGTGATTTTTTGTCATTGGTTGAACATTTAGGTCATTTTCATCCTCCCTAGGCTTATTCTAATCCAATTAGGATTTTTAACCAATCTTTTGCATCCAATATGTGATTTTGTGTCATTTTGTGTCATTGGTTGAACATTTAGGTCATTTTCGTCCTCCCTAGGCTTATTCTAATCCAATTAGGGTTTTTAACCAATCTTGTGCATCCAATATGTGATTTTGTGTCATTTTTTGTCATTGGCTGAACATTTAGGTCATTTTCGCCTTGCTAGGTTTATTCTAATCCAATTAGGGTTTTTAACCAATCTTGTGCATATAATATGTGATTTTGTGTCATTGGTTGAACATTTAGCTCATTTTCGCCTTGCTAGGCTTATTCTAATCCAATTAGGGTTTTTAACAAATCTTGTGCATCCAATATGTGATTTTGTGTCATTTTGTGTCATTGGTTGAACATTTAGGTCATTTTCGTCCTCCCTAGGTTCATTCTAATCCAATTGAGGTTTTTAACCAATCTTGTGCATCCAATATGTGATTTTGTGTCATTTTCTGTCCCTGGTTGAACATTTAGGTCATTTTCGTCCTCCCTAGGCTTATTCTAATCCAATTAAGGTTTTTAACCAATCTTGTGCATCCAATATGTGATTTTGTGTCATTTTGTGTCATTGGTTGAACATTTAGGTCATTTTCGTCCTCCCTAGGCTTATTCTAATCCTATTAAGGTTTTTAACCAATCTTGTCCATCCAATATGTGATTTTGTGTCATTTTGTGTCATTGGTTGAACATTTAGGTCATTTTCGTCCTCCCTAGGCTTATTCTAATCCAATTAGGGTTTTTAACCAATCTTGTGCATCCAATATGTGATTTTGTGTCATTTTGTGTCATTGGTTGAACATTTAGGTCATTTTCGTCCTCCCTAGGCTTATTCTAATCCAATTAGGGTTTTTAACCAATCTTGTGCATCCAATATTTGATTTTGTGTCATTTTGTGTTATTGGTTGACCATTTAGGTCATTTTCGTCCTCCCTAGGCTTATTCTAATCCAATTAGGGTTTTTAACCAATCTTGTGCATCCAATATGTGATTTTGTGTAATTTTGTGTCATTGGTTGAACATTTAGGTCATTTTCGTCGTCCCTAGGCTTATTCTAATCCAATTAGGGTTTTTAACCAATCTTGTGCATCCAATATGTGATTTTGTGTAATTTTGTGTCATTGGTTGAACATTTAGGTCATTTTCGTCCTCCCTAGGCTTATTCTAATCCAATTAGGGTTTTTAACAAATCTTGTGCATCCAATATGTGATTTTGTGTCATTTTGTGTCATTGGTTGAACATTTAGGTCATTTTCGTCCTCCCTAGGCTTATTCTAATCCAATTAGGGTTTTTAACCAATCTTGGGTATCCAATATGTGATTTTGTGTCATTTTGTGTCATTGGTTAAACATTTAGGTCATTTTCGTCCTCCCTAGGCTTATTCTAATCCAATTAAGGTTTTTAACCAATCTTGTGCATCCAATATGTGATTTTGTGTCATTTTGTGTCATTGGTTGAACATTTAGGTCATTTTCGTCCTCCCTAGGCTTATTCTAATCCAATTATGGTTTTTAACCAATCTTGTGCATATAATAAGTGATTTTGTGTCATTGGTAATCCAATTAGGTCATTTTCGTCCTCGCTAGGCTTATTCTAATCCAATTAGGGTTTTTAACCAATCTTGTGCATCCAATATGTGATTTTGTGTAATTTTGTGTCATTGATTGAACATTTAGGTCATTTTCGTCCTCCCTAGGCTTATTCTAATCCAATTACGGTTTTTAACCAATCTTGTGCATCCAATATGTGATTTTGTGTTATTGGTTGAACATTTAGGTCATTTTCGTCCTCCCTAGGCTTATTCTAATCCAATTAAGGTTTTTAACCAATCTTGTGCATCCAATATGTGATTTTGTGTCATTTTGTGTCATTGGTTGAACATTTAGGTCATTTTCGTCCTCCCTAGGCTTATTCTAATCCAATTAGGGTTTTTAACCAATCTTGTGCATCTAATACGTGATTTTGTATCATTTTGTGTCATTGGTTGCACATTTAGGTCATTTTCGTCCTCCCTAGGCTTATTCAAATCCAATTAGGGTTTTTAACAACTCTTGTGCATCCAATATGTGATTTTGTGTCATTTTGTGTCATTCTGTGTCATTGGTTGAACATTTAGGTCATTTTCGTCCTCCCTAGGCTTATTCTAATCCAATTAGGGTTTTTAACCAATCTAGTGCATCCAATATGTGATTTTGTGTCATTTTGTGTCATTGGTTGAACATTTAGGTCATTTTCGTCGTCCCTAGGCTTTTTTAATCCAATTAGGGTTTTTAACCAAACTTGTGCAGCCAATATGTGATTTTGGGTCATTTTGTGTGATTTTGTGTGATTGATTGAACATTTAGGTCATTTTCGTCCTCCCTAGGCTTATTCTAATCCAATTAGGGTTTTTAACCAATCTTGTGCATCTAATACGTGATTTTGTATCATTTTGTGTCATTGGTTGCACATTTAGGTCATTTTCGTCCTCCCTAGTCTTATTCAAATCCAATTAGGGTTTTTAACCAATCTTGTGCATCCAATATGTGATTTTGTGTCATTTTGTGTCATTGGTTGAACATTTAGGTCATTTTCGTCCTCCCTAGGCTTATTCTAATCCAATTAGGGTTTTTAACCAATCTAGTGCATCCAATATGTGATTTTGTGTCATTTTGTGTCATTGGTTGAACATTTAGGTCATTTTCATCCTCCCTAGGCTTATTCTAATCCAATTAGGGTTTTTAACCAATCTTGTGCATCCAATATGTGATTTTGTGTCATTGGTTGAACATTTAGGTCATTTTCGCCTTGCTAGGCTTATTCTAATCCAATTAGGGTTTTTAACCAATCTTGTGCATCCAATATGTGATTTTGTGTCAGTTTGTGTCATTGGTTGAACATTTAGGTCATTTTCGTCCTCCCTAGGTTTATTCTAATCCAATTAAGGTTTTTAACCAATCTTGTGCATCCAATATGTGATTTTGTGTCATTGGTTGAACATTTAGGTCATTTTCGTCCTCCCTAGGCTTATTCTAATCCAATTAAGGTTTTTAACCAATCTTGTGCATCCAATGTGTGATTTTGTGTCAATCATTGGTTGAACATTTAGGTCATTTTCGTCCTCCCTAGGCTTATTCTAATCCAATTAGGGTTTTTAACCAATCTTGTGCATCCAATATGTGATTTTGTGTCATTGGTTGAACATTTAGGTCATTTTCGCCTTGCTAGGCTTATTCTAATCCAATTAGGGTTTTTAACCAATCTTGTGCATCCAATATGTGATTTTGTGTCATTTTGTGTTATTGGTTGAACATTTAGGTCATTTTCGTCCTCCCTAGGTTTATTCTAATCCAATTAAGGTTTTTAACCAATCTTGTTCATCCAATATGTGATTTTGTGTCATTTTGTGTCATAGGTTGAACATTTAGGTCATTTTCGTCCTCCCTAGGCTTATTCTAATCCAATTAAGGTTTTTAACCAATCTTGTGTATCCAATGTGTAATTTTGTGTAATTTTGTGTCATTGGTTGAACATTTAGGTCATTTTCGTCTTCCCTAGGCTTATTTTAATCCAATTAGGGTTTTTAACCAATCTTGTGCATCCAATATGTGATTTTTTGTCATTGGTTGAACATTTAGGTCATTTTCGTCCTCCCTAGGCTTATTCTAATCCAATTAGGGTTTTTAAGCAATCTTTTGCATCCAATACGTGATTTTGTGTCATTTTGTGTCATTGGTTGAACATTTAGGTCATTTTCGTCCTCCCTAGGCTTATTCTAATCCAATTAGGGTTTTTAACCAATCTTGTGCATCCAATATGTGATTTTGTGTCATTTTTTGTCATTGGCTGAACATTTAGGTCATTTTCGCCTTGCTAGGTTTATTCTAATCCAATTAGGGTTTTTAACCAATCTTGTGCATCCAATATGGGATTTTGTGTCATTGGTTGAACATTTAGGTCATTTTCGTCGTCCCTAGGCTTATTCTAATCTAATTAAGGTTTTTAGCCAATCTTGTGCATCCAATGTGTGATTTTGTGTCATTTTGTGTCATTGGTTGAACATTTAGGTCATTTTCGTCCTCCCTAGGCTTATTTTAATCCAATTAAGGTTTTTAACCAATCTTGTGCATCCAATGTGTGGTTTTGTGTCATTTTGTGTCATTGGTTGAACATTTAGGTCATTTTCGTCTTCCCTAGGCTCTTTTTAATCCAATTAGGGTTTTTAACCAATCTTGTGCATCCAATATGTGATTTTGTGTCATTTTGTGTCATTGGTTGAACATTTAGGTCATTTTCGCCTTGCTAGGTTTATTCTAATCCAATTAGGGTTTTTAACCAATCTTGTGCATCCAATATGTGATTTTGGGTCATTTTGTGTCAATGGTTGAACATTTAGGTCATTTTCGTCCTCCCTAGGCTTATTCTAATCCAATTAAGGTTTTTAACCAATCTTGTGCATCCAATGTGTGATTTTGTGTCATTTTGTGTCATTGGTTGAACATTTAGCTCATTTTCGTCCTCCCTAGGCTTATTTTAATCCAATTAAGGTTTTTAACCAATCTTGTGCATCCAATATGTGATTTTGTGTCATTTTGTGTCATTGGTTGAACATTTAGGTCATTTTCGTCCTCCCTAGGCTTATTCTAATCCAATTAAGGTTTTTAACCAATCTTGTACATCCAATGTGTGATTTTGTGTCATTTTGTGTCATTGGTTGAACATTTAGGTCATTTTCGTCCTCCCTAGGCTTATTTTAATCCAATTAAGGTTTTTAACCAATCTTGTGCATCCAATGTGTGATTTTGTGTCATTTTGTGTCATTGATTGAACATTTAGGTCATTTTCGTCTTCCCTAGGCTCTTTTTAATCCAATTAGGGTTTTTAACCAATCTTGTGCATCCAATATGTGATTTTGTGTCATTTTGTGTCATTGGTTGAACATTTAGGTCATTTTCGCCTTGCTAGGTTTATTCTAATCCAATTAGGGTTTTTAACCAATCTTGTGCATCCAATATGTGATTTTGTGTCATTGGTTGAACATTTAGGTCATTTTCGTCCTCCCTAGGCTTATTCTAATCCAATTAGGGTTTTTAACCAATCTTGTGCATCCAATATGTGATTTTTTGTCATTGGTTGAATATTTAGGTCATTTTTGTCCTCCCTAGACTTATTCTAATCCAATTAGGGTTTTTAACCAATCTTGTGCATCCAATATGTGATTTTGTGTCATTTTGTGTCATTTGTTGAACATTTAGGTCATTTTCGTCCTCCGTAGGCTTATTCTAATCCAATTAGGGTTTTTAACCAATCTTGTGCATCCAATATGTGATTTTGTGTCATTTTGTGTCATTGGTTGAACATTTAGGTCATTTTCGTCCTCCCTAGGCTTATTCTAATCCAATTAGGGTTTTTACCCAATCTTGTGCATTCAATATGTGATTTTGTGTCATTGGTTGAACATTTAGGTCATTTTCGTCCTCGCTAGGCTTTTTCTAATCCAATTCGGGTTTTTAACCAATCTTGTGCATCCAATATGTGATTTTGTGTCATTGGTTGAACATTTAGGTCATTTTCGTCCTCCCTAGGCTTATCCTAATCCAATTAGGGTTTTTAACCAATCTAGTGCATCCAATATGTGATTTTGTACCATTGGTTGAACATTTAGGTCATTTTCGTCCTCCCTTGGCTTATTCTAATCCAATTAGGGTTTTTAACCAATCTTGTGCATCCAATATGTGATTTTTTGTCATTGGTTGAACATTTAGGTCATTTTCGTCCTCCCTAGGCTTATTCTAATCCAATTAGGGTTTTTAACCAATCTTGTGCATCCAATCTAGGATTTTGTGTCATTGGTTGAACATTTAGGTCATTTTCGTCCTCCCTATGCTTATTCTAATCCAATTAGGGTTTTTAACCAATCTTGTGCATCCAATATGTGATTTTGTGTCATTTTGTGTCATTGGTTGAACATTTAGGTCATTTTCGTCCTCCCTAGGCTTATTCTAATCCAATTAGGGTTTTTAACCAATCTTGTGCATCGAATATGTGATTTTGTGTTATTTTGTGTCGTTGGTTGAACATTTAGGTCATTTTCGACCTCCCTAGGCTTATTCTAATCCAATTAGGGTTTTTAACCAAACTTGTGCACCCAATATGTCATTTTGTGTCATTGGTTGAACATTTAGGTTATTTTCGTCCTCCCTAGGCTTATTCTAATCCAATTAGAGTTTTTAACCAATCTTGTGCATCCAATATGTGATTTTGTGTCATTTTGTGTCATTGGTTGAACATTTAGGTCATTTTCGTCCTCCCTAGGCTTATTTTAATCCAATTAGGGTTTTTAACCAATCTTGTGCATCCAATATTTGATTTTGTGTCATTGGTTGAACATTTAGGTCATTTTCATCCTCCCTAGGCTTATTCTAATCCAATTAAGGTTTTTAACCAATCTTGTGCATCCAATGTGTGATTTTGTGTCATTTTGTGTCATTGGTTGAACATTTAGGTCATTTTCGTCCTCCCTAGGCTTATTTTAATCCAATTAAGGTTTTTAACCAATCTTGTGCATCCAATATGTGATTTTGTGTCATTGGTTGAACATTTAGGTCATTTTCGTCCTCCCTAGGCTTATTCTAATCCAATTAAGGTTTTTAACCAATCTTGTGCATCCAATATGTGATTTTTTGTCATTGGTTGAACATTTAGGTCATTTTCGTCCTCCCTAGGCTTATTCTAATCCAATTAGGGTTTTTAACAAATCTTGTGCATCCAATATGTGATTTTGTGTCATTTTGTGTCATTGGTTGAACATTTAGGTCATTTTCGTCCTCCCTAGGCTTATTCTAATCCAATTAGGGTTTTTAACCAATCTTGTGCATCCAATATGTGATTTTGTGTCATTGGTTGAACATTTAGGTCATTTTCGCCTTGCTAGGTTTATTCTAATCCAATTAGGGTTTTTAACCAATCTTGTGCATCCAATATGTGATTTTGTGTCATTTTGTGTCATTGGTTGAACATTTAGGTCATTTTCGTCCTCCCTAGGCTTATTCTAATCCAATTAGGGTTTTTAACCAATCTTGTGCATTCAATATGTGATTTTGTGTCATTTTGTGTTTTAGGTCATTTTCGTCCTCCCTAGGCTTATTCTAATCCAATTAGGGTTTTTAACCAATCTTGTGCATCCAATATGTGATTTTGTGTCATTTTGTGTCATTGGTTGAACATTTAGGTCATTTTCGTCCTCCCTAGGCTTATTCTAATCCAATTAGGGTTTTTAACCAATCTTGTGCATCCAATATGTGATTTGGTGTCATTGGTTGAAAATTTAGGTCATTTTCGTCCTCCCTAGGCTTATTCTAATCCAATTAGCGTTTTTAACCAATCTTGTGCGTCCAATATGTGATTTTGTGTCATTGGTTGAACATTTAGGTCATTTTCGTCCTCCACAGGCTTATTCTAATCCAATTAGGGTTTTTAACCAATCTTGTGCATCCAATATGTGATTATGTGTTGTTTTGTGTCATTGGTTGAACATTTAGGTCATTTTCGTCCTCCCTAGGCTTATTCTAATCCAATTAGGGTTTTTAACCAATCTTGTGCATCCAATATGTGATTTTGTGTCATTTTGTGTCATTGGTTGAACATTTAGGTCATTTTCGTCCTCCCTAGGCTTATTCTAATCCAATTAGGGTTTTTAACCAATCTTGTGCATATGATAAGTGATTTTATGTCATTGGTAATCCAATTAGGTCATTTTCGTCCTCCCTAGGCTTATTACAATCCAATTAGGGTTTTTAACCAATCTTGTGCATCCAATATGTGATTTTGTGTCATTTTGTGTCATTGGTTGAACATTTAGGTCATTTTCGTCCTCCCTAGGCTTATTCTAATCCAATTAGGGTTTTTAACCAATCTTGTGCATCCTATATGTGATTTTGTGTCATTGGTTCAACATTTACGTCATTTTTGTCCTCCCTAGGCTTATTCTAATCCAATTAGGGTTTTTAACCAATCTTGTGCATCCAATATGTGATTTTGTGTCATTGGTTGAACATTTAGGTCATTTTCGTCCTCTCTAGGCTTATTCTAATCCAATTAGGGTTTTAGGGTTTTTAACCAATCTTGTGCATCCAATATGTGATTTTGTGTCATTGGTTGAACATTTAGGTCATTTTCGTCCTCCCTAGGCTTATTCTAATCCAATTAGGGTTTTTAACCAATCTTGTGCATCCAATATGTGATTTTGTGTCATTTTGTGTCATTGGTTGAACATTTAGGTCATTTTCGTCCTCCCTAGGCTTATTCTAATCCAATTAGGGTTTTTAACCAATCTTGTGCATCCTATATGTGATTTTGTGTCATTGGTTTAACATTTAGGTCATTTTCGTCCTCCCTAGAGCTATTCTAATCCAATTAGTGTTTTTAACCAATCTTGTGCATCCAATATGTGATTTTGTGTCATTGGTTGATCATTTAGGTCATTTTCGTCCTCCCTAGGCTTATTCTAATCCAATTAGGGTTTTTAACCAATCTTGTGCATCCAATATGTGATTTTGTGTCATTTAGTGTCATTGGTTGAACATTTAGGTCATTTTCGTCCTCCCTAGGCTTATTCTAATCCAATTAGGATTTTTAACCAATCTTGTGCATCCAATATGTGATTTTGTGTCATTTTGTGTCATTGGTTGAACATTTAAGTCATTTTCGTCCTCCCTAGCCTTTTTCTAATCCAATTAGGGTTTTTAACCAATCTTGTGCATCCAATATGTGATTTTGTGTCATTTTGTGTCATTGGTTGAACATTTAGGTCATTTTCGTCCTCCCTAGGCTTATTCTAATCCAATTAAGGTTTTTAACCAATCTTATGCATCCAATGTGTGATTTTGTGTGATTTTGTGTCATTGGTTGAACATTTAGGTCATTTTCGTCCTCCCTAGGCTTATTCTAATCCAATTAGGGTTTTTAACCATTCTTGTGCATCCAATATGTGATTTTGTACCATTTTGTGTCATTGGTTGAACATTTAGGTCATTTTCGTCCTCCCTAGGCTTATTCTAATCCAATTAGGGTTTTTAACCAATCTTGTGCATCCAATATGTGATTTTGTGTCATTGGTTGAACATTTAGGTCATTTTCGCCTTGCTAGGCTTATTCTAATCCAATTAGGGTTTTTAACCAATCTTATGCATCCAATATGTGATTTTGTGTCATTTTGTGTTATTGGTTGAACATTTAGGTCATTTTCGTCCTCCCTAGGTTTATTCTAATCCAATTAAGGTTTTTAACCAATCTTGTGCATCCAATATGTGATTTTGTGTCATTTTGTATCATTGGTTGAACATTTAGGTCATTTTCGTCCTCCCTAGGCTTATTCTAATCCAATTAGGGTTTTTAACCAATCTTGTGCATCCAATATGTGACTTTGTGTCATTTTGTGTCATTGGTTGAACATTTAGGTCATTTTCGTCCTCCCTAGGTTTATTCTAATCCAATTAGGGTTTTTAACCAATCTTGTGCATCCATTATGTGATTTTGTGTCATTTTGTGTCATTGGTTGAACATTTAGGTCATTTTCGTCCTCCCTAGGCTTATTCTAATCTAATTAGGGTTTTTAACCAATCTTGTGCATCCAATATGTGATTTTGTGTCATTGGTTGAACATTTAGGTCATTATCGTCCTCCCTAGGCTTATTCTAATCCAGTTAGGGTTTTTAACCAATCTTGTGCATCCAATATGTGATTTTGTGTAATTTTGTGTCATTGGTTGAACATTTAGGTCATTTTCGTCCTCCCTAGGCTTATTCTAATCCAATTAAGGTTTTTAACCAATCTTGTGCATCCAATATGTGATTTTGTGTCATTTTGTGTCATTGGTTGAACATTTAGGTCATTTTCGTCCTCCCTAGGCTTATTCTAATCCTATTAAGGTTTTTAACCAATCTTGTCCATCCAATATGTGATTTTGTGTCATTTTGTGTCATTGGTTGAACATTTAGGTCATTTTCGTCCTCCCTAGGCTTATTCTAATCCAATTAGGGTTTTTAACCAATCTTGTGCATCCAATATGTGATTTTGTGTCATTGGTTGAACATTTAGGTCATTTTCGTCCTCCCTAGGCTTATTCTAATCCAATGAGGGTTTTTAACCAATCTTGTGCATCCAATATGTGATTTTGTGTCATTGGTTGAACATTTAGGTCATTTTCGTCCTCCCTAGGCTTATTCTAATCCAATTAGGGTTTTTAACCAATCTTGTGCATCCAATATGTGATTTTGTGTCATTGTGTCATTGGTTGAAAATTTAGGTCATTTTCGTCCTCCCTAGGCTTATCCTAACCAATTAGGGTTTTTAACCAATCTTGTGCATCCAATATGTGATTTTTTGTCATTGGTTGAACATTTAGGTCATTTTCGTCCTCCCTAGGCTTATTCTAATCCAATTAGGGTTTTTAACCAATCTTTTGCATCCAATATGTGATTTTGTGTCATTTTGTGTCATTGGTTGAATATGTAGGTCATTTTCGTCCTCCCTAGGCTTATTCTAATCCAATTAGGGTTTTTAACCAATCTTGTGCATCCAATATGTGATTTTGTGTCATTTTGTGTCATTGGTTGAACATTTAGGTCATTTTCGTCCTCCCTAGGCTTATTCTAATCCAATTAGGGTTTTTAACCAATCTTGTGCATCCAATATCTGATATTGTGTCATTGGTTGAACATTTAGGTCATTTTCGTCCTCCCTAGGCTTATTCTAATCCAATTAGGGTTTTTAACCAATCTTGTGCATCCAATATGTGATTTTGTGTCATTGGTTGAACATTTAGGTCATTTTCGCCTTGCTAGGCTTATTCTAATCCAATTAGGGTTTTTAACCAATCTTGTGCATCCAATATGTGATTTTGGGTCATTTTGTGTCATTGGTTGAACATTTAGGTCATTTTCGTCCTCCCTAGGCTTATTCTAATCCAATTAAGGTTTTTAACCAATCTTGTGCATCCAATATGTGATTTTGTGTCATTTTGTGTCATTGGTTGAACATTTAGGTCATTTTCGTCCTCCCTAGGCTTATTCTAATCCAATTAGGGTTTTTAACCAATGTTGTGCATCCAATATGTGATTTTTTGTCATTGGTTGAACATTTAGGTCATTTTCGTCCTCCCTAGGCTTATTCTAATCCAATTAGGGTTTTTAACAAATCTTGTGCATCCAATATGTGATTTTTTGTCACTGGTTGAACATTTAGGTCATATTCGTCCTCCCTAGGCTTATTCTAATCCAATTAAGGTTTTTAACCAATCTTGTGTTTCCAATTTTGATTTTGTGTCATTTTGTGTCATTGGTTGAACATTTAGGTCATTTTCGTCCTCCCTAGGCTTATTCTAATCCAATTAGGGTTTTTAACCAATCTTGTGCATCCAATATGTGATTTTTTGTCATTGGTTGAACATTTAGGTCATTTTCGTCCTCCCTAGGCTTATTCTAATCCAATTAGGGTTTTTAACAAATCTTGTGCATCCAATATGTGATTTTGTGTCATTGGTTGAACATTTAGGTCATTTTCGTCCTCCCTAGGCTTATTCTAATCCAATTAGGGTTTTTAACCAATCTTGTGCATCCAATATGTGATTTTGTGTCATTGGTTGAACATTTAGGTCATTTTCGCCTTGCTAGGCTTATTCTAATCCAATTAGGGTTTTTAACCAATCTTGTGCATCCAATATGTGATTTTGTGTCATTGGTTGAACATTTGGGTCATTTTCGTCCTCCCTAGGCTTATTCTAATCCAATTAAGGTTTTTAACCAATCTTGTGCATCCAATGTGTGATTTTGTGTCATTTTGTGTCATTGGTTGAACATTTAGGTCATTTTCGTCCTCCCTAGGCTTATTTTAATCCAATTAAGGTTTTTAACCAATCTTGTGCATCCAATGTGTGGTTTTGTGTCATTTTGTGTCATTGGTTGAACATTTAGGTCATTTTCGTCTTCCCAAGGCTCTTTTTAATCCAATTAGGGTTTTTAACCAATCTTGTGCATCCAATATGTGATTTTGTGTCATTTTGTGTCATTGGTTGAACATTTAGGTCATTTTCGCCTTGCTAGGTTTATTCTAATCCAATTAGGGTTTTTAACCAATCTTGTGCATCCAATATGTGATTTTGTGTCATTTTGTGTTATTGGTTGAACATTTAGGTCATTTTCGTCCTCCCTAGGTTTATTCTAATCCAATTAAGGTTTTTAACCAATCTTGTGCATCCAATATGTGATTTTGTGTCATTGGTTGAACATTTAGGTCATTTTCGTCCTCCCTAGGCTTATTCTAATCCAATTAAGGTTTTTAACCAATCTTGTGCATCCAATATGTGATTTTTTGTCATTGGTTGAACATTTAGGTCATTTTCGTCCTCCCTAGGCTTATTCTAATCCAATTAGGGTTTTTAACAAATCTTGTGCATCCAATATGTGATTTTGTGTCATTTTGTGTCATTGGTTGAACATTTAGGTCATTTTCGTCCTCCCTAGGCTTATTCTAATCCAATTAGGGTTTTTAACCAATCTTGTGCATCCAATATGTGATTTTGTGTCATTGGTTGAACATTTAGGTCATTTTCGCCTTGCTAGGTTTATTCTAATCCAATTAGGGTTTTTAACCAATCTTGTGCATCCAATATGTGATTTTGTGTCATTTTGTGTCATTGGTTGAACATTTAGGTCATTTTCGTCCTCCCTAGGCTTATTCTAATCCAATTAGGGTTTATAACCAATCTTGTGCATCCAATATGTGATTTTGTGTCATTTTGTGTCATGGGTTGAACATTTAGGTCATTTTCGTCCTCCCTAGGCTTATTCTAATCCAATTAGGGTTTTTAACCAATCTTGTGCATCCAATATGTGATTTTGAGTCATTTTGTGTCATTGGTTGAACATTTAGGTCATTTTCGTCCTCCCTAGGCTTATTCTCATCCAATTAGGGTTTTTAACCAATCTTGTGCATCCAATATGTGATTTTGTGTCATTGGTTTAACATTTAGGTCAATTTCGTCCTCCCTAGGCTTATTCTAATCCAATTAGGATTTTTAACCAATCTTTTGCATGCAATATGTGATTTTGTGTCATTTTGTGTCATTGGTTGAACATTTAGGTCATTTTCGTCCTCCCTAGGCTTATTCTAATCCAATTATGGTTTTTAACCAATCTTGTGCATCCAATATGTGATTTTGTGTCATTGGTTGAACGTTTAGGTCATTTTCGTCCTCCCTCGGCTTATTCTAAACCAATTAGGGTTTTTAACCAATCTTGTGCATCCAATATGTGATTTTGTGTCATTTTGTGTCATTGGTGGAACATTTAGGTCATTTTCGTCCTCCCATGGCTTATTCTCATCCAATTATGGTTTTTAACCAATCTTGTGCATCCAATATGTGATTTTGTGTCGTTGGTTTAACATTTAGGTCAATTTCGTCCTCCCTAGGCTTATTCTAATCCAATTAGGATTTTTAACCAATCTTTTGCATCCAATATGTGATTTTGTGTCATTTTGTGTCATTGGTTGAACATTTAGGTCATTTTCGTCCTCCCTAGGCTTATTCTAATCCAATTATGGTTTTTAACCAATCTTGTGCATCCAATATGTGATTTTGTGTCATTTTTTGTCATTGGTTGAACATTTAGGTCATTTTCGCCTTGCTAGGTTTATTCTAATCCAATTAGGGTTTTTAACCAATCTTGCGCATCCAATATGGGATTTTGTGTCATTTTGTGTTATTGGTTGAACATTTAGGTCATTTTCGTCCTCCCTAGG